>NC_069427.1:29229689-29257189 GCF_026875155.1 Cherax quadricarinatus | reverse complement strand
ACCAGACAGCAGACTCCACAAGTGCAGACTCCACAAGACACCAGACAATAAACTCGACTAGACACCAGACAACAGACTCCACAAGACACCAGACAACAGACTCCACAAGACACCAGACAACCGACTCCACAAGACACCAGGCAGCAGATTCCACAAATGAAGACTCCACAAGACACCAGACAGCAGACTTCACAAGCACAGACTCTTCAAGACAGCAGACTGTACAAGCGCAGACTTCACAAAACAGCAGACAACAAACTCTACAAGCGCAGTCTCCACAAGAGAGCAGACAGCAAAATCCACGAGCGTTGTGGTAACTGGAGTACATACAATATTTCTTGCAGTCACCGACACAGTGGTAACTGGAGTACATACAATGTTTCTTGCAGCCACCGACACAGTGGTAACTGGAGTACATACAATGTTTCTTGCAGCCACCGACACAGTGGTAACTGGAGTACATACAATGTTTCTTGCAGCCACCTACACAGTGGTAACTGGAGTACATACAATGTTTCTTGCAGCCGCCGACACAGTGGTAACTGGAGTACATACAATGTTTCTTGCAGTCACCGACACAGTGGTAACTGGAGTACATACAATGTTTCTTGCAGTCACCGACACAGTGGTAACTGGAGTACATACAATGTTTCTTGCAGCCGCCGACACAGTGGTAACTGGAGTACATACAATGTTTCTTGCAGCCACCGACACAGTGGTAACTGGAGTACATACAATGTTTTATTACAGTAGCTGGAGGGAGATCAGTCCCTCCAGATCACAAACAATCATTGACACTTGTCAATGATGGAAAAAAATATTTGCGGAATTCACAGCGGCCGACACAGTTATCATCTTCTTTGCAGAATTTTAATTGATAAATATCTATTGTTAATCGTAATTTTCACCTAGAAATGAAGGCTTGTTAGGATTTTAAAGATTTTTATAATATGTAATTCAAAATGACGACCATAAAACCGGTTTTCTCAATTAGTAAAAAGTTTTACATCATAATATTAATTTTTTCATTCAAAAACCTGAATATTTCTCAAATGAGACACAACTCAGAAGCCCAACAAATTAAAAATACGAGATGGAAAACAATGAAGTACAATAGTCTATCATAGTGTTTCTAATAGATAAAAAATACCAGGAATGTAACCCGTCGAAATTAATATTGGATAACAAATGAATAGTGTGTGATAGAATAAGAGTTTAACAACATTACGACAAGTATCTGCAGCGATAAATACCTTAAAATGCAAAAAAGAATTTCACCCTATTTTTTTAGGAACATGTTGCTGCCATTCAGAACTGTCTGTCAACACTTGATGTAATTCGACCAATGAGTCGCACTAAATCATTTTTAAATGAAATGGTAAAGTGCTGTGTAAGTTATCAGGTGAATACTGTATAGTGATTCCTGCATATAAGTATAATTCACATGTGGATTATTATTATTATTATAATCAAGGGGAAGCGCTAAACCCATAGGATTATACAGCGATTCAGATGTGGATAGTACAATTTATTAATGGAATTTCATTTTAGTTCAGTCAAAACAGTCAGTAACATCCTCAGCCATGAGTAATAACTGATTTCGTCTGAGAGTTATTACACAGTTTCCGGCCATACCACGTTGAACACACCGCTTCTCGTCCGATCAGCGAAGTTAAGCAACGTTGGGTTTGGTTAGTACTTGGATGGGTGACCGCCTGGGAACACCAAATGCTGTTGGCATTAACTTGATAAATGAATCTCAGCATGGATTCACGAGAGGTCGTTCCTGCCTGACAAACTTACTGACGTTCTTCAATAGAACATTTGAGGCAGTTGACAGTGATAAGGAATATGATATTGTTTATTTGGATTTTAGTAAAGCCTTCGACAGAGTACCTCACAAGAGACTCTTAAGAAAAGTGGCAGCTCATGGTATAGGAGGTAAAGTTCTAGCATGGATTGAGGCATGGCTTACCAATAGAAAGCAGAGAGTTACCATTAATGGAGTGAAATCTGAATGGGGATTAGTCACTAGTGGCGTTCCACAAGGATCAGTTTTAGGCCCTCTCTTGTTCATAATTTACATTAATGACCTTGATGAAGGAATTACTAGTGACATGAGTAAGTTTGCTGATGATACAAAGATAGGCCGTATAATTCACTCTGAGGAGGATATCAATGAACTCCAGGACGATTTGAACAAATTAATGTCTTGGTCTGAGAAATGGCAGATGAAGTTTAATGTGGATAAGTGTAAGGTACTTGCCCTTGGTAATGAAAATAACCCTCGAAGCTATAATCTAGGTGAAGTAGAGCTTGGTCATACAGAATGTGAAAAAGACTTGGGAGTCATGGTAAGCAGAAATCTAAAGCCAAGACAGCAGTGCCTCAGTGTGCGCAACAAGGCCAACAGATTACTTGGATTTATCTCAAGAAGTATATTGTAAGTATATTTACCCCTAAGGGGTGTTGTGTCAGTATTTCATTGAATAACTGAATACTGACGAGGGCCTTATACTCACTTGTGTTGGGCTACTATAGGATGATTTTGAACCCCTTGTGACACAAGAACTGCGCAGTCTCCTGCATAACAAGTAAATTCAGAACATA
Organism: Cherax quadricarinatus; assembly: GCF_026875155.1. Classification (NCBI taxonomy): domain Eukaryota; kingdom Metazoa; phylum Arthropoda; class Malacostraca; order Decapoda; family Parastacidae; genus Cherax; species Cherax quadricarinatus. The sequence goes on along the minus strand of NC_069427.1, from coordinate 29,254,579 downwards.
CCTTGCTCTTGTAGCGTGAGCAACGGTGTTGTATGCGCCTTCGACAGATATTGATGACCTGATAGAAGCTGAAGTGTCCTTAAGAATGTTCACATCTTCCACTCAGTCTGGGAATACGCAACACTCGCACTGGTACACTATATTCCACAAGATTTGTCCTTTTCACAGTGATGTCATTACAGGAAGCTGATCACACTTCTCTGTAATTGTTCTGCTGTGTCAGTTGAGATTCTTTTATTAACAAAACGCGCGATCACTAGTGTCTTTCTTATTACAATGTGACGAACAAGTTGTCTTGACGAAGTCTAAAAGGAATCTGCCCCGCAGCACCTCCTTCGCCCTGGCGTGCCCTCGGCGTCTCCCCACACAAAAGAAGTGCAGATTAAGCATGTTTCCAATGCTTGCCAAACTTCCACCATGAAACAATGCAGAATGCTACATCCTTGCTGTCTGGGCAAAGATAACAATTCATGCTACTTTCGTTGCTCATAGTGGGTGCAAGGTTCCCCTTAATTGTCCTGCTAAGGTAAAAGATCGATTTTCTCTTATTAATCCACACTATGGTTGCAACACTGGTCTCTTGCAAAGACGTAGTGTGATCATGACACACGATCATATGCTTTCAATTAAAACTGTTGTTGCAGAAGCAAGACGCCATTGCCCTTCCTGAGTGGGCTGAAAGAGCTGAAAAGGGCTGAAAGGGGCTGATCCCCCCTCCTGGAGAAAATTTCTCAACATGATTCCTTCTTTGTTATACTGTTTTCCCATACTTTCGTCTGTGGGATTTCAATCGTCCTAGAGTTTGTTTGCTGCTATAACAATTCTCGTAATACTGAAGAATACACATTTCTGTGGCTAATCAGATTCCATCTTTCACACTTGCAAATAAATAGAATACAAGATGTACAACACCACCACCACAATATAGAGCATGTTTGGTAAATATAATAAGTATAAGTTTAATATAAATCAGGTTTCTCATACCATCAAATAGAAAATACGAAGATTCAAAAGGGTTTCTTCCGTAAAAAAATGGAAAAAATAGTAATATGAAAATGTTAGTCATAAGAATTATGGTATGTAGTTCATGTAAATTTGGTCTCTTACAGTTCCTACAGTAGGTAATTATACTACAGATAAAATACATAACAGTAGTTACGACATGCAAAATATTCTGAAAGCATTTTAAGTTATTTAACATAACATTCTCATATATTTCGCCATAACATGTGCTGGACACTTTACGGTTTCCCATCGTAAGTCATTATGAGGTATATGAGCCAAAGCTTGCAGCTCACAAGGCTGCCATTCCCATTAGCCCCTTAGGGGCAGGGATGGCAGACCAGAGAGGCCTAGCTTCTCCCTACGAGCCCCGTGAGGGCGGGGAATGTGGCTAAGCCTGGAGACAGTAGATCCCAACGATGAGGAGGTACTTGTACCTCCTCCCATGGCAGACATTAGTCTGAGATACTCCCGAGAAAGGGAGGCAAGGCCGGGCCACCACCTGGAAAAGGCCTGAGCCGGGAGAATATCGGCGAATCAAGAAGAAGAAGAAGAAGTCATTATATTAATCTCAGTTTATTTCTTGAAAATAATAGTTCATTGGCATCCATTTTTAATTTTAAAGTATAACTCTATATTTCAAATAAATATTAGTTTTTATAAAAAAATATACTTTCCATCATTTAATAAAAAAGCCGTTTTTTTTTCTGGCGGCCATTTTGAATTTTACAAATAAAACAATTTCCCGTAACGATGACAAGGATTCTCGTTGCTGTGTGATCTCCAGAGGCTACACTAAAACGTTGTAAATACTTAAAAACTTTATGATGTCAGTAAACGTCAAAAATGTGAAGTATGGTGTGCATGACACTGTATACAACAGCTTCATTTACACACAGTACAAATTTACAGCGGCACCAAGTGTTAACGAGTATGTAAATATGCACTTCTAGTAAGGCAGAAAATTTATTTTAAAAGTTTTCACAATTCAAACCATTTTAAATTAAGAGCAAAAAACGCTAACAAATCCATATGTATTCTGTCACATCAGATAAAATGGTCTGTACTCACCGATATGTATTCACCTATACGTGGTTGCAGGGTTCGAGTCCTATCTCCTGTTCCCTGCCACCCCACCCCTTAACTGGTCGACTGCCAGATTCACTCCATCCTGTCATACCTGTTCTTCAAACCATATATGGAGGCTGCCTCCACCATTTCCTCCTTAAGGTCAATCTACTTCCTGACCATCCTGAGGCTGAAGAAACACATCCTGACATTCGTATGACTTATCTGTGAGCATGTGTACCTAATTCCCACCTCTCAAATAGTGCATCATTATCTATAATAGAAACTGAGCTTCTGAGACAAACTTTAGAAACACTACCAAATACAGAAACTTTTTCTGTAAAGAATCTTCTGGTTGTAGGTACAGAAGTACTGAAGATATTGTGGATTTGCTGGTTAGAGCAAATTTTAAATTGTTACGAAGACGAAACAAGTGTTAATGAGGGAAGTGATTGCTTACCTTGCAAGTGCACTAAGAATGCTCCTCTTTACATTCTTAAAGCAGTTTTTAAAATTCATGTTTCGACGCAATGTTCCAAACTCTAAAAACCGAGTTGGATGGGAGGCGTCAGCACATTTTTTATCCTAAAGGAGATGAGGATACAAGTATAGTGAGAGCAACTACTGCTACACCTGCCACAAAGTGTGGCAGTCTTTCGTAGGTGTTAGAGTTACGTCAGTTTAGGTGTGTTAGTATTCCCCTTCACTAAAATAAACAGGAAATAAGGTAGTCTTGTATAATTGTACACTTACAAGACAGCGAGAAGGATCCCATATTAGCCTAGCTAAAATAGGTAACAAGAAATTTGGGGATACCATCTTACTCTTACTTAATGAATATTTAATCATAATTAAAAGTTTCTGATAATTGTGCGAAGGATATCGGGGTAGAAATTTCAATTACTCCTATGGAAAACGTGAGGAAATTAAAACTACATCGGAGTATAAAACAAATTTCAACCACACAATAAAACGAAGAACTAACGTAAAAGACCTGGGAGTGAAAATCTCAGAGAATCTCACCTTCAAAGACCACAACATTTATCAATTGCATCTGCTGCAAAAATAACAGGATGGATAATGAGAACATTCAAAACTAGTAATCCCAAGCCCATGATGACACTCTTCACGTCACTTGTTCTACCTAGGCTGGAATATTGCTGCACATTAGCAGCGCCTTTCAAGGCAGGTGAAATTGCTAGCCAAGAAAGCGCACAGAGAACCTTCACGGCAAACATAACTGCGATAAAACACCTCAACGTTTGAAGTTCCTCAACCTGTACTCCCTAGAACGCAGGCGGGAGAGATACATGATTATATACACTTGGAAAATCCTGGAGGGATTAGTACCAAACTTGTACACGAAAATCACTCCCTATGAAAGCAAAAAACTCGGCAGACGATGCAACATCCCCCCAATGAAAAGCAGGGGCGCCACTAGCACGATACGAGACAGCACAATAAGTGTCAGAGGCCCAAGACTGTTCAACTGCCTCCCAGCATACATAAGGAGATTACCAATAGACCTCTGGCTGTCTTCAAGTAGGTGCTGGACAGGCACCTAAAATCAGTACCATGTCTCTGCTCAGACGTTGTGCTGAGTGTTTGTCAGCTGCTTCTGCTCAGTCCCGACACCTGGTGGAGGAGCTTTTGATACATCAACAACAATGGCGACTGGTTTTCGCCGGAGAGTTAATATTGTTTGTATTGAACTAATACGGGGCACAATCACCAGCGCATCGATTGTGTTAGTGCCAGCGATCATTCGTGATAAATATGGCATCCAACGTGAATCCCTGTGTAGCGTCGCCTTGAATGGACTTTCCCGGATTTTCGTCAAGTTTTGTGATACTCAGACCTATGAGCAGATTGCCAACCAGTACCAGGATGTAAGCAAGCAAGTCACCCTGGCACTCACTGTTCAGTTGCACGACGTTCCACGATACTATACGTGGGTACGTGTGCGAAACGTGCCTTTTGAGACCAATGAAGTCGACATACGTGACGCTTTTGAACGTTATGGGAAGATCCGCCAGGTTACTATGGGTCGATGGTCTGACGGCCTCTATGCTGGTCTTCAAGAGGGGTCCTTCACTTTGAAAATGTCCCTACGCCAGCCAATTCCTTTGTACGTACACCTGGAGGATTTTCGTTCCCAGGTGTACGTTGCGTATCCTGGACAGAGACGAACTTGCTGCCTCTGTGGCGCTTTGGATCACATCGCGGCACAATGTGTTCAGCGCCAGCCACCCTCGGGACGTGGTCGTCGTCCGGACGGCGAGGTTCCCCGTCAGACTCCGGAAGACGAAGTCGTCGGGGACTTGCCGCACCTGACATCGTGGAGTGCTGAGGTTGATCGGGCCATGCTAGTAGAGTCATGTTGTGTGACTACCTGGGACTGTCTCCCATGATGAGGTGGAACACGTGAGAAGTGAGATCCTTCTAACAAGAGAGGCAGATGACATAGAGGCTAATGTTGTATCTACATTGAGCGACCTTTTAGCGTCGCATGAGTATGATTCTGTGCCGTGTGTGCCTTTGTTGAAGTGTTCAGGTGAGGAGAGAGCACGTTTGGATGATGTTGATCAGTTAATTAACGTGCGAGAAGTGGAGGGTCCGAGAGTTCATACTGTTGAGGTAGACATTCACAAGGAGAACACCTCAGGTACTGACATAGCTGACGATGCTGTTTCTAGGAAGCGTGCACCTACCCCGTCTGACTCCGACGACGTCTTGACCCCTGGACAACGTTCAGAGTAGAAGACGTGGTCGGAAATCACCGGTGGGGGGTCGCGCGGGTCCAGGACAGCAGGTAATATCACGGAGAATGCCAAAGGTAAGGGCGGTGCCTTAGGTGCTTGCCGACGCAAAGAGAAAAAGGGTGTGGTGGCCCCTAGAGGAAAGCCACCTTTGGCAAAGTTAGGTGAGTAACTATTAATGTTAATGGTTTGGTGGTTGAATCGCTCTGCAGTGGATGTGTGTTTTTTGCAAGAACATAATCATAAAGTAGGAAGTTTGTTTGAGATAGATGGTCATGATGTTTATATGACTCACTCGAGACGTCTGAAAGGTGGAGTGGCTGTGTTGATAACAGCGACCAGCCCATTTGTGATGAAACATTGGGAGGAAGGGGGAGAGGGTCGGGTCGTGCGAGTCATGGGAGATTGGGGTAATAGAAGGGTTGGTTTCGTAGGAGTATATGGGCTGGCCAAACATGATGTTAATATTAAAAATACCCTGCCGGATATTACAGTGGTCGGTGGTGACTGGAACTGTGTGGTGCGCCGTAAAAACGTTGAGCCGAGGGGGGCGGGTTTTTGTTCGCTTATTTTGGGTGATTTTGTCTGGGCTGGGGTTGGTGGATGTAAGTGGAAGACGTGACTTGGGGATTGAGCATACTTTCATGCATAGGGGCTATGCGGCGCGCTTAGATAGGGTGTATGTGTCTCGGCGGGTGGTCGTAATCAATGTGTGCGTGTAAAACGTCTATTTCTCCGACCATCGTGGAGTTCTTGTGGAGCTTGACTGGGGGGTCTACCGAACCTTTTTAAGGGATATTGGAAGTTAAATACGCGACTGCTACAAAGTGTGGATGATAGGACACTATTCACGGACTAATGGGCGTCTATGAGAGTAGACTCCTGGGAAGGGTGGGATCTAGTACGACAATGGTATGAGGTTGTGAAGCCTTGAATTAAGGATTTTTATGTGCATCGGGGTAAGTAGGCCTCTCGCTTGGGTATGGTTTTCTGAGATACCTGGAGGGTTCTTTACGGCATTGTTATGCGAAGGGAGAGGCGTCTGGAATTTACCCAATGGACGAGACTGACGATCTTAAGGAACAAATCCAGGTAATAAAAAATAAAGTTTTTGATGGAGTGCGTATTTCGAGTGGGTTGAAGGAGGCTGTGTGGGGTGATAACCCGTCGTCTACTTGTGTCTTACGTAGACAGGCACAAAGGCAAAAGGCGATTGAAATTGTAAGTTTAGTTGTGCAGGATGGAGTTGATGGGTATAGTGAGGGACAGGTCTTAACAACAACTGAAGGAATAAGTTCTTATGTCGATACATGGTGTAAGCTCCAAATGCAAAGTAAAGAAGTGAGTGAGCATGCGATACAGGAACTGGGGCGGGATGTACGATGCGAGTTGACTGATCATGATCGCTTTCTCATGGGCGGGCCTATAACTGAGGCAGAGGTGTGGGAGGCATTGCAGGGAATGAGCAAAGGGAAGGTGCCAGGCATTGATGGCATCCCGTGTGAATTTTATATCCAACATTGGGAGGTAATACGGACTTTTATGGTTCGTTTACTCAATGCGATGAAGGAGGGGGGGGGGTGTTAGGTTTGTCTCAACGTACGGCGGTTTTGGTGTTAGAAAATGTGACGTACCCTTAGCGTTTAAGGACTATCGACCCATATCGTTAATGTTTAGTGACTATAAACTGTATGCAAAAATTTTGATGAATAGGATTAAGAAAGTGTTTGATAAGGTAATCCATAAGGGTCAGTTTGGCGTGCCAGGTAGATCGATGTATGATGGTCATGGGAATATCAGGGATTTGTCGAGGAATGCAGAACGAAGGGTGGGGGTGGTGTTTTGGCTCTAGACTGGCAAGCTGCTTTTGATAGTGTGGAAAGGGAGGTGCTATGGAAGTTCATGAGATGGCAGGGTTTTGGAAATGAGGTCGTCATGTGGGCCCGTTCGTTATACAATGGTGCTGGTTTTAAAGTACAAATTAATGGGAAGTTAAGTGTCTTTGTCCACTTGAACAGGGGCATTCGACAGGATGCCCCATGTCTCAAATGCTTTTTGCATGTATGCAGGACCCTTTTTACTGGGCCGTTTGTGGGCGGGGAGTAGATTCGTCGTGGGGTTCAAGTAGTGGTCGACCGGCCCTTGTGGGTTATGTAGATAATACTACTGTGCTATTATGTACGAGGGAGCAATTGGGTTTTGTTGGGAGACTTGTTGATGTATTTGGTAAGGCTACGGGGATGTGTGTTAATAGAGAAAAATCGAAGATTATGGCGTTGGGAGAGTGGGTGGGGGATGGGGCGGGTCCAGAGAGGTGGACGGTGGTTGATCGTATCACTATATGTGGTATTCAGTATATGCGAGAAGTTGATCAGACGAGGGCATGTAACTCGGTATTACAACCCAGGATTCCAAATGGCCTGTTATCCCGGGTGTAATGGGAGCAAAATAAACACAGCAGAAAAAGTTTAGACTTATATTATCCTTCACCAATTTAGAACAGCAATATGTACACTATGTACAGTGATAAGTATAGTGCACTCCACGGTAAGCAAGGCAGAAATAGAAGCCACAAGATAGCAGACCGTGCTTCAACCAGCTCTAGAATGGGAATGACAAGGGCAGACAGGAGAGCGGTACCCACGTAACCTCTGCGATTGCCAAAACCATTTTCTTATTGGCTAGAACCTGGTCACTAGTTTAACGATGGGGGCCCCATCATCAACTCTTGCAACCTGGTTCGCTGGTTGGGGGAGATAGCCTGTAAATGAGGGTGTGTACATGCGCCGAATAAAGGTTACGTACTCTTTGCATGCCACACTCGGGGAGGGTGGTACACAGTGTCTTGAGGCGCTTAAATATAGTCTACGGCCGCGACTTTTAAAAACCCCCCCACCGGGGCGGTGGTTTTAAATGTTCTACTTTATAAAAATATGGCTTGTGTTTGCACTGTATCCTCTGTTGCAGGGGGCGTAAAACGTCTTCTATAGATTTTAAATAGATTTTTTGTGGGGCTCCGGTTGCTTTGGTACAAGGGTAGAAAACACCAATGCATTGGGAGGGTTGGGTTTCTCTTCCTTAGAGGCTTGTCAAAGGGTTACTAAAGGGTGGTTTTTCTCAGATGGTTGGGAGCATGGTGGGTTAACTAAAATGTATCGCAAACCCCTTCTGGGTGGGGGGAGGGGGGAAAATTTTTGGGCGAGGGTCGCTCCGCGTGTTGTTACGCTGGGGGGAGTGCGGTGTTAAATTTATGTACTTTGGAAAAGGGGGCGGTAGGAGAGTGTTGTGCGAGTTGAAGGAATGTACCCCAGTACCGTGGAGTGATATAGGGAGGCAGGTTAAACGTTGCATCCCCTTGAAAAGTACGGGGAATTGGTTTTTAAATTTTTGATGGAAATCTTGCCGTCCGGAGTGGGTAAAATAGGCGTTTGGGGGAGGCCGGGGTTGTCCGGCGGGCGGGGTGGGGGAATTTTAATTTTTTCACGTTGGTTTTCTGTGAGATTCAGCATGAACGTAAGGGGTTTTAGTGGGTTTTTGCGCTTGATGGGGGGAAGGATGTTTTGGGTGCCCCGAGCGTTGATTTTGATGAGGTGGGGTTGAATGCGTGTACAACGTGCGGTGTCGTACGTTGGGGCCGATTAAATATTTTGTTCATGGGCAATGAGGCATGTTGAAGGTAATGTAGAATTGGGGTTTTGGGTTTTAACAGTTTACGGGACAAAGTGTCAAAAATAATTTGGTATATGAGGGGAGATGGGAGAAAGATTTCCCCGCTAAATATAAACCTTGGAGTTACGAGTTTTGAGGGGTTTTTGTGAGCGTTCAGGGGAATCAAACGGGCTGGCAGCTGTGATAACTGTGTAAAATAGTTAGTAAATGTTTTGTTATCTCTGGTTTATATACGTCCCCTATGTGATGGACGTCGCTATAACGTTAAGACTTTGCATGCACAGAATTTTAAAAGGTCTTCTGCTTTTAAATCTCTCGATACAATCTTTGGTGTATATTGTATAATATGTTTCCTAGCATAAGCGTTGGTTTTAAAATTTTATTTTATATTTTATGCTGTGTTATAGTGTGCTTTTTCAGTAATATTAATTATATGAATGACTGCATTATTTTTTTTCTTTGTGTTTTGTTGAGATGAAAAAACACACATCGATTTTTGTTTTGTTATATTGGGTTTTTTTTATTTTGTTATTGTACTTTCCCGTTTTTCTTTGAATCGTAAATCCCTTGTCTATGTTAAGACTGTGATAATCCCCTAAATTAATTTTTTGGTACGTGGTGCTCTGGGCACCTGAGATCTTAGATTAAGTCTTGCATTCGTGTTGTTGAAGGGGGAAAAAGCCATACCTAGTTGTGCCTGATGTAGTGTCATTTTTGTGTATAGTGTGTGCTTGGTATGTTGTCACTGTGTGTTTTGTTTTTTTTTCCAATGTTTTATTGTACAACTTTTAATTTCCATGTTCGATGTTTTGTAATATGTAACTTTTTAGTGGGGTTTTTCAACAAATAAAACAATATCCTGTAATATATGGTGTGCGTGTGTGGTGTGTATTTCCCCTGTAATATACGGTGTGTTGTGTGTGGAGTGTAAATTTCCACGTAATATACGGGTGTGTTGTGTGTGAGGGTTATTACCACTGTAATAACGGTGTGTTGGTGGAGAGTGTAATACCACTGAATAAAGGTGTTTTTTGTGTGTGAGGTGTATTACCCCTGTAATAACGGTGTGGGGGAGAGAGTGTATTACCCCTGAATAAAACGGTGTGTTTTTGTGTGAGAGTTTATTACCACGTAAATACGGTGTTTGTGTGTTTAGAGTGTATTACCCCTGTAAACACGGGGGTTTGTGTGTGAGGTGTATTACCCTGTAAAATACGGGTGTTGTGTGTGAAGGGGTAATAACTGTAATATAAAAGGGGTTGTTGTTGTGAAGTGTATTCCCCCTGTAATAACGGGGTGTTGTGTGTGGAGTGTATTACCACGTAATCGGTGGGTTGTGTGGAGAGGTATTACCCTGTAATATACGGTTGTTGTTGTGAGATGTTTACCCGTAATACACGGTGTGTTTGGTTTGAGAGTGTATTACCCTGTAATATATGGTGTGTTTTGTGTGGAGTGTATTACCACTTAAAATACGGTGTGTTGTGAGTGAGAGTGTTTACCCCTGTAAATTTCGGGGGGGTTTTGTGGAGAGTGTTTACCACGTTATAACGGTGCGTTGTGTGGAGAGTGATTACCCTGAAAAAACGGTGTTTGGTGTGAGAGTGTATTACCACGTAATTTTACGGTTTGTTTGTGGTTGAGATGATTTCCCGTAAATACGGTTTTGTGTGTGAGAGTGAACCCCGTAAATATGGTGTTTGTGTGTGGAGTGATTCCACTTAATATACGGTGTGTTTGTGTAGATTTTTTACCCCGTAATATTTGGGGGGTTGTGTGGAGATTTTACCATGTAATAACGGGGTGTTTTGTTGAGGGTATTTCCACTGTAATTAAAGGGGTTTGTGTGAGAGAGTGTATGACCCCTGTAATATACGGTGTTTGTGAGAGGTATTCCACTTTTAATATACGGGTTGTGTGTGGTGTATTCCCTTAAATTTAACGGTGTGGTTGTGGGGTTTTTACCCCCCTGAAAACGGTTTTTTGTGTGTGAGGTGTATTACCACTGTAATATCGGTTGTGTGTGTGGAGTGTATTACCCTGTAAAAAACGGTGTGTTGTTGTGAGAGTGTATTCCACTTAATCTACGGTTGGTTTTGTGTGAGAGTGTATGACCCCTGAAATATACGGTGTGTTTGTGTTTAGAGTGATTTCCACGTAAAACGGTGGCTGTGTGTGAGAGGTATTCCCTGTAATATCGGTGTTGTGTGTGAGGTGTATTACCCTGAAAACGGGGGTTGTTGGAGAGTGTATTTGCCCCTGTAATTAGGGGTGTTTTGGGGTAGAGGGGATTTCCACTGTTATACGGTGTGTTTTGTGGAGAGGTTTTAAAAAAACCCCTGTAATTTTTTGGTGTTTGTGGGAGAGGTTTTTTACCACTGTAATATCTGGTTGTGTGAGAGGTGTATTACACTGTAAAAATCGGGTGTGTTGTGTTGAGGTGTATTACCCCTGTAATTACGGGTGTTTTGGGTGAGAGTGTATTACCACTGTAATACCGGTGTGTTTTTGTAGAGTGTTTACCACTGTAATATAGGGGTGTTGTGTGTGAGAGTGTAAACCACTGTAATATATGGGGTTTTTGGTTTTGAGAGTGTTTACCACGTAAAATACGGGTGTTTGTGGAGAGTGTATTCCACTTAATATACGGTGTGTTGTGTGAGAGGTATTACCACTGTATATACGGTGTGGTGTTGTGAGAGTTATTACCACTGTAAAATTCGGTGTGTTGTTTTTGAGAGTGTATTCCACTGTAATATATGGTGTGTTGTGGTGAGAGTTTATTACCCCTGTAATAACGGTGTTTTGTGTGGAGTGTTTTTACCACTGTAATTTAAAGGGGGGTTGTGTGTGAGGGTGTATTCCCCCTGTAATTCGGTGGTTGGGTGTAGAGTTATTACCCTGTAAAATACGGTGTGTTTGTGTGAGAGTGTTTACCACTGTAATATATTGGTGTGTTGGTGTGGAGTGTTTTTACCCCCTTAATTAGGGTGTTGTGTGTGAGAGTGTATTTCCCTGTAAATAGGGGTGTTGTGTGTGAGAGTGTATTACCACTGTAAAACGGTGCGTTTTTGTGTGAGAGTTATTACCATGAATATCGGTTTTGTGTGTGAGATGTAACCACTGAAAAAAAACGGTGGTTGTGTGGGGAGAGTGTATTACCACTGTAATATACGGTGCGTTGTGTGTGAGAGTGTTTCCATGTAATACAGGTGTGTTGTGGTGAGAGTGTTTATACTGTAATATACGGGTGTTGTGTGTGAGGTGTTTTACACTGTAATAAACGGTGTGTTGCGTGAGAGAGTGTATTTCCACTGTAATATCGGTGCGTTGTGTGTGAGAGTGTTTACCCCTGTAATCCGGGGTGTTGTGTGTGGGAAATGTATTTTCCACTGTTACCGGTTGGTTGTGTTTGAGAGTTTATTACCAGTAATATACGGGTGCTGTGGTGGAGTGTATTACCCCTTAAACACGGTGTGTTGTGGTGAGAGTGTATTTAAAACTGTAATATACGGGTGTTGTTTGTGAGGTGTAGGCCACTGTTTAAAATCGGGGGTTTTTTGTGTGAGAGTGTATGACCACGTAATATACGGGTTTTTGTGGAAGGTTTTTACCCCTTTAAAATACGGTGTGTTGTTGTGAAGGAAAATTTCCCCTGTAAAACGGGGGTTTGTGTGTGAAGTGTATTCCATGTAATATACGGTGTGTTTTGTGTGAAGGTAACCCCTGTAATTACGGTGTTTTTGGGGGAGAGAGTTATTTACCACTGAATATACGGGGCTTTTTGGGGTGAAGTGTATTACCATGTAATAACGGTGTTTGTTGTGAGAGTGTATTTACCACTGTAAAATTTCGGTTTTTTTGTGTGGAGAGTGTATTACCTGTAAAATTAAAGGGGTGTTGGGTTTTGGGGAGAGTGTATACCACTGTAAAATTTCGGGGGTTTGGTGTGTGAGAGTGTATTACCACTGTAATACCCGGTTGTTGGGTGGGGGGTATTTTCCACTGTAATACACGGTGTGTTGTTGTGAGAGGTATTACCACGTAATATACGGTGTGCTGTTTGTGAGAGTGTATTACCACCTGTAATACACGGGGTTTTTGTGGTGAGTGTATTACCACTTTTAATTACGGTGTGTTGTGTGTGAGAGTGTATACCCCCTGAAAAATACGGGGTGTTTGGGGGTTTTGGGGGTGTAGACCCCCTGTAATAACGGTGTGTGTGTAGGTTATTACCCTTTTTAAAATACGGTGTGTTTTGTGTGAGAGTGTTTACACTGTAATATCGGTGTGTTGTGTGTGAAAAGTGTTTACCACTGTAAAAATATGTGTTGGGTTTTTAGAGTGTATTACCACTGTAATATACGGGGTGTTGTGTGTAGAGGTTTATTTCCACTGTAATATACGGTGGTTGTTGTGGGGTGTATTACCACTGTAATATACGGGGTGTTGTGTGTGAGAGTGTATTACCCCTGTAATAACGGTTTTTTGGGAGAGTGATTACCCTTTTACGGGGTGTTTTGTGGGGAGTGTATTACCACTGTAATATACGGTGTTTGTGTTGAGAGTGTATTTTTCACTGTAATACAGGTTGTTTTTGTTTTGAGGTTATTACCACTGAAAAATATGGTGGTGTGTGTGAGAGTTTTACCATTGTAATTTCGGGGTGTTTTTGTGAGAGGTTTTACCACTGTAATTACGGGTATTTTGTGGAGAGTGTTTCCACTGAAAAAATTGGTGTGTTGTGTGTGGAGTGTTTACCACTGTAAAATACGGTGTGTGTGTTGTGAGAGGTATTACCACGTAAATATACGGTGTGTTGGTGTTTGGGGTGTATTACCACTGTAATATACTGTGTTGTATGTGAGAGGTATTACCACTGTAATTCGGTGTGTTGTGTGTAGAGTGTATTTACCCTGTAATAACGGTGGTTGTGGTGGGTGAACCACTGTAATATAAAAGGTGTGTTGTTGGAGAGTGTATTACCACTGTAAAATACTTTTTGGTTTTGTGTGAGAGTGTATTAAAACCCCTGTAATAAAGGTGTTTGTGTGTGAGGGTATTTCCACTGTAAAAACGGGGTGTGTGTGTGAAAGGTATTACCACTGTAATATACGGTGTGTTGGTGTGAGAGTGTTTACCACTGTAAAATACGGGTGTTAAATGTGAGAGTGTATTACCCCTGTAATTACGGTGTGCTGGTGTGAAGTGTAATACCACGAATATACGGGGTGTTGTGTGGGAGTTATTACCCTGTACTGTATGGTGTCGTTATTATGTGTTGGGTTAAGTGAGTTTCATGTACAGTAATCTTTTGTTGTGTAGTTTTTAATATATTTCTGTCATTTTGTATCGCACTGTTTTAAATAAAATATAAAAAAATCAGTACCTGACCAGCCAGGCTGTGGTTCATACGTCGGGTTTTCTTGCGGCCAACATAACAGTGGTAGCAGGCCCTGATCCCCAGGGGGCCTTTGGGCAGGGCACGGGGGCGTTGATCCCCGAAGCCTTCTTCAGGTAATCTCCGGGTATGAACAGAGAGCTTAATCCTCCATGCATTGCCATTCATGTCTTATGAGACTGAATTCTCAGGAACATTGGTAGTTCCTGAAGACGTCATTCCTCTCTCAGCCCTCTGCGGGCTGAGAGGACGCTTTCTGAGCCTGCTCCTGCTTACACCTGGTGGCGAACCGTGTACTACAGTACGCAAGATGGCGGATCGTCAGGGTAGAAGAGTAAACACGGTCTGTGTTGAATTCATTCGTGGCTCTCTCAGTGGTGCAACAATGCATGTCTTGTTGCCTACCATTATTCGCGACGTCTACGGCATCCCCACTGAGGAATTATATGGTGTGGCTCTCAATGGGATGTCGAGGTTTTTTGCAAAATTTGCAAATGCCGGCTTTTACTCCAAGATTGTGGAAGCTTTTCAAGAGAGGAAAATGGCGGTGAATTCAGCCGTAGAGGTATGCCTGCATGACGTCTCCACATACGTCACCTGGGTCAAAGTAAGGAACGTGCCTTTCGAGGCGGAGGAGTATGTTATTCGGAAAGTTTTTGGTAGATACGGCACGGTACATGCAGCGACCAAGGGAGTGTGGAGGGAGGGCCCATACGAGGGGCTCCTGGAAGGCTCCTGCACCCTCAAGATGACATTAAAACAGCCGATTCCATCTTACGTTCATCTGGAACACTACAGGACCCAAGTTTTTGTTCACTATGCAGGCCAACGGAAGACATGCAGGTTATGCAACTCGTATGACCATATGGCTGCTCAGTGCTCCAGACGCCTGGTTGCACGCATCCGGGAACCTTCTCCTGTGGCCCTAAGAACCGAGGCCTTTGATCTGGGGACTGGTCCCTCGCCTGGACAAGGACCTAAGCTTTGGAGTGAGGAAGTACAACAAGAGGAGACGCGGTCTATGGCTTGTGCCACCCTGTCGGTGGACACTACAAACGTGCCCACGCCACCTGTGGGGCCTACGGAGCCTGTAGAGTTGTCACAGAAAAGTTTGCTGGAGAACGTGCTACACGATTTCCTGGATGGGGCAGAACATAGCCCAGACGTTCCACCGGAATGTCAAGAAGTGGTGAAGGATGATTCGCCAAATATGGGAGACCTGGACGTAACTACAATGACACGGTTACATGAGGTGGTGGTGGAAGTCCACCAGGAGGCTTCGTCTGGTGAGGAGATGTGTGTGGAAGGTGGTTCCCGCAAACGGACGGCAGGAGTGTCGAATATGGACGAGGTCCTGACACCGGAACAGCGTCCAGGGAAGAAATTATGGTCGAAAGTGGCTGAGGCGCCTCTTGCAGACGGGGTTGTGGCAAGCACCCAGCATATATGGGTAGGGCACGGGGGGGGGGTGAGGGGGGGCCTTGGGAAGTCAAAGGTCAAAGAAGGTCAGTGTAATGTACGTGTGGGAACGGGAAAGACCCACAAACAGAGGAAAGCCTCCTTTTGTGAATTCAAGTGTGTTACCATCAATGTAAATGGCCTGCGGGCAGAGGTTAAGTGTGTGTGGATGGAGTGGTTCTTGCGCAGGTACGCTGTGGATGTATGTTTCATACATGAACATAATTATAAGTTTGGGCGAGAGTTACGGTTAAAAGGCTACCGAATGTATGTTAGCAGTTCTTTAAAATTAAAGGGTGGGGTAGCTATAGCGGTGAACGAGTCCAGCCCTTGGTGTGTCTTGAGATGGGAGGAGGGGGAGGTGGGAGGGTGGTGAGGGTAGATGGGTACTGGGGTGAGGTGAGGGTTTGTTTTATTGGCGTTTACATGCCTGCAGAAAGCAACTCGAAAGTTAAAATAGAATTTGTGAGGGAGGCTTTAACGTTTTACACTCGGGGTTTGCCGTTCATTACGGTCATGGGTGGGGATTGGAATTGCGTTATCCGCCATGGCGATGTTGAGCCGAGGGGGGCGGGGTGCGTTTTACCTGTATAACGGACTCTGCTGGGGGATGCAGGGGTTTATGATGTGGTGGGGCGGGGTGGGTGGGGGGTGGAGCACACGTTCGTTCGCAGGGGCTATGCGGCCCGTCTGGATAGACTTTATGTAACACAAGGAATTAGAGTTGAGCACGTACAGACCTTTGATGTGGGGTTTTCAGATCACCGTGCAGTGCCAGCGGACTTGGACTGGGATGGAATGATCAGGGTTTATCCAGGTTAGTGGAAACTGAACGTGCGGCTATTGGAGGGGGAGGGGGATAGGTCTGCTTTTCAGGACTGGTGGAAGAATCTCTGGGAAACGCGACAGGCAGGTGAATGTTTGTTGGAATGGTGGGAAACGCGTGCCAAACCCAGAATAGCGAGTTATTGTAAGAAGCAGGGAAAAGAGGAGGCGAGGTGGAGGTATGGGCTGCAAAACTATCTGGAGGGGCAGCTAAATAATTACTATGTGGGTGGAGGGAGTAGTAGGTATGACGACATTGAACATCTTCGTAGTCGACTTGCAGAAATTCACAATGAACGTTTCAATGCGGTTACAGTCAGAGCAGGTATGGAAGAAGTGCTCTGGGATGACAAACCTTCCGGTTGTGTCTTGCGCAAATTTAGGGTCAGACAACAGGCGACGTCCCTCTTGCAATTGGAAGTATGCACGGGTTTGGGTGTTTACCTGCCGGGTCATGTACTCCTCACCACGGACAGCATGAGGTTTTATGCTGATCTATGGTTTGGGGAAAAGCTACGGCGGGTAGTAGGGGGGGGGGGTCCATGCGGGTGGCCAGGTGAGGAGGGATTTCAGAAAAGTTATAAGTGACAGGGATAGAATGGTACTAGAAGGTAGAATTCGGTGGAGGAGGTAGAGGAGGCGATTTTTAGTATGAGTAAAGGAAAGGCACCAGGTATAGATGGCATTTCGAATGATTTTCATAGGGCGAATTGGGGAAATATTAAGCATTGTTTGGTTGATGTATTGAATTGCATGCTCACGGAGGGGAGGTTAGGTATGTCACAAAGTACGGGGGTAGTTGTGTTGGTGCCCAAAAAGGGAGGGGGGAGGGGTCTGAGTGCATATAGAGCAATATCTCTTATGTGCTCGGACTATAAAATCTTTGCAGAAGTTTTAGGAAACAGAATGAGGAAGGTTATGGGGTCGGTTATTCACGAGGGACAGCTAGGCATACCAGGTAGGAGCATGAGGGACGGACATGTACGTATTAGGGAGTTTTGGGGGGAATGTCAAGGAAGGGGGTGTCCTCGGGCTTGACTGGCAAAATGCTTACGACTGTGTTGAGGCTTATTTTATTGAAGCAGGGTTTTGGAGAGGGGATTGTAAGATGGGTTGATACCTTGTATGTCTCGGCTATGGTACGCGTACAGGTAAACGGTAAATTGGGGCCCGGGGTCCGTATAAAAAGGGGTTTGAGGAAGGCCCCCCCTCTCCCATGCTTTTTGCTTGTATAAAAAACCCCCTTTATGAGCTGGGGGTGGTGGTTTGGGGCAGGGGAACGTGAGCAGTACCATGCGCGCGGTTGGTGGTACGTTGATACCACGATTTTGTTAAAACGGGAGGATTTTTGCAATCGTGGATGGATTGTTGAGTTTTTTGGGGGAGTTGGCATTGCTCAATAAGGGAAAATCGAAATTATTGGGGTGGGTACATGGGGGGGGGGAAGGTTTGGCGAAAGGTATTGGGGGGTCTCGTGGTGAACTTAGAAAGTGGCATCGTGTAAATGGCAAAATGAGAGGGGGGCCGAAGGAAAATTGAATTTGGTGGTTAAAAAGGCTTTAGATCGACTTCGGGGGGTTTTTGAGCTGGGGATGTTCGTTGCAAAGGGACAGTAGTGGGTTTAAAACACTTGTTTATGGGAATAGGGGTGGGGGAGGTTCCCTTTAAGAGATGGGATATTCAAAAACTGCAGAGAAGGGTCTTACGTTTGTTTGGGTTTCGGAGAGCTTGGTTAAGTCGGGAGGTTGTCATGACCCATGTTCGTCGTGGGGGTTTAGGTTCTTTGGCTTTGGGGGCCACGGCTAAAGGCCCTCTATGTAAAACAGGGGTTTTCCTCAGGGCGGGCGGTGAGAAGGGCACCCGGGGGTGGGTCGGGTAATGATCGAAATGCGTAAATGGTGGAGCGGCAGGGGATTAATAGAGTGTGAGGACATGCTGCGTTTGTTGTTAAAGTTGAGAAATGCGCAACGGATCCGGGTGGGGCAAATGGTCAGCATATGTTGTCGTAGGGAAATTGTACAGGGATTGTCTGTTTTTCCGCTGTATAATTGGGGGGAAATATGGGACGGATTTTGTAAACTTAAGTTGGCACCAAGGGTTCGTGAATTGGTGTACAGATTTGTCATGGGGATTTTAGCATCAAAATCGGTCTTACATAGGATGGGTTTGGTCAGGGAGGCGGATTGATTACGTTGCGGTCTCGAAGAAACAGCTTCTCATGCTGTCTACTTTTGTGATACCTTGGACAAAGTTCGTTCGTGGCTGGGGCGGGTTTTAGATTTTCTTAGTGGGGGAAGTATTTCAACCTTACGGGCCTTACCATTGGACGTTAGCGGAGTATCAAGTGAGGTACGAAGAGCAATAATGTACGTGGTGGCTGATTTCCTCTATATCTCGTGGGGTATGCGGGAAACCGGGGGATCAGTTAGGATCAGGGCAATTGCGGCAGGTATCTACAGAACGTATTGCAGAAATAAACTCATATATGGTAGAAGTTGGGATAATAGTTTTCCTGCAAAGTATCGAAGTCTTACTGTTCAAAGGTTGCTGCAACTGCGGGTGGGGTAAGGCAACGGGGGGCTGGACTCCCCCCGTGGTAGCACCAAACGGTGGGTTCGGGAATTCAGGGTAGAGGGCGGGTTTTAGGGAGTGACGTGTATTATGAATGGTACCGTGTGTCTGTGTGTGTATGGTTGTGGCGTTGTGTGGCACTGAGATCTTGGATTAATCCTAAAATGGTCATGCATTTTGATAATACAGATAAAAAGCAATATTCCAGTATATGTTCCAGCCTCTAGCAAGACTGAACTGGTTCCCGACTATGGCCGGGGTTTGGTGAAGTATGTTGGGTCTTTCCTGGAATTCCCGTTTGGTTTAGTTTAGTCATTTGTAAGCGGATGCCACTCTGATATCACCGCTAAAAGTACACGTTATACTGGCCTTTAAGGGGAATGTTCATAAGCAGATCTTGATGGTTGTAAACTTTTGATGAAGCGCAAAAAAATTCATTTGCCTAAGATTATGTTGTTAGGTAAGACACATATGCAACAGTTAGGTATCTTTATTTCGAAACGTTTCGCCTACACAGTAGGCTTCTTCAGTCGAGTACAGAAAAGTTGATAGAAGCTTACCTAACAACCTGTCGGTATTTTATACCATTTTAATGTTCATGCCTAAGATTATGTTGGTATATGTAGTAGCGGTCACCGCTGTGAGGGGGGGGGGGGGTTGAGATGTATAATGTTTATATTGTAATCTTAGGACATTCAAGTTCCTTGGGCAGCAGCTTTTGCGGGATGTTGTTCCCTCACCCAGTGATATCACATGTATTTTTTTTATCATTTATGGTGCATACAGTCAGTTGATGTTCAATTAAGCGCCTTTACTAATATCACTGTATACAAGCAAGGTATCTTTTTTGTGGGTTTATAATTAGTTTACGAAACTAAATATGGGGTTGGTCTGGGTATTAGGTGTCTCAGGGTTTCCTCATATGTAATCATACATGTTAGATCTGTAAAAGTCTTATGTTAATTATTAAAGGCTTTTTGCATATTTTGATTCCATTTTCAGAATATAAAAAAACAAAATTAAAAAACACCAGGTTTCAATTTCAAGAATCATGTAGGTTTCTGATAGTTATTTGATATAACCATAGTACCATTGAGTGTACAATGTATTAGTTTATATAATATTGTTTTGGTATATAAAATTTCATATACAATATGAATAAGATTGTCAGGTTTAGGTTATATAGTTATTTTGTGGTTAAGATATGTTCCTGTAGTCCTCTGTTTAGTTTTATATATGTTGTTGTCTTATATAAAGTTTTCACGATTTTTGTTTTAAGTCATTTATGTATACCATACATGTATACTGTGTTTTTTAAATAAAATATAAAAAAAAAAATTCCTGAAGAGGTGTTAAAGTTGGAGCGAACATTAAGATGGGATACACAAATAACCCGCACATAAAAGAGAGAAGCTTACGACGACGTTTCGGTCCGACTTGGACCATTGACAAAGTCACGCTAACAGAGGTGAAGCAGGACGGCTATATATAGGCAGGAAGAGGTGGAGGTAGTAGTAGTGGTAGTAGTAGTAGTAGTAGTAGTACAAGAATTGTATATAATACCGACAGGATGAAATGACACATGCACAACACCCGGGCATCCCCACCGTAGACATTTCGCCATCCAGCCAGCCACTGGATGGCGAAACGTCCACAACAAAGACAACCAGACGCCGCACATGTGTCTTAATTTCATCAGTAGTGTAGTAGAAGAAGAAGAGGTAGTGGTAGTGGTAGAAGTGGGAAATAAGGAAGACGAGCCAGTCAAATACAAAGGAAGGGGAGCACTGCAAGAGAGCTAGAAACCCACAGAGGGAGAGCAAGCGCACCGAGGTGTGTGAAAGGGGAAGTGGTGAAATAAAATAAATGAAGAAGGAACAGAAACACGAGACAGGAGAGAGAAAGACAAGCCGTCCTGCTTCACCTCTGTTAGTGTGACTTTGTCAATGGTCCAAGTCGGACCGAAACGTCGTCGTAAGCTTCTCTCTTTTATGTGCGGGTTATTTGTGTATCGTTCCAGTCACGGTATTGTGCCTTTTTTGTTATTTAAGATGGGAATTGGGTGGGGTGCTGGTTGTTGGGTGGGGGCTGGTTGTTGGGTGGGGGGCTGGTTGTTGGGTGGTGGGCTGGTTGTTGGGTGGGGGGCTGGTTGTTGGTGGGGGGCTGGTTGTTGGGTGGGGGGCTGGTTGTTGGGTGGGGGGCTGGTTGTTGGGTGGGGGGCTGGTTGTTGGGTGGGGGGCTGGTTGTTGGGTGGGGGGGCTGGTTGTTGGGTGGGGGTGCTGGTTGTTGGGTGGGGGTGCTGGTTGTTGGGTGGGGGTGCTGGTTGTTGGGTGGGGTTCTGGTTGTTGGGTGGGGGTGCTGGTTGTTGGGTGGGGGTGCTGGTTGTTGGGTGGGGGTGCTGGTTGTTGGGTGGGGGTGCTGGTTGTTGGGTGGGGGGCTGGTTGTTGGGTGGGGGGGCTGGTTATTGGGTGGGGGTGCTGGTTGTTGGGTGGGGTGCTGGTTGTTGGGTGGGGGGTACTGGTTGTTGGGTGGGGTTTCTGGTTGTTGGGTGGGGGCTGGTTGTTGGGTGGGGGTGCTGGTTGTTGGGTGGGTGGCTGGTTGTTGGGTGGGGGGCTGGTTGTTGGGTCGGGTGCTGGTTGTTGGGTGGGGGGTGCTGGTTGTTAGGGGGTGCTGGTTGTTGGGTGGGGGCTGGTTGTTGGGTGGGGGTGCTGGTTGTTGGGTGGGGGTGCTGGTTGTTGGGTGGGGGCTGGTTGTTGGGTGGGGTGCTAGTTGTTCGGTGGGGGTGCTGGTTGTTGGGTGGGGGTGCTGGTTGTTGGGTGGGGTGCTGGTTGTTGGGTGGGGGTGCTGGTTGTTGGGTGGGGTGCTGGTTGTTGGGTGGGGGGCTGGTTGTTGGGTGGGGTGCTGGTGTTGGGTGGGGGTACTGGTTGTTGGGTGGGGGGCTGGTTGTTGGGTGGGGTGCTGTTGTTGGGTGGGGGGCTGGTTGTTGGGTGGGGGTGCTTGTTGTTGGGTGCGGGTGCTGGTTGTTGGGGGGTGCTGGTTGTTGGGTGGGGGTGCTGGTTGTTGGGTGGGGGTGCTGGTTGTTGGGTGGGGGCTGGTTGTTGGGTGGGGGTGCTGGTTGTTGGGTGGGTGGCTGGTTGTTGGGTGGGGGGCTGGTTGTTGGGTCGGGGTGCTGGTTGTTGGGTGGGGTGCTGGTTGTTGGGGGTGCTGGTTGTTGGGTGGGGGCTGGTTGTTGGGTGGGGTGCTGGTTGTTGGGTGGGGGTGCTGGTTGTGTGGGTGGGGGCTGGTTGTTGGGTGGGGGTGCTGGTTGTTGGGTGGGGGCTGGTTGTTGGGTGGGGGGGCTGGTTGTTGGGTGGGGATGCTGGTTGTTTGGTGGGGGGCTGGTTGTTGGGTGGGGGTGCTGGTTGTTGGGTGGGGGGGCTGGTTGTTGGTGGGGGGCTGGTTGTTGGGTGGGGGCTGGTTGCTGGGTGGGGGTGCTGGTTGTTGGGTGGGGGCTGGTTGTTGGATGGGGGGCTGGTTGTTGGGTGGGGGTGCTGGTTGTTGGATGGGGGTGCTAATTGTTGGGTGGGGGGCTGGTTGTTGGGTGGGGGTGCTGGTTGTTGGGTGGGGGCTGGGTTGTTGGATGGGGCTGGATGTTGGGTGGGGGGGGTTGTTGGGTGGGGGGCTGGTTGTTGGGTGGGGTGCTGGTTGTTGGATGGGGGTGCTGGTTGTTGGGTGGGGGGTGGTTGTTGGGTGGGGGTGCTGGTTGTTGGGTGGGGGTGTGGTTGTTGGGTGGGGGTGCTGGTTGTTGGGTGGGGGTGCTGGTTGTTGGATGGGGGTGCTGGTTGTTGTGTGGGTTACCTGGAGGTTACCTGGAGGTTATTCCGGGGATCAACGCCCCCGCGGCCCGGTCCACGACCAGGCCTCCCGATGGATCAGGGCCTGATCAACTAGGCTGTTACTGCTGGCCGCACGCAGTCCGACGTACGAGCCACAGCCCGGCTGATCCGGCACTGACTTTAGGTATCTGTCCAGCTCTCTCTTGAAGGTAGCCAGGGGTTTATTGGCAATTCCCCTAATGCTTGATGGGAGGCTGTTGAACAGTTTTGGGCCCCGGACACTTATGGTGTTTTCTCTTAGTGTGCCAATGGCGCCCCTGCTTTTTATTGGCGGCATTTTGCATCGCCTGCGTAGTCTTTTACTTTCGTAGGGAGTGATTTCTGTGTGCAGATTTGGGACCATTCCTTCCAAGATTTTCCAAGTGTAGATTATGATATATCTCTCCCTCCTGCGTTCCAACGAGTACAAGTCAAGTGCTTTCAAGCGTTCCCAGTAGTTAAGGTGCTTGACAGAACTTATACGTGCAGTAAAGGATCTCTGTACACTCTCTAGATCTGCGATTTCACCTGCTTTGTATGGAGATGTTAATGTACAGCAGTATTCCAGCCTAGAGAGAACAAGTGATTTGAAAAGGATCATCATGGGCTTGGCATCTCCTCGTTTTGAAAGTTCTCATTATCCATCCTATCATTTTCTTTGCACGTGCGATCGTGGCATGTTGTGATCCTTGAAAGTGAGATCCTCAGACATTACTACTCCCAGGTCCCTTACATTATTTTTCCGCTCTGTTGTATGGCCGGAGTCAGTATATACTCTGTTCTAGTTATTATCTCCTCCAGTTTTCCATAACGGAGTAGTTGGAATTTGTCCTCATTGAACATCATATTGTTTACCGTTGCCCACTGGAAAACTTTGTTTATATCTTCTTGGAGGTTAACCGCGTCCTCAGCAGATGACAGCCTCATGCAGATCCTAGTATCATCCGCAAAGGATGATACGGTGCTGTGGTGTATATCTCTGTTTATGTCTGATATGAGGATAAGGAATAAGATGGGGGCGAGTACTGTGCCTTGTGGAACAGAGCTCTTCACTATGGCAGCCTCCGATTTAACTCTGTTGACCACTACTCTTTGTGTTCAATTTGTTAGGAAGTTGAAGATCCATCTTCCCACTTTCCCAGTTATTCCTTTAGCACGTATTTTATGGGCTATTACGCCATGATCGCATTTGTCAAATGCTTTTGCAAAGTCTGTGTATATTACATCTGCATTCTGATTTTCTTCCAGTGCATCCAAGGCCATGTCATAGTGATCCAGTAGTTGTGAGAGGCAGGAGCGACCTGCCCTGAACCCATGTTGCCCTGGATTGTGCAGATTTTGGGAATCCAGGTGATTTGCAATCCTGCTTCTTAGCACTCTTTCAAAGATTTTTATGATGTGGTACGTCAGAGCTATTTGTCTATAGTTCTTAGCTAATGCTTTGCTGCCACCTTTATGGAGCGGGGCTATATCCGTTGTTTTAAGTGACTGTGGAATTTCACCCATGTCCAAGCTCCTACTCCATAGTGTACTTAGGGCACGCGAGAGGGGTTTCTTGCAGTTCTTAATGAAAACAGATTTCCACGAGTCTGGGCCCGGGGGTGCTGGTTGTTGGGTGGGGGTGCTGGTTGTTGGGTGGGGGTGCTGGTTGTTGGGTAGGGGTGCTGGTTGTTGGGTGGGGGTGCTGGTTGTTGGGTGGGGTGCTGGTTGTTGGGTAGGGGTGCTGGTTGTTGGGTGGGGTGCTGGTTGTTGGGTGGGGGTGCTGGTTGTTGGGTGGGGGTGCTGGTTGTTGGGGGGGGTGCTGGTTGCTGGGTGGGGGTACTGGTTGTTGGGTGGGGGTGCTGGTTGTTGGGTGGGGGTGCTGGTTGTTGGGTGGGGGTGCTGGTTGCTGGGTGGGGGTACTGGTTGTTGGGTGGGGGGCTGGTTGTTGGATGGGGGGCTGGTTGTTGGTTAGGGGTGCTGGTTGTTGGATGGGGGTGCTAGCTGTTGGGTGGGGGGCTGTTGTTGGGTGGGGGTGCTGGTTGTTGGGTGGGGGCTGGTTGTTGGATGGGGGGCTGGTTGTTGGGTGGGGGGCTGGTTGTTGGGTGGGGGGCTGGTTGTTGGGTGGGGGCTGGTTGTTGGGTGGGGGTGCTGGTTGTTGGGTGGGGTGCTTTTTTGTTGTATGGGGGCTGGTTGTTGGGTGGGGGTGCTGGTTGTTGGGTGGGGTGCTGGTTGTTTTGGGTGGGGGGCTGGTTGTTTGGGGGGGGGGCTGGTTGTTGGGTGGGGGGGGGGGGTTGTTGGGTG
>NC_069427.1:29143620-29229189 GCF_026875155.1 Cherax quadricarinatus | reverse complement strand
ACTGTTCGAAGCCTTCCTGCAGTCCAAAAAAAATGCAGTCGATCCACTCCTCTCTCTCTTGTCTTACTTCTGTCACCTTGTCATAAAACTCTAGTAGGTTTGTGACACAGGATTTTCCTTCCCTGAAACCGTGCTGGTTGTCAATTATACACTTGTTTCTTTCCAGGTGCCCCACCACTCCTCCTCCTGATGATCTCTCTCCATGACCTTGCATACTATACACGTTAGTGATACAGGTCTGTAGTTTAGTGCCTCATGTCTGTCTCCCTTTTTAAAAATTGGGACTGCATTTGCCATCTTCCATACCTCAGGGAGTTGCCCAGTTTCAAATGATGTGTTGAAGATCTTTGTTAATGGCAAACACAATATCTCTGCTCCCTCTTTAAGGACCCAAGGAGAGATGTTGTCTGGTCCCACCGCCTTTGAGGTGTCAAGTTCGCATAGCAGCTTCTTCACTTCCTCCTCGGTTATATGTACCTCATCCAGCACTTGCTGGTGTACCCCCCAGTTCTGATTTCCTGGAGTCCTACTTGTTTCCACTGTAAATACTTCTTTAAATCTCGTGTTGAGCTCCTGACATACCTCTCGGTCGTTTCTTGTGAATTCCCCATCACCCTTCCTCAGTCTAATTACCTGGTCCTTGACTGTTGTTTTCCTCCTGATGTGGCTGTACAACAGCTTCGGGTCAGTCTTTACTTTCGATGCTATGTCATTTTCATATTGTCGCTGAGCCTCCCTTCTTATCTTTGCATATTCGTTTCTGGCTCTTCGGCTAATCTCTTTATTTTCCTAAGTTCTCTGTCTTCTGTACCTTTTCCATTCTCTAGTACACCTAGTTTTTGCCTCCCTACACCTTTGGGTGAACCAAGGACTCGTTCTGTTCTTCCCATTATTTCTGTTTCCCTTGGGAACAAACCTCTCCTCTGTGTGTGTGTGTATGTGTGTATGTGTGTGTGTGTGTGTGTGTGTGTGTGTGTGTGTGTGTGTGTGTGTGTGTGTGTGTGTGTGTGTGTGTGTGTGTGTGTGTGTATGTGTGTATGTGTATGTGTGTGTGTGTGTGTGTGTGTGTGTGTATGTGTGTAATGTGTGTGTGTGTGTGTGAGTTAGTGTGTGTGTGTGTGTGTGTGTGTGTGTGTGTGTGTGTGTGGTGTGTATGTGTGTGTGTGTGTGTGTGTGTGTGTGTGTGTGTGTGTGTGTGTGTGTGTGTGTGTGTGTATGTACTCACCTAGTTGTACTCACCTAGTTGAGGTTGCAAGGGTCGAGTCCAAGCTCCTGGCCCCGCCTCTTCACTGGTCGCTACTAGGTCACTCTCCCTGAACCATGAGCTTTATCGTACCTCTGCTTAAAGCTATGTATGGATCCTGCCTCCACTACATCGCTTCCCAAACTATTCCACTTCCTGACTACTCTGTGGCTGAAGAAATACTTCCTAACATCCCTTTGATTCATCTGTGTCTTCAGCTTCCAACTGTGTCCCCGTGTTGCTGTGTCCAGTCTCTGGAACATCCTGTCTTTGTCCACCTTGTCAATTCCTCTCAGTATTTTGTAAGTCGTTATCATGTCCCCCCTATCTCTCCTCTCCTCCAGTGTCGTCAGGTTGATTTCCCTTAACCTCTCCTCATAGGACATACCTCTTAACCCTGGGACTAGTCTTGTTGCAAACCTTTGCACTTTCTCTAGTTTCTTTACATGCTTGCTAGGTTGTGGTTCCAAACTGGTGCCGCATACTCCAATATGGGCCTAACGTACACGGTGTACAGGGTCCTGAACGATTCCTTATTAAGATGTCGGAAGGCTGTTCTGAGGTTTGCTAGGCGCCCATATGCTGCAGCCGTTATTTGGTTGATGTGCGCTTCAGGAGATGTGCCTGGTGTTATACTCACCCCAAGATCTTTTTCCTTGAGTGAGGTTTGTAGTCTCTGGCCCCCTAGACTGCCCTCCGTCTGCGGTCTTCTTTGCCCTTCCCCAATCATCATGACTTTGCACTTGGTGGGATTGAACTCCAGGAGCCAATTGCTCGTCCAGGTCTGCAGCCTGTTCAGATCCCTTTGTAGTTCTGCCTGATCTTCGATCGAGTGAATTCTTCTCATCAACTCCACGTACCATCTGCAAACAGGGACACCTCGGAGTCTATTCCTTCCGTCATGTCGTTAACAAATTCCAGAAACAGCACTGGTCCTAGGGCTGACCCCTGTGGGACCCCGCTGGTCACAGGTGCCCACTCTGACACCTCGCCACGTACCATGACTCGCTGCTGTCTTCCTGACAAGTATTCCCTGATCCATTGTAGTGCCTTCCCTGTTATCCCTGCTTGGTCCTTCAGTTTTTGCACTAATCTCTTGTGTGGAACTGTGTCAAACGCCTTCTTGAAGTCCAAGAATATGCAATCCACCCACCCCTCTCTCTCTTGTCTTACTGCTGTCACCATGTCATAGAACTCCAGTAGGTTCGTGGCACAGGATTTCGCGTCCCTGAAACCATGTTGGCTGCTGTTGATGAGATCATTCCTTTCTAGGTGTTCCACCACTATTCTCCTGATAATCTTCTCCATGATTATGCATACTATACATGTCAGTGACACTGGTCTGTAGTTAAGTGTTTCATGTCTGTCTCCTTTTCTAAAGTTTGGGACTACATTTGCTGTCTTCCATGTCTCAGGCAATCTCCCTGTTTCGATAGATGTATTGAATATTGTTGTTAGGGGTACACATAGCGCCTCTGCTCCCTCTCTCAGGACCCATGGGGAGATTATCTGGCCTCATTGCCTTTGAGGTATCTAGCTCACTCAAGAGCCTCTTCACTTCTTCCTCGGTTGTGTGCACTGTGTCCAGCACTTGGTGGTGTGCCCCATCTCTCCGTCTTTCTGGAGCCCCTTCTGTCTCCTCTGTGAACACTTCTATGAATCTCTTGTTGAGTTCCTCACATACTTCACGGTCATTTCTTGTTGTCTCTCCTCCTTCCTTAGCCTGATTACCTGGTCCTTGACTGTTGTTTTCCTCCTGATGTGGCTGTATAACAGTTTCGGGTCAGATTTGGCTTTCGCTGCTATGTCGTTTTCATATTGTCGTTGGGCCTCCCTTCTTATCTGTGCATATTCGCTTTTGGCTCTACGACTGCTCTCCTTATTCTCCTGGGTCCTTTGCCTTCTATATTTCTTCCATTCCCTAGCACACTTGGTTTTTGCCTCCCTGCACCTTTGAGTGAACCATGGGCTCATCCTGGCTTTTTCATTATTCCTGTTACCCTTGGGTACAAACCTCTCCTCAGCCTCCTTGCACATTGTTGCTACATATTCCATCATCTCATTAACTGGCTTCCCTGCCAGTTTCTCTGTCCCACTGAACCCCGTTCAGGAAGTTCCTCATTCCCGCGTAGTCCCCTTTCTTTTAGTTTGGCTTCATTCGTTCTAGCCTTCCTGCTTCCCCCTCCACTTGTAGCTCTACTGTGTATTCGAAGCTAAAAACCACATGATCGCTGGCCCCAAGGGGTCTTTCATATGTGATGTCCTCAATATCTGCACTACTCAAGGTGAATACTAAGTCCAGTCTTGCTGGTTCATCCTCTCCTCTCTCTCTTGCAGTGTCCCTTACGTGTTAGTACATGAAGTTTTCCAGTACCACCTCCATCATCTTAGCCCTCCATGTATCTTGGCCCCCATGTGGCTCCAAGTTCTCCAAATCGATCTCCTTGTGGTTAAAGTCACCCATGATCAGGAGCTTTGCCCTGCATGCATGAGCTCTTCTGGCCACTGCAGTCAGTGTGTCAACCATCGCTTTATTGCTGTCGTCATACTCTTGCCTTGGCCTCCTGCTGTTCTGTGGAGGGTTATACATCACTGCTATTACCACCTTGGGACCTCCAGAGTGAAGCATTCCCGCTATGTAATCACTTTCTTCTCCGCTGTCTCCTCTCTCCAGCTCATCAAAATTCCATCGGTTTTTGATCTGCAGTGCCACTCCTCCCCCCCCCTGTTACCTCTGTCTTTCCTCAGGATCTGGTATCCCGTTGGAAAGATGGCATCTGTTATCATACCTGTAAGCTTCGTTTCTGTGAGAGCTATGATGTCCGGTGATGCCTCTTTGACTCTTTCGTGCCACTCCTCCCACTTATTTGTTATTCCATCAGCATTTGTGTAACATACCTTCAGTTTCCTTTCCAACACTGTGGTTTGGGGGGCCTGTGAGGGTGGGAGACCTGGTAGCATACTGTGGGATTCTATAGCTGGGTGTTGGGTGGAAGCTATTGGTATGGATTGTAGTGTGTGTTGGGATGGTGTGGTAGGTTGTGGGGTTCTGAGGATAGTTGTGTGTGTGCTTGGCCTTGCTGCTCTGTTCTGCTCTGACTGACCTCTGCTGGTTCCATTCTTGTTTCCTTTCCTAGATCCTTTTGCTTTTTTGTCCTCTCCCTCAGCTGCTGTCGTTCTGTTTGTGTTCTGTCTCTGTCTAGGAACACCCTCTTGTACTCTTCCGAGTATTTCAACCGTGGTTTCTCTTGGAGGATCCTGTTCCGCACTGTTTCCGTCCTGAGAATCAGCTTGATTGATCGGTTTCTCCCCTTCAAGTACCCCCCTATTCTATGAAAATTTACAGTCTCGTCCATCTCTTCTTTACCTACTTCCGTGATGATTTTCTCAATCTCCTTTCTTTCTTCATGCCGCCTTTCAGTGTGTCCTTTTCTCTCTCTCCTGAAGCCCATGGATAAACACTGATTTTGATCTTTCCTACTCCCATTGCCTCACTCTCTGTGACTTTGGATCCCGTCTGTATGTGGTCATTTTCTCCCTTGATTCTTCCAGTGGCTCTTGGTAGCGTGGTTGTGCCTCAGCATTCGACCTATCTCCCTCTCCATCTACACCCAGCTGTTCTTCCCTTTCACTCCTTGGCCCTTCTTGGCAGGCTGCTATGACCTTAGCATAATTCATATCTCCTTCCTTCCTGTTCGGCCTCTCAGCTTCATATGCTGTGTGTGTGTGTGTGTGTGTGTGTGTGTGTGTGTGTGTGTGTACTCACCTATTTGTGGTTGCAGGGGTCGAGTCTTAGCTCCTGGCCCCGTGTGTGTGTGTGTGTGTGTGTGTGTGTATGTGTGTGTGTGTGTGTGTGTGTGTGTGTGTGTGTGTGTATGTATGTATGTGTGTGTGAGAGAGAGATCAGTAGTATGTTGTAACCAATAATGCTAGTAGGTTATAACTAGCAACAATAAACAATAGTAGGGTAAAACTAGTAACAATAGCATGTTGTAACTAGTAACAATAGTAGGTTATAACTAGTAAAAGTAGTAGGTTATAACTAGTAACAATAGTATGTTATAACTACTAACAATAGTATGTTATAACGTGTAACAATAGTAGCTTGTAACTACTAGCAATAGTAGCTTGTAACTAGTAGCAAAAGTAGCTTATAACTAGTAACAATAGTATGTTATAACTACTAACAGTAGTAGGCTGTAAATAGTAACAATAGTAGGTTATATCAAGTACAATAGTATATTATAACTAGTAACAATGGGTCGTAACTAGTAACAATAGTAGGTTCTATTTAGAAACAATAGCAGGTTATAACTAGTAACAACAGTAGGTTATAACTAGCAACAATAATACGTTATAACTAGTAACAATAGAATGTTATAACTAGTAACAAAAGTAGGTTATAACTATAAACAATAGCAGGTTACATCTAGTAACAAAAGTATGTTATAACTAGCAACAGTAGCAGGTTATAACTAGTAACAATAGTAGGTTATAACTAGCATCAATAGCATGTTATAACTAGCATCAATATTAGGTTGTAACTAGTAACAATAGTAGGTTATAATTAGTAACAATAACATCCCATATCATAAAAATCTTTGAAAGGGTCCTAAGAAGCAAGATCACCACCCATCTAGAAACCCATCAGTTACACAACCCAGGGCAACATGGGTTTAGAACAGGTCGCTCCTGTCTGTCTCAACTATTGGATCACTACGACAAGATCCTAAATGCACTAGAAGACAAAAAGAATGCAGATGTAATATATACAGACTTTGCAAAAGCCTTCGACAAGTGTGACCATGGCGTAATAGCGCACAAAATGCGTGCTAAAGGAATAACAGGGAAAGTCGGTCGATGGATCTATAATTTCCTCACTAACAGAACACAGAG
Organism: Cherax quadricarinatus; assembly: GCF_026875155.1. Lineage (NCBI taxonomy): Eukaryota > Metazoa > Arthropoda > Malacostraca > Decapoda > Parastacidae > Cherax > Cherax quadricarinatus. The sequence goes on along the minus strand of NC_069427.1, from coordinate 29,223,050 downwards.
AGTAGTCGTCAACAGAGTAAAGTCCGAGGCAGCTACGGTGAAAAGCTCTGTTCCACAAGGCACAGTACTAGCTCCCATCTTGTTCCTCATCCTCATATCCGACATAGACAAGGATGTCAGCCACAGCACCGTGTCATCCTTTGCAGATGACACCCGAATCTGCATGACAGTGTCTTCCATTGCAGACACTGCATGGCTCCAGGCGAACATCAACCAAATCTTTCAGTGGGCTGCGGAAAACAATATGAAGTTCAACGATGAGAAATTTCAATTACTCAGATATGGTAAACATGAGGAAATTAAATCTTCATCAGAGTACAAAACAAATTCTGGCCACAAAATAGAGCGAAACACCAACGTCAAAGACCTGGGAGTGATTATGTCGGAGGATCTCACCTTCAAGGACCATAACATTGTATCAATCGCATCTGCTAGAAAAATGACAGGATGGATAATGAGAACCTTCAAAACTAGGGAGGCCAAGCCCATGATGACACTCTTCAGGTCACTTGTTCTATCTAGGCTGGAATATTGCTGCACTCTAACAGCACCTTTCAAGGCAGGTGAAATTGCCGACCTAGAAAATGTACAGAGAACTTTCACGGCGCGCATAACGGAGATAAAACACCTCAATTACTGGGAGCGCTTGAGGTTTCTAAACCTGTATTCCCTGGAACGCAGGAGGGAGAGATACATGATTATATACACCTGGAAAATCCTAGAGGGACTAGTACTGAACTTGCACACGAAAATCACTCACTACGAAAGCAAAAGACTTGGCAGACGATGCACCATCCCCCCAATGAAAAACAGGGGTGTCACTAGCACGTTAAGAGACCATACAATAAGTGTCAGGGGCCCGAGACTGTTCAACTGCCTCCCAGCACACATAAGGGGGATTACCAACAGACCCCTGGCAGTCTTCAAGCTGGCACTGGACAAGCACCTAAAGTCAGTTCCTGATCAGCCGGGCTGTGGCTCGTACGTTGGTTTGCGTGCAGCCAGCAGCAACAGCCTGGTTGATCAGGGGCTGATCCACCAGGAGGCCTGGTCACAGACCGGGCCGCGGGGGCGTTGACCCCCGAAACTCTCTCCAGGTAAACAGGTAAGAGTATATTTTGAATAGTTGCAATGGGTTATAACTAGTAACAATAGTAGGTAATAACTAGTAACAGTAGTATGTTATAACTAGAAACAATAGTATGTTATAACTAGTAACAATAGTAAGTTATAACTAGTAACAATAGTATGTTATAACTAGTAACAATAGTATGTTATAACAAGTAACAAAATAGGTTATAACTTGTAACAATAATAGGTTATAACTAGCAACAATAGTGGTTATAACTAGTAAAAACAGTAGGTTATAACTAGCAACAATAGCATGTTATAACTAGTAACAATAGTATGTTTAATTAGTAACAATGGATTATAACTAGTAACAATAGTAGTTTATAACTAGTAACAATAGTAGGTTATAACTAGAAACAATAGTAGGTTATAATTAGTAACAATAGCAGGTTTTAACTAGAAACAATAGTAGGTTATAATTAGTAACAATAGTAGGTTATAACTAGTAACAACAATGTTATAGCTAGTAACAATAGTAGGTTATAACCAGTAACAATGGGTTATAACCATTAACAATAGTAGGTTATAACTAGTAACAATAGTGTGTTATAACTAGTAACAATGGTTTATAACTAGTAATAATAGCAGGTTATAACAAGTAACAATAGCATTTTATAACTAGTAATAATAGAAGGTTATAACTAGTAACAACAGCGGGCTACAACTGGTAACAAAAGCAGGGCATAACTAATAAAAGCAACAGGTTATAACTGGTAACAATAGCGGGTTATATCTAATAACAACAGCAGGTTATAGCTAGTAACAATGGAAGGTTACAACTAGTAACAATAGCAGACTATAACTAATAACAATAGTAGGTTATATCTAGTATCAGTAACAGGTTATAACTAACAACAATAGTATGTTTTAACTAGTAGCAATAAAAGGTTATAACAAGTAATAATAGCCGGTTACAACTAATGATAATGCCAGGTTATGACTAGTAACAATAGTAGATTATAACTAGTAACACCAGGATGTTATAACTAGAACAATAATATGTTATAACTAGAACAATAATATGTTATAACTAGCGACAATAGCATGTTATAACTAGTAAGAACAGTATTTTCTGACTCGTAACAATAGTGTATTATAACTAGTAACAATAGTATGTTATAACTAGTAACAATAGTATGTTATAATTAATAACAATAGCATGTTATAACTAGTAACAATAGCAGGTTATAACTAGTAAGAATAGGAGGTTATAACTAGTAACAATATCAGATTATAACTAGTAAGAATACGAGGTTACAACTAGTAACACTATCAGGTTATAACTAGAAACAATAACAGGTTATAACTAAAAACAATAACAGGTTATAACTCGCAACAATAGCAAGTTATAACTAGAAACAATAACAGGTTATAACTAGTAACAATAGCAGTTTATAATTAGCAACAAGAGCAGGTTATAACTAGTAACAACAGCAGGTTATAACTAGTAACAACAACAGGTTATAACTGTTAAACTGGCATTTACAAAGCTCAATAAATATTTAAAATTTTCTTTATGATTGACACAAGTTATCATATGGTAAATAAAATTTCAACTTGCTCCATAAATATGACAGATTATAATATAAAAGTTCCCCCCTCCACCCAGAAAAAATAGAAACCGTCCTCTTAGTAAGATACATCAGAGCTTGAAGTTTGATCATGATCGGAAAAAAAAAGGTATATAGACAGACAATGGTTATAAATGACCATAATTTTTAAAGGGGTGGACCGGTAAGCCAGCGGAAGGCCTCGGTCAGATGACCAAAAGCTCCAAAGGCGGGTCATCATCTGACTAAGACCCGCGTCAGGAAACGTTTGTCCTGTTTCCTGACGAACCTTACCTAACCTAACCTAATGATCGGAAGAGGCATTCTCAAGCTACTGCAATGAAACCAATATTACAGTTTGTTCAATAATAGTGAAAAAATTGAGTCGTATGATGTTCATTAGGAATTCAGACTTTCCTTTATGTAAGATGCAATGAGGTTTAAAGTCGAAAGCCGATCAGAAGAGGAATTTTCGAGATACTGAAGAAAAACACTAGAAGAGGTAAAAGATCTCGGATAATTAGTGTAGGTATTCTCGTTCAGGAAATACCTTATAATTAATTTAGTTAAATATTCTTGAAGGAATAGCTTCAAGTGGTGGCCAAGGAGTTTTGCTTTCTTGTCATCCTCCAAATTATTATTTATTGAAAAGGCCATATCTGATCGGCTTTAAATTTTCATTGTTAGTTTACCGCATCTAGGAGAGATTCTTGCAACTATTGGTACATGCAGTTGCTTTATGATTAAAGTTATATTGTAGGTTCCAAGGAATAGATCTGATAACTTTTAAAATCCTCGTCTGCTTGGCTTCCAGCATTCAGTATTAATATGTTCTACTTAGACAATTGCAGAGAGATTAGCTGATGTGTGTATGTGAGCAATGGCCAATTTTATGCTTAAAATCGCGCAAAAATTTCGATAAATAACGTTAAGTATACTTGAGTGTTCCTCTTGAACGTCTTTATTTTTTAATGACTGATGCATCTTATGGACAGGATAGTACATAGTCCTTCTAGCTCACGTAGACGAAAATTCCCTGAGTGAAAACCTAGTTAAAAAATCGCAATTGTTATTAATTATGCGATGGCTGTGAAAAGTCATTCTAGATGGGCTTCAAATTTTAAGCACTGGTGTGTCTTTCTGATCACAAGGTTCAATTTTTTATTGAACAGAAAAATCCAAATTTGTTACCATATTCTCCGGCATATAAGGCGCACGATGATTTGAGACATATTAGACGGTGTTTCCAAGCAAAAGCAGGCAGGAATAAGAGGAAAGGCACTGTAATACATGACAGGAAGGAAACAAAGAGTGATGGTACGTGACCACGTGTCAGAGTGGGTACATGTAGCGAGCTGTGTTCCACGAGGGTCAGTCCTAGGGCCTGCGCTGTTTCTGGTACATGTGAATGACATAACAGATGGGATAGAATTAGAAGTAACACTTATGAATCGTTCCCTTCTGTTTGAAGAAGATTTGAAGCTAATGAGAAGAATTCAAACGGATGAAGATCTGGTAGGACTAAAAAGGAATCTTGACAGGTTGCAAGCCTGGTCCAAAATCTGGCTCCTGGAGTTTAACCCTACTAAGTGAGAAGTCATGAAGATTGGGGAAGGTCAAAAAGACCTCAAACGGAGTATAGGCTAGGGGGTCAGAGGCTAGAAACCTCACTCAAGGAGAATGATCTTAGGTGAGTATTATACCGAGCATATCTCCTGACGTGCACATCAACCAAATAACTGCTGCAGCATATGGGCGCCTGGCAAACCTAAGAACAGCGCTTCGACACCTGTGTAAGGAGTCATTTAAGACACTGTAGACCGTGTTCGTCAGGCCCATATTGAAATATGCTGCACCAGTCTAGAACCATATCTTGTAAAACACGACAATAAATTGGAGTAAGTGCAAAAATTTGCACCAAGACTAGTCCCGGAGCTAAGGGGTATGTTAAGGGAAATCAACCTGATGACACTGGAGGACAGGAGGGACACGGGAGACATGATAACGGCATCAAAAACTGAGAGGAATTGACAAAGTGGATTGTGAAAAAATGTTTAGAGATGGAACACAGCAACAAAGGGTCACAACTGGAAGTCGAAAACTCAGATGAGACCTAGGAATGTTAGGAAGTATTTCTTCAGTCAGGAAGTAGAACAATCTGGAGAGTGATGTAGTGGAGGCAAGATCCATATTTAGCTTTAAGAATAGATACGATAATGCTGATGATGCAGAGAGAAAGTGGACCTAGTAGCGATCAACAAAGAAACTGGACCAGGAGCTGTAAATCGACGACTACAACCACAAACAGATGAGTATAAAAAGTTGAACTCATACATATGCACTCGTGTAAATGCACACTCACATTAATATAGGCTAGTACAAGTGAACATGCTTTAATTCCTTCCCACCAGAGCAGAAGTCACAGCTCCTGGGCTGTGTTTAGTTTTAAATCAAAACATGATTAAAAATTAAGCACATGAATACATATCAGCAATATTATATCCTGAAGATATTAAGCAACTTATACAGTGTTAAACATTCACATTAAGAGTCAGAGTGAGGATCATGCTTTTAACTTCATTATTAATTTGGGAGTTTCATTAACAGACACTAACCCCCCAGGGATCCTGCAGTGCACTTCACTGTTTTCAAGCCATTTACCCAGAATGAGCAGGCAAGAAATTAAGGGAAGAATTAAACTGCAACGATATATGTATATTTAATTAAACAGGACAGATATATATATATATATATATATATATATATATATATATATATAATATATATATATATATATATATATATATATATATATATATATATATATATATATATATATATATTATATATGCTATATATATATATAATATATATATATATATATATATATATATATATATATATATATATATAATATATATATATATATATATATATATATATATATATATATATATGTCGTGCCGAATATGTAAAACTGGTCATTTAGCAAGAACTCATTTAAAATTAAGTCCTTTCTAAAATTTTCTCTTATACGTTTAAAGATATATTTTTTTCATTAATGTTAATGTAAAAAATTTTAATTTTGCACCAAAAGAATCTTAGAAAACTTACCTAACCTTATTATAACAAGAACAATTTATTTTACCCTAACCCAACTAAATATATTTTAAATACGTTTACAGTAGGTTAATACTAAACAAACACACTCAAATATATTTTTTTCGTTAGGTTCAGAATGATTTTGGCGAAATTATTGCATACACAAATTTTCACTTGTCCTATATGGCAAGATGAGCGTTGCTATTTAAGCCAAGATCGCAAGTTCTGCCTATTCGGCACGACATATATATATATATATATATATATATATATATATATATATATATATGCTATATATATATATATATATATATATATATATATATATATATATATATATATATATATATATATATATATATATAATATATATATATATATATGCTATATATATATATATATATATATATATATATATATATATATATATATATATATATATATATATATATATGTATATATATATATATATATATATATATATATATATATGCAAAACAACCACTCTGAAAGAATAGAGAAATTCCAAGCGCTTTCGTGACTACTCACATTATCAAGGAACTATAGTTCCTTGATAATGTGAGTAGTCACGAAAGCGCTTGGAATTTCTCTATTCTTTCAGAGTGGTTGTTTTGCATATTCTGAAATCACCTGTTTACTGTGATCTTATTGCATATATATATATATATATATATATATATATATATATATATATATATATATATATATATATATATATATATATATATATATATATATATATATATATATATATATATATATATATATATATATATATATATATATGCAAAAAAAAAAAAAACACTGTGAGAAAGTGAACATAAAAGCGGTTTCATGATTTCTTTCTTGATTTCTCTGTAAAAATAATTGAGCAGTAGGTTATTTATTATGAAATTTGATTCAATTATATTTCACCAACCATAGACTTGCTTGATACAACTTTCTCGGTCTTTTGAAAATCAACTGGAAGGTTAAAATCTTTCATATGAATAAACACAACATAGACACTTGTCCATTTCTAATGCTTTATGTTATTGTAATCTTAGTTCAAAGTTTTTCCAGTTTGACCTTAATGAACTTTATCACATTTTAGACACAGCTATCAGCAGTTTTTTGGGGGGATTTCTTCTATCAGATTTTTTTTCACTGTATCAAGATTTTTCAATACAACTTTCATATTAAAATTCTTAAGGTGAGAAGGTGTTATAAAAATGTTTTCAAGGTAAGGAAGAAGTATAATTTTCTTGGTTGAATATGATTATTTGTCCTTTCTCGAACTGTATAATATATTTCTAGATATTTTGAAGAATTTATCAATTAAGTATTTTGGGTAATTTAGATCATTAGCAGCTTCATAAATCTTCAAGATTCCTCCACTACCTGACTCCTCCAACAATATATAATTGTTTTTTCTTATTTCTGTGTTAGGATGAAGAATCCACTTGTGGCAAAACGTTTTTCCTAATAAATGTCTTGAACTGTACATAAGTGTCTTTATCCACATCTTGTCGGTATGACCATTTTGACCGAAGTTGACTGAAGAAGTCTAAAGCACAGGCGAAACATTTCAACACTGAAGATGCCCAGTTGTTGTATATGTCTTACTCATCAACTTGTCGGTATTATATACCATTTTTAACATTGATGGGATGTACTCTGATGCTAGTAAAAGGCTCTTCATCGAAGGAATTAGAGCTTTCTTCCCTTCGTCAGATCAAACTTGATAACTTTTCTTTCCCCAGGCACTGTATCATCCTTATTAAGAGTTTAGTTCTTGCCCTTAAGAGTTTAGTTCTTATCCTTAATAGTTTAGTTTTATCTTTAATAGGTTAGTTCTTATCCTTAATAATTTAGTTTTTATCCTTAAGAGTTAGTTCTTATCCGCAAATATAATTATAACCCATCTTCATGTTCGCATTGTATGACATCTAAAACTCTCCAGTTCACAGGTGCACATGTGTGTTGTAACAAGTATTGTTCCCTCGTATCGTCTTTAGGTTCTCTTGCATCCTTCTCAAAGTAACGAGTGTTCTTCTGTCTGTCTTCAGGTTTACAAGTGTTGTTCCCTTGTTTCGACCTCAGGTTCACGATTGTTCTGGCTTTCCTTATTCTCAGGTTCACAGTTATTCTTCCCTTTCTTATACCCAGGTTTATTATTGTTGTTCTCTGGCATCGTCCTCAAGTTAACAAATGTTCTTCTCTGTCTCTTCAAGTTCACAAGTGTTGTTCCCTTGCTTCCTCAGGTTCACAAGAGTGACGATGATGGTCGGGTGTGCTGGGATTTCGTCAACGTCATGAGTTGCTGGGGACGGTGTGACTCCAATGAGGTAAGTAATGCCTCACACTACATTTATAAGGTCCTTGTGGTTAAAGCGGTACTGGTACTTTATCACGAAGCTAAGGACTTCTCTTCAGGCCTCTGGTATCAAGTCGTGCTATTAACGAAGTGTCTACCTGGAGTCTACCTGGAGGGTATTCCGGGGATCAACGCCCCCGCGGACAGGTCCATGACCAGGCCTCCCGGTGGATCAGGGCCTAATCAACGGAGGCTGTTACCGCTGGCCGCACGTAGTCCAAAGTACTAACCACAGCCAGGCTGATCCGACACTGACTTTGGGTATCTGTCCAACTCCCTCTTGAAATCAACCGGGGGTCTATGGCTCGTGGGTGGAAGGCTGTCTTGGGCCCCGGACACTTACTGCGTTTTCTCTTAGTGTATTAATGGCGCCCTTACTTTTCGTTGGTGATATGTTGCATCCCTTGTCAAGTCTTTTGCTTTCGTAGGGAGTGATTTCTGTGTGCAGATTAGGGACCAGTCCCTCTAGGATTTTCCAGGTGTAGATCATGATGCATCTCTCTCGCTTGAGCTCCAGTGAGTACAAGTCAAATACTTCCAAGTGTTCCTAGTAGTTAAGGTGTTCGACGGAACTTATATGTGCAGTAAGGGTTCTTTGTACATTTTCTAGATCTGCGATTTCATCTTCCTTGAATGGAAATGTTAATGTATAGCACAGCAGTATTCCAACCTAGAGAAACCAAGTGATTTTAAAAGGATCATCACTGACAAGGTATCTCTTGTTTCGAACGTTCTCATTATCCATCCTAACATTTTCCTCGCAGATGTGATAGTGGCACTGTTGTGATCCTTGAAGGTGAGACCGTCAGGCATTACCACTCCCAGGTCCTTTACATTACTCTTCCGCTCTTTTGTGTGATTAGAGTTCTAGCTTTTATTTCCTCCAGTTTTCGATAAAGGACTAGTTGAATTAGTCTTCATTGAATATCATATTGTTCTCTGTTGCCCATTGGAAAACTTGGTTTATATCTTCTTGGAGATTTATTGTGTTCTCAACAGATCACACTCTCATGCAGATCCTAGTATCGTCTGCAAATGATGATGTTAAAGTTTACCTCTCTGTCTATGTTTGATATGAGGATGAGGAACAGGATGAGGAGAGTACTGGGCCTTGTGAAACAGAGCTCTTCACATTGGCAGCTTCCGATTTAACTGTGTTTACCACTACTCTTTGTGTTCGACTGGTTAGAAAGTTGAAGATCCATCTGCCCTCTTTGCCAGTTATCCTTTCGCACTCATTTTGTGTGCTATTACATCATGATTGCACCCGTCAAAGGCTTTTGCAAAATCTGTGTATACTACAACTGCATTCTGTTTTTCTTCCAATACATCCAAGTCCATATCATAGTGGTCCAGTAGTTGCGAGAGGCATGAGCGACCTGCTCTGAACTCATGTTGCCCTGGATTGTACAACTGCGGTCTGCAATCCTGCTTCTTAGAACTCTTTCAATTATTTGTATGATGTGGGACATTAGAGCTATTCTTCTACAGTTCTTAGTTATTGCTCTGCTGCCACTTTTATGGAGTGGGGCTGTATCCGTTGTTTTTAGTGACTGTGGAATCTCACCTGTGTCTATGCTCCTTCTCCATAGTATACTTAGGGCCCGCGAAAAGGGTTTCTTGCAGTTCTTAAGCTGTCCTCTAATCACTAGCCGACTCCAGGAAACCTTGCTTTCATCTCGCTGAGATGACTTGCAGGATCGTGGTTTTGTTTGTGGTGTGCTGAGTACAGTGTGAGAGCTGTGAAGTAAAGAGCTAAATGAGCTCCAGTGAGGTGAACACCAGCCAGAACACTTGTTGCATTCGTTACATACATCAGTACTTTCTCTATTTTTTTTACCTGATCTATTAGGTTTGGATTCTATGCTGGTGCTGCGTACTCGAAGTTGGGCCTTACATGTGTCGTATTGTATACAGTGTCGTGAATGACTGTCGAGTTTTCTGAAGGCTAATCTTATATTTACCAAATTAGGATTTAATGTTAATGTTATTTAGTTGTGTGCTTTTGGTGATATGTTCGGCACTGTGCTTACCCCTCGATCTTTATCTGTGAATGAGATTTACAGCCTCTGTCCCTCTTCTCCAATTTTCATAACCTAATATTTGCAAGGGATGAATTATAGTAGTCACTTGTCTGTAGTTTGTCCATTATGTTTTGCAGCCTTTCCAGGTCCTCGCTGGCTTTTATTATCATTAATTTCACATCAACAGTGAACAGGAATATGTCTCTTCTGTTAGGTCATTCACATGTACCAGACACAGTACCAGTCCAGTACCAGTCCCCATACAGATTCTTGTTACACTTGCCCATTCTAACACTTCTTCACGGTAAATCAATCTCTCTCTCAAGTAATGTACTCCTTGATCCACTGTAGTTCATTTCCTGTTATTCTTGTCTGCTCCTCAAGTTTTTGTTTCTGAATCTTGTGAGATAAAATGTCAAAATGCCTTTTTCAAATCCAAAAAATATGCAGTCCCCTCCCTCCCACCTTCTCTTACATTGTCATAGAATTTCAGAAGCTTTGTGAGATGTACCATTTCTATACCCATGTTGATGTTTTTTATGTAATCACTTCTCTGTTAGTGCTCCACTACTTTCCTTTTGGTTGTCTTCTCCATTACTTTACATAATGCACATTTCTATGATACTGGTTTGCAGTTCATTGCATCCTGTATGTCTCCTTTCTTAAAAATTGGGACTACATTCACTGTATTTCAGGTCTTTGGCAAATGTCACGTATCCATTAACTTGTAAATTTTAGCTAGCAAGTGAGTCAGTGCTTCTGCCCCTTCTCGCAGAATGGATTCCATGTTGACACTTTGCAAGATTCCTTTGCCTATGATATATCAAAATCACTCATGAATTTTTTCTACTCCATATTGTGTGTATAGTCTTGTGGCTTTTCTCTTTTACATCAAGAATCCCTCCTAAAATTATTTGTTCAGATTCTCAGACTTATTTTTGCGCTTTGTGAACTCTCTTTTGTCTCCTGTCTTATTTCCTAGACTCTTACTGTTGTATTTCTTCCGAAGGATTTTTGTAGCAGTTTTGGTTCAGATTTAGCTTTTGCTGCTGTGGTATTCTCACGTTATTGCTCAAATTATCTTCTCCTCCATGGATATTTGTTTCTGGCATTTCTGTTCACTTCTCTGTTGTCTTCTGTATTTTGCTTTCAGTTTTTCACCACGATTTTGCACTTTTGTTTTTCCTATCTTGTTCTCTTTGTTCTTACCTCTGCTTCTTCTTCTGGGTGGGAAGTCATCTATTTCAGAAATGTGGTTTCTCCTTTACCCACTCATCTATTCTTCCCTTAATGTTTACTTCTAGAAGATATTTAGAATTCAATACTGTATGGTCGCTAGCACTAAAAGGCCACTCATAGTCTGACCTGCCTATATCAGATGTACTTATAGTATATACAAGTTACAGTCTGTCTGCCTTATTCACTCCCATTTCACTTGTTGTGTTCCTTGCATGATGACAAATTAAGGTTTCAGTCACCACCGCCATCATCTAAGTCCTCCATATATCTTACTCCGGTGTGGGTCTGAATTCCCCTTGTCTGTTTCTTTGTAGTTAAAAATCTCTTGTTATTAGTGTCCTTACTCTGGTCATTCGGTCTCTTCTTACCACTTCCATTACGATGTCACCCACTGTATACTTGTCGTTCTCTTATTGCTGTCTTGATCTCCTGCTGTTTGGTGGTGCGTTATAAATCATCACTATTATTACTCTGGTTCCCTTAGTCCTGAATGTGTGTGTGTATTATGTATTCATTTGACTTATTTCTCTTTTTCTCCTCCGAATTCATAACTCCACAGGTCTCGTATTATAAGTGCCATCACTCCTTTCCCCTCCCTGCCCTGTAGTCTTTTTATTTTGTTATTTACTTGGTATCCTTATAGGAATGTGACATCTGTTATCATTTCAGTTAGATTTTTTCTCTGTAAGAGCACTGATATCTGAAGATATCTCTTCTATTCGTCCTCTCAGTTTGTCACTGTTGTTTTATGTTCCATCTGTATTAGTATACCGTACTGCATTATGGTTTGTAGTGTCAATACATGTTATCTATAAGGGCGTGGATACTGAGTTACTGTGGAAGTCAGTGTAGCCCTGGAATTGATCCTGTTGAGAGGGTGCAGCACTGGTATGTGAGAGAGCAAGTGCAACACTGATGTGTGTGTGCGAGAGAGCAACTGCAACACTGGTGTGTGTGAGAGAGCAACTGCAACACTGGTATGTGAGAGAGCAATTGCAACACTGATGTGTGTGACAGCAACTGCAACACTGGTGTGTGTGAAAGAGCAACTGCAACACTGGTATGTGAGAGAGCAATTGCAACACTGGTGTGTGTGAGAGCAACTGCAACACTGCTGTGTGTGAGACAGCAACTGCAACACTGGTGTGTGTGTGGGTGTGAGAGCAACTGCATCACTGGCATGTGTGAGAGTGACTGCAACACTGGAATGTGAGAGAGCAAGTGCAACACTGGTGTGTGTGTGTGAGAGAGCAACTGCAACACTGGTGTGTGTGAGATTGCCTGCTAGACTGGTATTTGTGAGAGTGACTGCAGCACTGGTATGAGTGAGAGTGACTGCAACACTGGTATTTGTAAGAGAACAAGTGCAACACTGGTGTGTGTGTAAGAGAGGAACTGAAACGCTGGTGTGTGAGAGAGACTGCAACACTGGTGTATGTGAGAGAGCGACAAGAACACTGGTGTGAGAGAGTGAATGGAACACTAGTGTGAGAGAGTGTCTGCAACACTGGTATGTAAATGATCAACTGCAGCATTGATATTAGAGAGAAAGCGACTCCAACACTGGTGTGTGAGAGCGACTACGACACTGGTGTGTGTGAGAGAGCGACTGCAACACTGGTATGTGAGAGTGACTGCAACACTGGTGTGTGTGTGCAAAAGTGACTGCAACACTGGTGTGTGTGTGTGAGAGTGACTGCAACACTGGTGTGTATGAGAGAGCAACTGCAAAACTGGTTTGTGTGAGTGACTGCAGTACTGGTGTGTGTGAGAGAGCGACTGCAACACTGGTGTGTGTGAGAGAGCGACTGCAACACTGATATGTGAGAGAGATAAAATGCAACACTGGTGTATATGAGAGTGACTGCAACACTGGTGTGGGTGAGAGAGTGACTGCAACACTGGTGTGAGAGAGCGACTGCAACACTGGTGTGAGAGAGCAACTGCAACACTGGTGTGAGAGAACAACTGCAACACTGGTGTGAGAGAGCAACTACAACACTGGTGTGAGAGAGCAACTGCAACACTGGTGTGAGAGAACAACTACAACACTGGTGTGAGAGAGCAACTGCAACACTGGTGTGAGAGAACAACTACAACACTGGTGTGAGAGAGCAACTGCAACACTGGTGTGAGAGAACAACTGCAACACTGGTGTGAGAGAACAACTGCAACACTGGTGTGAGAGAGCAACTACAACACTGGTGTGAGAGAGCAACTGCAACACTGGTGTGAGAGAACAACTACAACACTGGTGTGAGAGAGCAACTGCAACACTGGTGTGAGAGAACAACTACAACACTGGTGTGAGAGAGCAACTGCAACACTGGTGTGAGAGAGAGACCCCAACTCTGGAGTATGTACGTGTGTGAGTGAAAGAAAGAGGTAAATAGGTAAATAGATAGATGAATAGATAGATAGATAGAGAGAGAGAGAGAGAGAGAGAGAGAGAGAGAGAGAGAGAGAGAGAGAGAGAGAGAGAGAGAGAGAGAGAGAGAGAGAGAGAGAGAGAGAGAGAGAGAGAGAGAGAGAGAGAGAGAGAGAGAGAGAAAGAGAAAGAGAAAGAGACTACAACACAGGTTTAATTAAAGTTTTTAAGCTTCCGAAATTTTTTTGTGTCAGATTTACCTGAAAAAAATTTCAGGGTTTCGTTTTTCTGGCTGTTCAGAAAATCTGGAAATTCAGTTTGTGCCAGAGCGAGTCAAGTTGCGACGCCTCCTAACAACCTGGCGACTTTTAAATGTATTTCGTAACTTTGTCTTCAAGAATTTCGTGTGCGGTTCCAAGGTCTTCCAACATTCTCTCCTTTGAGGGTGAAAGAAAAACAACACCAACGAGGAGAAGGCAGAGAGAAAATGCCTTCCCCGCCTCCAGAAAAATGTATGACAGCAAGGGCAAAACGGAGATAAAATATTATTGAAATTTTAATTTACCAAAAATCGGTTTAAACAAAAATTATAGGGATAATATATAAATTAAAATTAAGTCATTTTTTTGAGGTTGAGTGTTATTAAACTGATGGAACTTTTACTATGGCAGCCAGTGTTAAAAACTATGTATTCTGTACAGAGCAAAGTGTAAAATTTATGGTGAAACAAAAATTTGTACAGAAATGCCTGGTAGATCAATACTTATAGCATAAGAATCTTTAATTTATAATTTTTTTTATTTTATTGAGAGCATAACTTATACAAACATAATACATATATATAGTACAAAACTGTTGAGAACAATAATTACATACATAAATTATCACACACGCACACGGATTTGAAGAGATGTTAGACTTTACCTCCTCAAAATTACAGCAGAAATAATAATAAAGGGGTGTTTATTACCAATAAAATCTTAAAAGATTTTGTATTAAATAACTAAAAAAGTGAATAAATCCTGTCATAAAAAGAATAAATATATAAAGAAAAGGGTAATTAAAGCAAAATATAGTAAGACAGTCTACAAGCAAGAGGAGTTACAATAATTTCTCCGATAATGAAGGTGAAACAACAGTGTTACTGAGTTTCCCAGAGATAATAATTCAACTACTTTAAGCCATATGTATCCACTGGAACAAAACAAATACAGTAGCCAGTCCTTGTGGCTAGCTTCTTCGATAGCGTACAGACGTCATGTAAGTCGAGACAACACTCAGGATGAGTCAATCTTCTGCCAACAGAAGAGTAAATCTCTTCCATTTGGGTGAATCAAGAATACAAATGAAGACGATAGTGGCCTTGAACAAGGTACAGATTAACTGAGTTGATTCACACATGAACATTAAGGTACATAAATTCCCTCGACTTTAACAGTGCCTTCCCCTCAACTTTGACTGCACAACTCCCACGCAATTACCTAGGAAGTCATGTTAAGTGCTCAGGTCCACTCGCCCTGGTGGCTGACCAAGCCTAAGTATTAAAGACTGATGTAAAAATCTCGCTGAGTTACTTAAATTTACTGATAAACGCAGCAACATTGAAAGCTACAGTGTTCAGGACACAAGAGACAGCTACACAGGAGTTTTCTTACTTAGAAAAATTACAGTAATCTCTATATTCCATAAAACAACAGCTGCAATAAAATAACCAAAGATAACAGGAATGTTGACGTAGACAGGATGTGGCAGCTGTAGGCTTATTAATTCACTACTTCTCCAGGATTCTGTGAAAAGGAAAAGAAGTTGACCGAAACCAAACAGAGTAGATGAAGGAGACGTTAAGGTTAAGGTAACAGTATCCAGCGAAGTGGTGACTCACAGCAACACATGGCTGTCCTAGTAGTCCCTCACAGTGAAGAAGAAACTCAGATCAACACATGGCTGTCCTAGCAGTCCCTCACAGTGAAGAAGAAACTCAGATCAACACATGGCTGTCCTAGTAGTCCCTCACAGTGAAGAAGAAACGCAGATCAACACATGGCTGTCCTTGTGCTCCCTCAGAGTGAAGAAGAAACTCAGCTCAAGACATGGCTGTCCTTGTGCTCCCTCAGAGTGAAGAAGAAACTCAGCTCAAGACATGGCTGTCTTTGTGCTCGCTCACAGTGAAGAAGAAACTCAGCTCAAGACATGGCTGTCCTTGTGCTCCCTCAGAATGAAGAAGAAACTCAGCTCAAGACATGGCTGTCCTTGTGCTCCCTCACAGTGAAGAAGAAACTCAGCTCAAGACATGGCTGTCTTTGTGCTCCCTCACAGTGAAGAAGAAACTTAGCTCAAGACATGGCTGTCTTTGTGCTCCCTCACAGTGAAGAAGAAACTTAGCTCAAGACATGGCTGTCTTTGTGCTCCCTCACAGTGAAGAAGAAACTCAGCTCAAGACATGGCTGTCCTAGTAGTCCCTCACAGTGAAGAAGAAACTCAGCTCAAGACATGGCTGTCCTAGTAGTCCCTCACAGTGAAGGAAAATCTCACCACTGAATCACAAGTCACACACAACATTAATTTATTATAAATTTAACATTTTCCTTAACATACGTGTTTCTATTGTTATTTGTCAGCTTACAACAATCATTCCACATGCAAATGCCCCATTAGCTATAGAAATTCGAATTTAAATATGAAAAATATTCAAATTTTAGTGTCAGAAATAAAAATTTTAATGAAAAAGAATTTTGTTTGTGGAAATACAAATAGTAGTTGAAGAAATACAAATTATGGTAATAGAAATAATAATTTTAGCTGCAGAAATGAAAGACGAAGATGAACAGCTTTAGCAACAAGAGGGAGAAAAAATAATTAATTTTTATTATTTCTGAATATTTATTTTTTTTTGCTAGGCGTTGACCATGAAAAACCAGAATTGTGGTATCAGGAAACTGGTTTATTCTTCCCTCTGTTGCTGGTGGTTTATGCTTCCCTCTGTTGCTGGTGGTTTATTCTTCCCTCTGTTGCTGGTGGTTTATTCTTCCCTCTGAAGCTGGTGGTTTATTATTCATTATGCTGGTGGTGGTTTATTTTTCCCTCTGTTGCTGGTGTTTTTTTTGCCTTTGGGTATTGCTGGTGGTTTATTCTTCCTTCTGTTACTGGTTGTTTATTCTTCCCTCTGTTGCTGGTGGTTTATTCTTCCCTTTGTTGCTGGTGGTTTATTCTTCCCTCTAATTAATGATGATTTTTCTCCCACTGTTTCTTTAATGGCGGTTTATTTTTTCCTTTGTTTGCCAATGACAGTTTATTCTCCCCGTGTTAATGGTGGTAATTAGAGTAATTTATTTTCACCTTTGTTTTTTAGTAGCGGTTTATTCTTGCTTCTGTTTATTAGTGGTGGTTTATTCTCACCTATGTTAGTGGTGATTTATTGTCACCTATATTAGTGTTGGTTTATTCTCACCTATGTTAGTGGTGGTATATTCTCGCTTCAGTTTGTAAGTAGTGGTTCACTCTCACCTTTGTTAGTGGTGGTTTATTCTCACCTATGTTAGTGGTGGATTATTGTCACCTATGTTAGTGATGGTTTATTGTCACCTATGTTAGTGTTACTGACAAGTGTCACCTGACAAGTGCCACCAGACAAGTATTACTGACACGTACCACCTGACAAGTGCCACCAGACAAGCGTTACTGACAAGTGTCACCTGACAAGTGCCACCAGACAAGCATTACTGACAAGTGTCACCTGACAAGTGCCACCAGACAAGTGTTACTGACAAGTATCACCTGACAAGGCCACACAAGTGTTACTGACAAGTATCACTGACGAAGTGCGACCAGACAAATGTACTGAAAAGTGCACCGACAATGGTTGATGCAATGTCATCTGCAATGTGCGCTCTCTGCTTTCACTGACAATGTTCAACTAGTGTAACGACAGTTCACCGATAAGTTCACTGACAAATTCATCGACATGGATTTGTGCCCAAGTGTCAGCACTATGATGTGCACGATGTACAGTCATGTGGAAGTGTACATTATGATTTGTCACAGATGTATCACTCCGTTGTGTACGATGTACTAGTGTGTTTAGCTGTCGGTCATGATGTGTATATCACTTCATGTTGTGATGAGATGTCACCTGATCATGTGTCACGATGATAAAATGTTTTGTCACGTACACAAGGTGCCACTGCAGGATGTATCTGATAATGATGAGCGACAGAGTGCGCAGCGCATGCACTGAATGGTTGCTGTTGCGTGACTGATATGTTTCACTAGAGATTATGAGTCAGCATGTTTAGTAGACTTGGAATAAGTGAAGTATTTGTACTGGTATGGTGTCATAGTGTCATGGTGAAAAGTGTATGATGATGTTTGTGTTGGTGATGAGTGATGTTTGTGTTGGTGATGAGTGATGTTTGTGTTGGTGATGAGTGATGTTTGTGTTGGTGATGAGTGATGTTTCTGTTGGTGATGAGTGATGTTTGTGTTGGTGATGAGTGATGTTTGTGTTGGTGATGAGTGATGTTTGTGTGTGATGAGTGATGTTGTGTTGGTGATGAGTGATGTTTTGTTGGTGATAGAGTGATGTTTGTGTTGGTGATGAGTGATGTTTGTGTTGGTGATGAGTGATGTTTGTGTGTGATGAGTGATGTGGTTGGTGATGAGTGATGTTTGTGTTGATGATGAGTGATGTTTGTGTTGGTGATGAGTGATGTTTGTGTTGGTGATGAGTGATGTTTGTGTTGGTGATGAGTGATGTTTGTGTTGGTGATGAGTGATGTTTGTGTTGGTGATGATGATGTTTGTTGTTGGTGATGAGTGATTTGTGTTGGTGATGAGTGATGTTTGTGTTGGTGATGAGTGATGTTTGTGTTGGTGATGAGTGATGTTTGTGTTGGTGGTGAGTGATGTTTGTGTCGATGATGAGTGATTGTGTTGGTGATGAGTGATGTTTGTGTTGGTGATGAGTGATGTTTGTGTTGGTGATGAGTGATGTTTGAATGTTGGTGATGAGTGATGTTTGTGTTGGTTGTGAGTAATGTTTGTGTTGGTGATGAGTGATGTTTGTGTTGGTGATGAGTGATGTTTGTGTTGGTTGTGAGTAATGTTTGTGTTGGTGATGAGTGATGTTTGTGTTGGTGGTGAGTAATGTTTGTGTTGGTGATGAGCGATGTTTGTGTTGGTGATGAGTGATGTTTGTGTTGGTGGTGAGTAATGTTTGTGTTGGTGATGAGTGATGTTTGTGTTGGTGATGAGTGATGTTTGTGTTGGTGATGAGTGATGTTTGTGTTGGTGGTGAGTGATGTTTGTGTGTCATGATGTGTGATGTTTGTGTTGATGATGTGTGATGTTTGTGTTGGTGATGAGTGATGTTTGTGTTGATGATGTGTGATGTTTGTGTTGGTGGTGAGTGATGTTTGTGTTGGTGAAGTGTGATGTTTGTGTTGGTGGTGAGTGATGTTTGTGTTGGTGATGTGTGATGTTTGTGTTGGTGGATGAGTGATGTTTGTGTTGATGATGAGTGATGTTTGTGTTGATGATGAGTGATGTTTGTGTTGGTGATGAGTGATGTTTGTGTTGGTGATGTGTGATGTTTGTGTTGGTGATGAGTGATGTTTGTGTTGGTGATGAGTGGTGTTTGTGTTGGAGATGAGAGATGTTTGTGTTGGTGGTGAGTGATGTTTGTGTTGGTGGTGAGTGATGTTTGCATGCTGGTGCTGAGTGATGTTTGAATGCTGGTGCTGAGTGATGTTTGCATGCTGGTGGTGAGTGATGTTTGCATGCTGGTGCTGAGTAATGTTACCACATAATGTTGATTACTGTACCTATGTTCTCTCATATGTTTATCCTCTTTCTATTTTGTTTATTCTTTTAATTTCTTCCACTTCACTGGTTTTATTCTTTACTTCTTCCAATTTATTTCTTTTTCGTTCGGCTTCGAATTTTCAATGTCTGTGTACAGTAGCTAGAAAGAGATTTTAGGAACAATTAACATGCGCAGCTGTGGGACCGACGCTGTCGACCCCAGCGCCACATTCCTGGAATACATGTTGTAACTTCCATAAACCTTTCCTCTTTGGCTTCATTCATGTATGTGTCTCGTAATTCGACGATGGTGGAGACGAAATTCATTGTCTCTTATGTGCAAAATAATGTGAAATTTTTATTTCCGTTAAGGCACGTTGAATATATTTGAGTCTTTTTCTTGTGAATGATTCCAATAAGTAATGCTCGAGGCATCGTACAACTAAGGTAATATCCATCAAGCTTAGTTTGTCTGCATTTATTTGAATACCTAGAGAATGCGTCTTCTGATCGGTATCAAATCTTCAGTTGCAGTGAGTGTTCTAGGAAGCAAGATTTGTGTTGCATAAGTTCCAGTTTTCCAGTTTTATTAAATAAATAGTAATAGTGATTCCCATTCAATAACTAGTGACTGTCTTTTCATATCGGCTTGGCAACATTAACGGTGATTTATGCCACAAGAAGGATGACATCCGCTCACTTGTATAGCTGAATTTTCTGAATTTTTACGTAAATGTTAAATTTTTTGGAATTATTGGGTTTAGAGTAATGGTGGCGTATTCAATTTTGTATTGAATTTCGGGCTTGGCAGGTGCCAATTTGTAAATTATGAAGAAAAAATATATAAAATTTGACTTTCTTTAAATACTTTTCTCTTTTAGGATTGTAGGGAATTTTAATTAGAATATATACACAAAGAAGAAAACTGAGAAGTGAGTTGAAAACTTAATGTTTTTATAATGTTTTAAATTTTCACGAGTTTAATAAACCTTAAAATACTGTACAGGTTCATGACATCCGAATATGTGTTAGGCACAGTGTTACTGTCTTCTACTAATCTCTTCCAAGACTGCAGAACCCCTTATCCAATCGACTTCAAATTCAACCCTGGTGAACTATTACTGGGTGAAGGTTCGTGGAGAAAGTGACACGTCCCGACGCTCTCTGCTGGAGTTTATGTAGAACATTCCTGAAATTGGTTTCTATGTAATTACTTTTGAAAGCCTTTTTTTTTTTGATCTCTGTTGAGAAATGGTTTACCAGCTAAGTTTAAAGATAGGGAAAACCTAGCTTAGAAAGACAGCTCATCGCCTGCACAGCCGCCCTTGCAGACGAGGTCTTGAATTGTTGTAACATCCACTTCACAACGGGCTGTAAATGAATATTAGGTTAATCATAAATTACCCCTAGGGGGTGTTATGTCAGCATATTTCATTCACTGATTGCTGACAAACTTACGTGTGTGGACTCAAAAGTCCGCTTATCACCGGGGTTTATGATAAGTGACTAACTCGTAACTTCGACTCAACTGCGCAGTCAATAGTAGTACATCACGAGTTAGAACACTTACCTGGGTATATGTATCTGACCCGTAGTTACACCCGGATATCCGTTGAGCTGATTGAAGAATAGTGTTCTTTGAAGAATATCGCACTACACTCTGTTGGATCGCAACACTCGTTGTTACACTGTTCATCAATAATTGTTCACACAATATCACTAAGAAGTTGATCACACTTCTCTGTAAGTGTTTATCGTGTTTTGTGAGACACTTTGTTCACACTAATGCACGGATCAGTGTTCTTTGTTGGTTATCCTGGCGTCAGTGTGACTCTCAATAGAGTCAAAAGTAATCTGAAAACGCCACAACCCCCTACACCGTCACTGCCCCTAACACATAAAGGAAAAGCTGACCTAGTACTTTTGCTTCCTTGCCACTTCCTCCATGAAGCAAAGCAGAATGCTTAATTCTTGCTGTCTTAAGCATAGACAACAATGTACACTATTTTTACCATGGTAATAAAGTGGGAGCAGGATTTTCCTTAATTGTCCTGCTAAGGTAAGAGATGTACTGTCTCTTATTAAACTACACTTTGCAACACTGGACTCTTGCAAGGAGCGGCAGTTACTTGACCACGTCACATACTCGTATTGCATCTTTGATCAATTACTTGCTGTAGCAGTAAACAAGATGTTTGCCCCTTCTGAGAGGGCTGGGCCCCTCAGGGCTGAAAGGGGCTGAAGGGGGCTGATACCCCCCTCCTGGAGAAAATTTCTCCACAATCTCCATAATTTTAGCACTCGTGTGTAGTTGCCATTTAGCTACTTTTAATATCAAAATAGCATAGAATTATTTAGCATTAAATAACTGGTATTACGACCCAGGGACAATAAGGTCTGTTATCCTGGGTGTAAAGGGGAGCAAGGAGCACAACAAACACAGCTGAATGACTATGAAATATATTTTCCTTCACCAAGAGCAATATTGATTATTTACATGTATGTACACTATATACAGTTGGAAATGTATGTGTACAACACGGTTAAGGCAAGGCCAAGACACAGCCTGGAGACAGAATGGACAACCGTGCTCAACCAGCTTTAGTATGGAAATGACAAGGGTAGACAGGTGGGTGATGACCACAACACATCTACGCTTGCCAGACCCACCTTCTTATTGGCTAAACCTGGGTACTGATCGAACGATGGGCACCCATTGTTCGACCCTAGTACTGGTTCGCTGGTTGGGGAGACAGCCTGTCAATGAGGGTGTGTACATGAGCCGAATAAAGGTTACGTACTCTTTGCATGCCACAACTGGAGTATGTCTCGTCATGCAGAATACCTTAATGCTGGTGTGTAGCTCTTGATCCAAGAAACTGTCCTTGATTTCTTCTTCCTTAGATAGAATCTGAAAGCCTCCATTCCCAGCTGTACAGGACACATAGGAATTTAGCGCTTACTTTGATTAAAATAAAACTAAAATATTTAATGTCTGTTGCATCTTATGAAATGGATGGAAGTTTTTTTTTTTTTTTTTTCATTTAGGTTGTGTTGGGTGAAGCTTTTGTTTTAAATCTGTGTATTAACAGTATAATACATCTTCTAATCGGCTTCAAACTTTTAGTGCTGATGTGTTCTCCTCGAAGGAAATTTCTCGTTGATTTTATGTTGGGTTACTTTCAATGTGTCAGTTTTATTAATCAAGTTGATTTTGTGAAATAAACGGTGAATGTCGCTTCAGATCTGAAATAAATAAGTGTTTGTTTAATGTTATTTGGTTATCTTAAGGTACATCTATATAATGTACTTTTAATTGGTCTATAACATTTCTGTGCCAATAAAACCATTGAAACAAAAATTAATGTTATGTGCTCAAAGGTTAAATAACAAGTGTTTATTTATTTATTTATTTACTTATTTCTTAACGATGATGATTATGAAGCAATTTGGATTTATTTTGACTTTGTTTAGTCCCCAATTTTGCTTTTTATGAAGGAAATTGGGAAAATTGAAATACTGCTTTACATGTGATAACGATTGTTTTAACACTTTTGAGCGGCTTTAAAGTTCATGTGTTGATGTATTTATTATAATGGTCTCTGAGATAACAAGAAAATTCCTCTACAGTTCAGCTTCAAATCTAGACTTTTTAGCATAAAAGTTGAATTACTTTTGGGCTGTAGGTCCTAAATGACTACTGTTCACTGAAGAGAGAGAGAGAGAGAGAGAGAGAGAGAGAGAGAGAGAGAGAGAGAGAGAGAGAGAGAGAGAGAGAGAGAGAGAGAGAGAGAGCACTGAATGAATATAAACATAAAACAAAATGTTATTTATTTAAATTCAATGGTTTATCAACACCAATTATAAGGTAATTATGTTACTGAAATGTAAATTGAGGTGAATAAAAATTGTGTTAGGAAGATATTCTAGTAGATGACTGATAGTTGAGAGCTGGAGTACTGGAAGTGGCGCTCTTGCTATTAGGTGAGCACAGTGAGTCACCAGTAAGAGTGTGGAGTGTGCCTGGCTCTTCCTTAGAGCTAAATGCAGACACGGACCGAACAGCAACTGTAATAGTGATATATGAAGTAAACCATGAACTACGAGGGTAAGAGGTGGCTACCTGCACGCTGTGTTGGAGGGAGTTAGTCGACCACGAAGTTATAATTCCTTCACAGAGCCGGGGGATGCAGCCCCCTAACCACACCAGCCTCCGCCACTGTTACAATTGTGTTGTGAGGGACAAAGCGACGTTGTCAGGGATCACACGGGTGACTAGTCGATGGAATTACATGACACAACTATTACCTGCAGATGCGCAGCACAAAGGCTGCATTCCTAAAATGCATTTTAATCTAGCAAATGCAGGGGAATCTTATAATTGTACTATCATCTTTTAAAATGCAATGTTTTTAAAGACTGTAGTCAACAATTATAGTGATTATACATGACTCTAAAATTATAAGGTATTATGTGAATGATGTGAAGCTCTGATCCTGATGGAGGTTGTATCATGTTCACGGATACCAACGCCACCAGAGATGTGGCGAGTAATGATCGTGGGACTCAAGACATGACGCTCTGATCAGAAATAGTCGTGTAGACTGAGTAACAGAGCAGCGCTGATAGTCAAGATTAGACGCTGTGGTCGGAAATAGCATGAAGTCTGAGTAACAGCGCAGTGCTGGAAGATAAGACTTGATACTGTGATCAGAAATAGTCGTGAAAACCGAATATTCACTTGGCAGATAACTGCCAGAAGGCAACCTTCAAGGAGAATTGGAACGCTCAAGCTAAGAGCCGAGGTTAATCCGTGAGGGTAAATATAGAACACGAAGCTATTCCCAGGGAGGAACTTGAAGCGTGACTGTTGGTAACCTCGCTTAATGCAGCTACAGTTATTACAACGATAAGATTTCAAGGGGTTTAATTAAGTTAGAGCACTTAATAATATTCACCATAATGAATGAGGCAGTGAGTCGGCATACTAACTCTGAAGGTAGTCGCATTAATGATATGCGAATGCTGGCATTAATGACACACGAATACTGACGCATTAATAACAAACGAATATTGACGCTTTAATGACACAAATACTGAAACACTAATGACACCGAATATTGACGCATTAATGACACGAATACTGACGCATTGATGACACAAACACTGATGTATTAATGATACACGAATAGTGATGCATTAATAACTCACGAATACTGATGAATTAATGACACAGGAATACTGACGTATTAATAACACGCGAATACTGACGCAATAATGACACCTGAACACTGATGGATTAATAACACCCGAACACTGACGCATTAATGACACCAGAACAATGATGCATTAGTGACACCAGAACAATGATGCATTAGTGACACCAGAACAATGATGCATTAGAGACACCAGAACACTGACGCATTAGTGACGCCAGAACACTGACGCATTAGAGACGCCAGAACACTGACGCATTAGTGACACCAGAACAATGATGCATTAGAGACACCAGAACACTGACGCATTAGTGACGCCAGAACACTGACGCATTAGAGACGCCAGAACAATGATGCATTAGTGACGCCAGAACACTGACGCATTAGAGACGCCAGAACAATGATGCATTAGTGACGCCAGAACACTGACGCATTAGTGACGCCAGAACACTGACGCATTAGTGACGCCAGAACACTGACGCATTAGTGACACCAGAACAATGATGCATTAGTGACGCCAGAACACTGACGCATTAGTGACGCCAGAACAATGATGCATTAGTGACGCCAGAACACTGACGCATTAGTGACGCCAGAACACTGACGCATTAGTGACGCCAGAACACTGACGCATTAGTGACGCCAGAACACTGACGCATTAGTGACGCCAGAACACTGACGCATTAGTGACACCAGAACACTGACGCATTAGTGACGCCAGAACACTGACGCATTAGTGACGCCAGAACACTGACGCATTAGTGACGCCAGAACACTGACGCATTAGTGACACCAGAACAATGATGCATTAGTGACGCCAGAACACTGACGCATTAGTGACGCCAGAACACTGACGCATTAGTGACGCCAGAACACTGACGCATTAGTGACACCAGAACAATGATGCATTAGTGACGCCAGAACACTGACGCATTAGAGACGCCAGAACACTGACGCATTAGTGACACCAGAACAATGATGCATTAGTGACGCCAGAACACTGACGCATTAGTGAAGCCAGAACACTGACGCATTAGTGACGCCAGAACACTGACGCATTAGTGACACCAGAACAATGATGCATTAGTGACGCCAGAACACTGACGCATTAGTGACGCCAGAACACTGACGCATTAGAGACACCAGAACAATGATGCATTAGTGACGCCAGAACACTGACGCATTAGTGACGCCAGAACACTGACGCATTAGTGACGCCAGAACACTGACGCATTAGTGACACCAGAACAATGATGCATTAGTGACGCCAGAACACTGACGCATTAGTGACGCCAGAACACTGACGCATTAGTGACGCCAGAACACTGACGCATTAGTGACACCAGAACAATGGTGCATTAGTGACGCCAGAACACTGACGCATTAGTGACGCCAGAACACTGACGCATTAGAGACACCAGAACAATGATGCATTAGTGACGCCAGAACACTGACGCATTAGTGACGCCAGAACACTGACGCACTAGAGACACCAGAACAATGATGCATTAGTGACGCCAGAACACTGACGCATTAGTGACGCCAGAACACTGACGCATTAGAGACGCCAGAACACTGACGCATTAGTGACACCAGAACAATGATGCATTAGTGACACCAGAACAATGATGCATTAGTGACGCCAGAACACTGACGCATTAGAGACGCCAGAACACTGACGCATTAGTGACACCAGAACAATGATGCATTAGTGACGCCAGAACACTGACGCATTAGTGACGCCAGAACACTGACGCATTAGTGACACCAGAACAATGATGCATTAGTGACGCCAGAACACTGACGCATTAGAGACGCCAGAACACTGACGTATTAATGATACCAGAACACTGACGCATTAATTACACACGAAAATTGATGCATTAACAATGACTCCTCAACACTGACGAATTGATGATGGAATTATATGAATGACACATTGATGATGACACTTGAAGGAAGACGCATTGACAATGACACTTGAAGAATGACACATTGCTGATGACACTTGAAGAATGACACATTGACAATGACACTTGAAGAATGACACATTGACAATGACACTTGAATGACACATTGACAATGACACTTGAAGAATGACACATTGATAATGACACTTGAAGAATGACACATTGACAATGACACTTGGAGAATGACACATTGATAATGACACTTGAAGAATGACACATTGATAATGACACTTGAAGAATGACACATTGACAATGACACTTGGAGAATGACACATTGATAATGACACTTGAAGAATGACACATTGATGATGACACTTGAAGAATGATGAATTGATAATAACACGTGAAGAATGACATATTGTTGATGACACTAGAAGAATGACACATTGGTGTTGACACTTGAAAAATGACACACTGATAATGACACTTGAAGAAAGACACATTGTTTATGACACTTGAAGAATGACACATTGATAATGACACTTGAAGAATGACACATTGATAATGACACTTGAAGAATGACACATTGATAATGACACTTGAAGAATGACACATTGATAATGACACTTGAAGAATGACATATTGATAATGACACTTGAAGAATGACACATTGATTATGACACTTGAAGAATGACACATTGATAATGACACTTGAAGAATGACACATTGATAATGACACTTGAAGAATGACACATTGATTATGACACTTGAAGAATGACACATTGATAATGACACTTGAAGAATGACACATTGATAATGACACTTGAAGAATGACACATTGATAATGACACTTGAAGAATGACATATTGATAATGACACTTGAAGAATGATATATTGATAATGACACTTGAAGAATGATACATTGATAATGACACTTGAAGAATGACACGAGATAACTGGTGCACGAAGAGATGTAAGATGTAAGGTACTGATAAACAACGGGTTCGTTATTGATGGTTAAACCCTTAGCACCCAGTTCACTGGTTGGGAAGCAGCCTATATGGCAGTGTGACATACTCCGAATAACTTGTAACGTATTATTTGCATGCCACCACCGCCACTACCACCAAAGTGAAGGTGTAAGTGGTGTTACAACACCAGAGTGAAGGTGTTGATGTCACAACACCAGATTTTAGGTGAAGGTGGTGTCATAACACCAGAGTAAAGGTGTTGATGTTACAACACCAGAGAGGTGTAGGTGGTGTCACAACACCAAAGTGAAGGTGTAGGTGGTGTTACAACACCAGACTTTAGGTGAAGGCGGTGGCATAGCACCAGAGTGAAGGTGTTCATGTTACAACACCAGAGTGAAGGCGTTGATGTCACATCATCAATGTTAAGGTGAAGGTGGCGTCATAACACCAGAGTGAAGGTGTAGTTGGTGTCAACACACCAGAGTGAAGGTGTACGTGATGTCACAACACCAGAGTGAAGATGCAGTTGGTGTCACAACACCAGAGTGAAGGTGTTGGAGAGATCACAACACCAGGGCGAAGGTGTTGAAGAAGTCGTAACACCAGAGAGGTGTTGGAGAGGTCACAACATCAGAGTGGAGGTTTCGGAGAGGTCACAAGAAGCTTCGAGTCATCGTGAGGTCACAGAACAACAATTACGTCAATTTACATAGTGGTAACAATTGAAGTTGCCTCACTGGAGGTAGTAATTACCCCAGTAGTTAACGTTCCCTTATTTGACGGACAACTGCTGAAGTTTGGGCAGTGACTGCTTGACTTGCTCTCTCAGTTCTCGCTACGCTGACTTGCTGTCTCAGTTCTCGCTACGCTGACTTGCTGTCTCAGTTCTCGCTACGGTGACTTGCTGTCTCAGTTCTCGCTACGGTGACTTGCTGTCTCAGCTCTCGCTACGCTGACTTGCTGTCTCAGTTCTCGCTACGCTGACTTGCTGTCTCAGCTCTCGCTACGCTGACTTGCTCTCTCAGTTCTCGCTACGCTGACTTGCTGTCTCAGCTCTCGCTACGCAGACTTGCTCTCTCAGCTCTCTCTACGCTGACTTGTTGTCTCAGTTCTCGCTACGCTGACTTGCTGTCTCAGTTCTCGCTACGCTGACTTGCTGTCTCAGCTCTCGCTACGCTGACTTGCTCTCTCAGTTCTCGCTACGCTGACTTGCTGTCTCAGTTCTCGCTACGCTGACTTGCTGTCTCAGCTCTCGCTACGCTGACTTGCTCTCTCAGTTCTCGCTACGCTGACTTGCTGTCTCAGCTCTCGCTACGCAGACTTGCTCTCTCAGCTCTCTCTACGCTGACTTGTTGTCTCAGTTCTCGCTACGCTGACTTGCTGTCTCAGTTCTCGCTACGCTGACTTGCTGTCTCAGCTCTTGCTACGCTGACTTGCTGTCTCAGCTCTCGCTACGCTGACTTGATGTCTCAGCTCTCGCTACGCTGACTTGATGTCTCAGCTCGCGCAACGCTGACTTTCTGTATCAGCTCTCGCTACGCTGACTTGATGTCTCAGCTCTCGCTACGGTGACTTGCTCTCGCTACGCTGACATGCTGTCTCAGTTCTCGCTACGCTGACTTGATGTCTCAGCTCTCGCTACGCTGACTTGATGTCTCAGCTCTCGCTACGCTGACTTGCTGTCTCAGGTCTCGCTACGCTGACTTGCTGTCTCAGCTCTCGCTACGCTGACTTGCTGTCTCAGTTCTCGCTACGCTGACTTGCTATCTCAGCTCTCGCTACGCTGACTTGCTGTCTCAGCTCTCGATACGCTGACTTGCTGTCTCAGCTCTCGCTACGCTGACTTGATGTCTCAGCTCTCGCTACGCTGACTTGATATCTCAGCTCTCGCTACGCAGACTTACTCTCTCAGCTCTCGCTACGCTGATTTGCTGTCTCAGTTCTTGCTACGGTTACTTGCTTTCTCAGCTCTCGCTACGGTGACTTGCTGTCTCAGCTCTCGCTACGGTGACTTGCTGTCTCAGTTCTCGCTACGGTGACTTGCTGTCTCAGCTCTCGCTACGGTGACTTGCTGTCTCAGTTCTCGCTAAGGTGACTTGCTGTCTCAGTTCTCGCTACGGTGACTTGCTGTCTCAGTTCTCGCTACGGTGACTTGCTTTCTCAGCTCTCGCTACGGTGACTTGCTTTCTCAGCTCTCGCTACTGTGACTTGCTGTCTCAGCTCTCGCTATGGTGACTTGCTGTCTCAGTTCTCGCTACGGTGACTTGCTCTCTCAGTTCTCGCTACGGTGACTTGCTTTCTCAGCTCTAGCTACGGTGACTTGCTGTCTCAGTTCTCGCTACGGTGACTTGCTGTCTCATTTCTCGCTACTGTGACTTGCTTTCTCAGCTCTCGCTACGGTGTCTTGCTGTCTCAGTTCTAGCTACGGTGACTTGCTTTCTCAGCTCTCGCTACGGTGACTTGCTGTCTCAGTTCTCGCTACGCTGACTTGCTGTCTCAGCTCTCGTTACGGTGACTTTCTTTCTCAGTTCTCGCTACGCTGACTTGCTGTCTCAGTTCTCGCTACGGTGACTTGCTGTCTCAGTTCTCCCTACGCTGACTTGCTGTCTCAGCTCTCGTTACGGTGACTTGCTGTCTCAGTTCTCACTACGCTGGCTTGCTGTCTCAGTTCTCGCTACGCTGACTTGCTATCTCAGTTCTCGCTACGGTGACTTGCTTTCACATCTCTCGACGGTGACTTGCTTTCTCAGCTCTCGCTTCGCTGACTTGCTGTCTCAGCTCTCGCTACGCTGACTTGCTGTCTCAGCTCTCGCTAATGTGACTTGCTTTCTCAGCTCTCTCTACGGTGACTTGCTGTCTCAGCTCTCGCTACGGTGACTTGCTGTCTCAGCTCTCGCTACGCTGACTTGCTGTCTCAGCTCTCGCTACGGTGACTTGCTTTCTCAGCTCTCGCTACGCTGACTTGCTGTCTCAGCTCTCGCTACGGTGTCTTGCTGTCTCAGCTCTCTCTACGCTGACTTGCTGACTCAGCTCTCGCTACGGTGACTTGCTGTCTCAGCTCTCGCTACGGTGGGTGATTTGCTTTCTCAGCTCTCGCTACGCTGACTTGCTGTCTCAGCTCTCGCTACGCTGACTTGCTGTCTCAGCTCTCGCTACGGTGAGTTGCTTTCTCAGCTCTCGTTACGCTGACTTGCTGTCTCAGCTCTCGCTACGGTGACTTGCTGTCTCAGCTCTCGCTACGCTGACTTGCTGTCTCAGCTCTCGCTACGGTGACTTGCTTTCTCAGCTCTCGCTACGGTGACTTGCTGTCTCAGGTCTCGCTACGGTGACTTGCTGTCTCAGCTCTCGCTACGGTGACTTGCTGTCTCAGCTCTCGCTACGGTGACTTGCTGTCTCAGAACCCCCAACGGTGACTTGCTGTCTCAGCTCTCGCTACGGTGACTTGCTGTCTCAGCTCTCGCTACGGTGACTTGCTGTCTCAGCTCTCGCTACGGTGACTTGCTGTCTCAGCTCTCGCTACGGTGACTTGCTGTCTCAGCTCTCGCTACGGTGACTTGCTGTCTCAGCTCTCGCTACGCTGACTTGCTGTCTCAGCTCTCGCTACGCTGGCTTGCTGTCTCAGCTCTCGCTACGCTGACTTGCTGTCTCAGCTCTCGCTACGCTGACTTGCTATCTCAGTTCTCGCTACGCTGACTTGCTGTCTCAGCTCTCGCTACGCTGACTTGCTGTCTCAGCTCTCGCTACGCTGACTTGCTGTCTCAGCTCTCGCTACGCTGACTTGATGTCTCAGCTCTCGCTACGCTGACTTGATATCTCAGCTCTCGCTACGCAGACATACTCTCTCAGCTCTCGCTACGCTGACTTGCTGTCTCAGCTCTCGCTACGGTGACTTGCTGTCTTAGCTCTCGCTACGGTGACTTGCTGTCTCAGCTCTCGCTACGGTGACTTGCTGTCTCAATTCTCGCTACGGTGACTTGCTGTCTCAGCTCTCGCTACGGTGACTTGCTGTCTCAATTCTCGCTACGGTGACTTGCTGTCTCAGTTCTCGCTACGGTGACTTGCTGTCTCAGTTCTCGCTACGGTGACTTGCTGTCTCAGTTCTCGCTACGGTGACTTGCTTTCTCAGCTCTCGCTACCTGGAGGTTACCTGGAGGTTATTCCGGGGATCAACGCCCCCGCGGCCCGGTCCACGACCATGCCTCCCGATGGATCAGGGCCTGATCAACTAGGCTGTTACTGCTGGCCGCACGCAGTCCGACGTACGAGCCACAGCCCGGCTGATCCGGCACCGACTTTAGGTATCTGTCCAGCTCTCTCTTGAAGGCAGCCAGGGGTTTATTGGCAATTCCCCTAATGCTTGATGGGAGGCTGTTGAACAGTTTTGGGCCCCGGACACTTATGGTGTTTTCTCTTAGTGTACCAATGGCGCCCCTACTTTTTATTGGCGGCATTTTGCATCGCCTGCCCAGTCTTTTACTTTCGTAGGGAGTGATTTCTGTGTGCAGATTTGGGACCATTCCTTCCAAGATTTTCCAAGTGTAGATTATGATATATCTCTCCCTCCTGCGTTCCAACGAGTACAAGTCAAGTGCTTCCAAGCGTTCCCAGTAGTTAAGGTGCTTGACAGAACTTATACGTGCAGTAAAGGATCTCTGTACACTCTCTAGATCTGCGATTTCACCTGCTTTGTATGGAGATGTTAATGTACAGCAGTATTCCAGCCTAGAGAGAACAAGTGATTTGAAAAGGATCATCATGGGCTTGGCATCTCTCGTTTTGAAAGTTCTCATTATCCATCCTATCATTTTCTTTGCACGTGCGATCGTGGCACTGTAGTGATCCTTGAAAGTGAGATCCTCAGACATTACTACTCGCAGGTCCCTTACATTATTTTTCCGCTCTATTGTATGGCCGGAGTCAGTAGTATACTCTGTTCTAGTTATTATCTCCTCCAGTTTTCCATAACGGAGTAGTTGGAATTTGTCCTCATTGAACATCATATTGTTTACCGTTGCCCACTGGAAAACTTTGTTTATATCTTCTTGGAGGTTAACCGCGTCCTCAGCAGATGACAGCCTCATGCAGATCCTAGTATCATCCGCAAAGGATGATACGGTGCTGTGGTGTATATCTCTGTTTATGTCTGATATGAGGATAAGGAATAAGATGGGGGCGAGTACTGTGCCTTGTGGAACAGAGCTCTTCACTATGGCAGCCTCCGATTTAACTCTGTTGACCACTACTCTTTGTGTTCGATTTGTTAGGAAGTTGAAGATCCATCTCCCCACTTTCCCAGTTATTCCTTTAGCACGTATTTTATGGGCTATTACGCCATGATCGCATTTGTCAAATGCTTTTGCAAAGTCTGTGTATATTACATCTGCATTCTGATTTTCTTCCAGTGCATCCAAGGCCATGTCATAGTGATCCAGTAGTTGTGAGAGGCAGGAGCGACCTGCCCTGAACCCATGTTGCCCTGGATTGTGCAGATTTTGGGAATCCAGGTGATTTGCAATCCTGCTTCTTAGCACTCTTTCAAAGATTTTTATGATGTGGGATGTCAGAGCTATTGGTCTATAGTTCTTAGCTAATGCTTTGCTGCCACCTTTATGGAGTGGGGCTATATCCGTTGTTTTAAGTGACTGTGGAATTTCACCCATGTCCAAGCTCCTCCTCCATAGTGTACTTAGGGCACGCGAGAGGGGTTTCTTGCAGTTCTTAATGAAAACAGAGTTCCACGAGTCTGGGCCCGGGGCTGAGTGCATAGGCATGTTGTCAATGGCTTTTTCGAAATCTATCGGAGTTAGGGTAATGTCGGAAATCTGGCATACATTTATGGAGTTTTGAGGCTCATTCATGAAGAAATCATTTGGGTCGTCGATCCTCAGACCGATTAGTGGTTCACTAAACACAGAGTCGTACTGGGATTTCAATATTTCACTCATTTCCTTGTTGTCGTCTGTGTAAGTCCCATCCTGTCTGAGTAAGTCCCATCCTGTCTGAGTAAGGGCCCGATACTAAATGTGGTATTTGCCTTGTTTTTGGCATATGAAAAGAAATATTTAGAATTTCTTTCAATTTCACTAATAGCTTTAAGCTCCTCCTGCCTCTCCTGGTTCCTGTAAGAGTCATTTAGCTTGCTTTCTCAGCTCTCGCTACGGTGACTTGCTGTCTCAGCTCTCGCTATGGTGACTTGATGTCTCAGTTCTCGCTACGGTGACTTGCTGTCTCAGTTCTCGCTACGGTGACTTGCTTTCTCAGCTCTAGCTACGGTGACTTGCTGTCTCAGTTCTCGCTACGGTGACGTGCTGTCTCATTTCTCGCTACTGTGACTTGCTTTCTCAGCTCTCGCTACGGTGTCTTGCTGTCTCAGTTCTAGCTACGGTGACTTGCTTTCTCAGCTCTCGCTACGGTGACTTGCTGTCTCAGTTCTCGCTACGCTGACTTGCTGTCTCAGCTCTCGTTACGGTGACTTGCTTTCTCAGTTCTCGCTACGCTGACTTGCTGTCTCAGTTCTCGCTACGGTGACTTGCTGTCTCAGTTCTCCCTACGCTGACTTGCTGTCTCAGCTCTCGTTACGGTGACTTGCTGTCTCAGTTCTCGCTACGCTGACTTGCTATCTCAGTTCTTGCTACGGTGACTTGCTTTCACATCTCTCGACGGTGACTTGCTTTCTCAGCTCTCGCTTCGCTGACTTGCTATCTCAGCTCTCGCTACGGTGACTTGCTGTCTCAGCTCTCGCTACTGTGACTTGCTGTCTCAGCTCTCGCTACGGTGACTTGCTGTCTCAGCTCTCGCTACGGTGACTTGCTGTCTCAGCTCTCGCTACGGTGACTTGCTGTCTCAGCTCCCGCTACGCTGACTTGCTGTCTCAGTTCTCGCTACGGTGACTTGCTGTCTCAGCTCTCGCTACTGTGACTTGCTGTCTCAGCTCTCGCTACGGTGACTTGCTGTCTCAGCTCTCGCTACGGTGACTTGCTGTCTCAGCTCTCGCTACGGTGACTTGCTGTCTCAGCTCCCGCTACGCTGACTTGCTGTCTCAGTTCTCGCTACGGTGACTTGCTGTCTCAGCTCTCGCTACTGTGACTTGCTGTCTCAGCTCTCGCTACGGTGACTTGCTGTCTCAGCTCTCGCTACGGTGACTTGCTGTCTCAGCTCTCGCTACGGTGACTTGCTGTCTCAGCTCCCGCTACGCTGACTTGCTGTCTCAGCTCTCGCTACGCTATCTTTCTCTTTAATGAAACTGGTTTTCTCAAAGTTTACTCATGGTCGTACCTAAGTTTACTCATGGTCGTACCTAAGTTTACTCATGGTCGTACCTAAGTTTACTCATGGTCGTACCTAAGTTTACTCATGGTCGTATCTAAGTTTACTCATGGTCGTACATAAGTTTACTCATGGTCGTACCTAAATTTACTCATGGTTGTACCTAAGTTTACTCATGGTCGTACCTAAGTTTACTCATGGTCGTACCTAAGTTTACTCATGGTCGTACCTAAGTTTACTCATGGTTGTACCTAAGTTTACTCATGGTCGTACCTAAGTTTACTCATGGTCGTATCTTTAATATCTGTGTCCCTTTCTGAATGTGTAGGATCTTTCAGTTAATCTTGGGTGACCTTCAGGTACCATTAATGATGTTGTATGACCTTGTGTAATCTTAATGGTTATCGTGGCCTTGGAGAGTGTGCGTGATCAAGTTATTTCATTTACGATCCAAGAGGTAAGTCGTTAGTTTCAAAGTACAGACCTGCCAGCTCAATCTGTTGTGAGAATACTGATGGAATCAAAATTGCTGATGCAATTCCTAAACTTGCCTTTCAGATGTAAATTAATTATTGACTCTCCATGGTTGTACCAAGAGGCGTTCTTACTTAACGAATTCACTAACTTTTTTCCACTAAGATATCTGGAGGCGATGGATTACTATGTATAACACAGTATTATCCACATCGACTTTAATAAGACTTTTGATAAAGTCTCACAAAGAAGGTTTGGTAAGGAAAATAAACTGAGAGGGTAGTGAAGGTGTGTCGTGGCTCGAGGCTTGGTTGTCCCACAGGCAAATGTTTTTATAGACGAGAAATACATTTGAATGGAGACCAATGGTGTTTCCCAGGCGTATGTATTGGGTTCTTTATTCTACAGGATCTACACAATCAGCATGTGAGGAGCTGAGCCCAGGACGAGGTTCACTTCCCAAGTTCTCTCCTTTATGAAAAATACTTAGAGAAATAAAATCATATAAGACAAATCATATAAAATTAGAGAAAAAATGAGTTTATGGTGATAAATGAGAAATATGAAGCTTGATAACCTAAATTAAAGTTTAAAAAACTGAAATAAAATACATTAACTGAAAGATAACAACTAATGACTTGACTCACGAATTCGTAATGACACGAGTGCAAACAAACCACGGTACGGGTGGGGGTTGAACTCGCGGCAAATGAGTCTTAAAATTCCACCACCAACACCACGTAGATGTTTCGGTCAGATTTCATTGTGCCACCGAGGTGATGAGGACGGTAGAGTGGACCAGGATGACCGTATTGTAGATGTCATACAGTCGGACAGGAGCCCTGGCCAATACAGATGGTCAGACAATTTTCCTATAGGCAACTAGGTGAAGCGGAGGCCAGAATATCCGATCGGGTTAGGATTCTGGTCCAGATACACTCACACACACACACACACACATAGAACCTTATGATACAGACAACCCCCTTGTGGGGTAGTTTGACGGATAACTAATTGTTTATCCGTCAGATTTGTACTAGCAGCTCTCTCTCCTCACACAACATAAACGACAATAACGAGGGAATAAATACCGTCAAAAGCGGCAGTAAAGTAGCGGAAAACTGGGCGTCTGTAAACTAATATAGAAGTTAATCAAAGTGAACGCGAAGAAGACTTAGCTGTTCTGGTCACCAGAAATTTAAAGCCAAGACAACGACGCTCACGTGTTCGCAGTAATGTTAATATACTTCTTGGTTTCATATTAAGACTTATAATAGAAGTCCCAAGGTGATATATCATCTTGATTAAACAGCTAAATTATGGTCTCCATATTAAAGAATGGAGTTAAAGCGCTGGAAAACGTACAGAGAAAGAAGAAATTAATCCCGAGTATTAGGAATCTCACCCGTGAAGATAAACTGAAGGAACTGGATTTACACTTTCTGGGAAAAAATCGTCTTAAGCACTAAACCCGTGTGAATAATTGAGCACAAGACGTGGTACAGGGACAGTCTGCTTGTATAAATGAGAGTGAGAGACAATCTGCTTGTATGAAAGAGTGAAAAAGAGGGTCGTTCTTATTCCTTGGATCAAGAGTCCTTTACTAGCATCCAGTCAGCTTCCATGATACAATCTCCAGAAAGAGTGACATCCAACTCAGTCCTCAAAGAGAGTGACATCCAACACAGTCCCCAGAGAGAGAGAGACATCCAACATAGTCCCCAATGAGAGTGATATCCAACAGTTCCCAGAGAGAGAGACATCGAACATAGTCCCCAGACAGAGTGACATCCAGCACAATCTCCAGAGAGAAGGTGACGTCCAATACGTTCCCCAGAGAGAGAGAGAGAGAGAGCGACGGTCAACACAGTCCCTAGAAAGAGTGACATCCAACACAGTCCCCAGAGAGAGTGACATCCAGCACAGTCCGAGAGAGTGACATCCGACACAGTCCCCAGAGAGAAGGTGACGTCCAACACAGACCCCAGAGAGAGAGTGACGCCCATAATCACCAGAGAGAGTGACATCCAACGCAGTTCCCAGAGAGAGAGAGTGACATCAAACACAGTTTCCAGAGAGAGTGACATCCAACACAGTCCCCAGAGAGAGTGACATCCAACACAGTCCCCAGAGAGAGTGACATCCAACACAGTTCCCAGAGAGAGAGACATCCAACAAAGTCCCCAGAGAGAAGATGACGTCCAACACAGTCCCCAGAGAGAAGGTGACGTCCATCACAGGCCCCAGAGAGAGTGACGTCCAACGCATTTCAGAGAGAGTGATATACAACACAGTCCCCAGAGAGAGTGACGTTAACACAGTCCCCAGAGAGAAAGTGACATCGAACACAGTCCCCAGAGAGAGTGACATCCAACGCAGTTCCCAGAAAGAGTGACGCCCAAAACAGTCCCCAGAGAGAGAGAGAGAGACGTCCAATGCAGTCCCCAGAGAGAAGGTGACGTCTAACACAGTCCCCAGAGAGAGAGACGTCATACATAGTCCCCAGAGAGAGTGACATCCAACACAGTCGCCAGAGAGAGTGACGTCCAACATAGTCCCCAGAGAGGGCAGATAGAGTGACATCCAACACAGTCCCCAGGGAGAATGACGTCTAACAGTCCCCGGAAACAGTAACGTATAAAATACTCCCCGGACCCGGAGATAGTAACGTCTGACAACAGTCTCCGGAGACAGTAACGTTCAACATAGTCCCGGAGACAGTAACATCTAACACAGTCCCCGGAGACAGTAACGTATAAAATACTCCCCGGACCCGGAGATAGTAACGTCTGACAACAGTCTCCGGAGACAGTAACGTTCAACATAGTCCTGGAGACAGTAACATCTAACACAGTCCCCGGAGACAGTCATGGCGGTTGCAAAACATCTCCGCTATTTCCCGGCCACCTCCGCACCTCCGCTGTTGATCAAGCGACCTTCCAGCGCTCCTGCAACATGTCGTTCATCTCAGTCTTCACTACTCGCTGTTGTTGCTTTTGTATGAGTGTTTCTGGAGGTCCTTGTTTTACGCTGACTAGACTCTTTGTTTACATTTCTTTCTTATTCCTGCTTCTTTTTCTTTTGTTGAACTGATTTCTGTTTCTTCAAATCTCCGTTGAAGTGTTGTAGTGTTCTTATCTGCCCTCTCCTCTGTCTATGCTTCTGTCTGTCTGTCCTTATGTCGGTCCATCTGTCTGTATGTCTGTCTCTGTGTCTCTGTCTCTCTCTCTGTGATAATGTTACCAAAGAAACAACCTTTGATAAGCTTTGAACTTGTATTCCCTTAATTAAATTAAGGATTATAATAAACTTTAGTGGGAGAAATGTAAGTAAACAAGAGTTAGCAAGATAAAAGTAGTAGTAAGAAAGATAAAAGTAGTAGTAAGAAAGATAAAAGTAGTAGTAAGAAAGATAAAAGTAGTAGTAAGAAAGATAAAAGTTAGTAGTAAGAAGATAAAAGTAGTAGTAGAAAGATAAAAGTAGTAGTAAGAAAGATAAAAGTAGTAGTAAGAAAGATAAAAGTAGTAGTAAGAAAGATAAAAGTAGTAGTAAGAAAGATAAAAGTAGTAGTAAGAAAGATGAAAGTAGTAGTAAGAAAGATAAAAGTAGTAGTAAGAAAGATAAAAGTAGTAGTAAGAAAGATAAAAGTAGTAGTAAGAAAGATAAAAGTAGTAGTAAGAAAGATAAAAGTAGTAGTAAGAAAAAGATAAAAGTAGTAGTAAGAAAGATAAAAGTAGTAGTAAGAAAGATAAAAGTAGTAGTAAGAAAGATAAAAGTAGTAGTAAGAAAGATGAAAGTAGTAGTAAGAAAGATAAAAAGTAGTAGTAAGAAAGATAAAAGTAGTAGTAAGAAAGATAAAAAGTAGTAGTAAGAAAGATTAAAGTAGTAGTAAGAAAGATAAAAGTAGTAGTAAGAAGAATAAAAGTAGTAGTAAGAAAGATAAAAGTAGTAGTAAGAAAGATAAAAGTAGTAGTAAGAAAGATAAAAGTAGTAGTAAGAAAGAAAATAATAAAAGTAAGTAGTAAGAAAGATAAAAGTAGTAGTAAGAAAGATAAAAGTAGTAGTAAGAAAGATAAAAAGTAGTAGTAAGAAAGATAAAAGTAGTAGTAAGAAAGATAAAAGTAGTAGTAAGAAAGATAAAAGTAGTAGTAAGAAAGATAAAAGTAGTAGTAAGAAAGATAAAAAAAGTAGTAGTAAGAAAGATAAAAGTAGTAGTAAGAAAGATAAAAGTAGTAGTAAGAAAGATAAAAGTAGTAGTAAGAAAGGTGTAAAAGTAGGACGGTATAAAAACAGGAAAAATGTATAAACCATAAAACGAAAAGTATAATCTGTGAGGAAAAAGTATAATAAGTACAAAAGTATATACAGAAGGATGAAAGGCAAGAAGGATGAAGGCAGCAGAATGAAAGGGAAGAGGGATGAAGACAGCAGAATGAAAGGGAAGAGGGATGAAGACAGCAGAATGAAAGGGAAGAGGGATGAAGACAGCAGAATGAAAGGGAAGAGGGATGAAGACAGCAGAATGAAAGGGAAGAGGGATGAATACAGCAGGATGAAAGGGAAGAGGGATGAATACAGCAGAATGAAAGGGAAGAGGGTTGAAGACAGAAGGATGAAAGGGAAGAGGGATGAAGACAGCAGAATGAAAGGGAAGAGAGATGAAGACAGCAGAATGAAAGGGAAGAGGGATGAAGACAGCAGGATGAAAGGGAAGAGGGATGAAGACAGAAGGATGAAAGGGAAGAGGGATGAAGACAGAAGGATGAAAGGGAAGAGGGATGAAGACAGCAGAATGAAAGGGAAGAGGGTTGAAGACAGAAGGATGAAAGGGAAGAGGGATGAAGACAGCAGAATGAAAGGGAAGAGAGATGAAGACAGCAGAATGAAAGGGAA
This sequence comes from Cherax quadricarinatus, assembly GCF_026875155.1. Taxonomy (NCBI): domain Eukaryota; kingdom Metazoa; phylum Arthropoda; class Malacostraca; order Decapoda; family Parastacidae; genus Cherax; species Cherax quadricarinatus. The sequence goes on along the minus strand of NC_069427.1, from coordinate 29,182,727 downwards.
GAGGGATGAAGACAGCAGGATGAAAGGGAAGAGGGATGAAGACAGAAGGATGAAAGGGAAGAGGGATGAAGACAGCAGAATGAAAGGGAAGAGGGATGAAGACAGCAGAATGAAAGGGAAGAGGGATGAAGACAGCAGGATGAAAGGGAAGAGGGATGAATACAGCAGGATGAAAGGGAAGAGGGATGAAGACAGCAGGATGAAAGGGAAGAGGGATGAAGACAGAAGGATGAAAGGGAAGAGGGATGAAGACAGCAGAATGAAAGGGAAGAGGGATGAAGACAGCAGAATGAAAGGGAAGAGGGATGAAGACAGCAGGATGAAAGGGAAGAGGGATGAAGACAGCAGAATGAAAGGGAAGAGGGATGAAGACAGCAGGATGAAAGGGAAGAGGGATGAAGACAGAAGGATGAAAGGGAAGAGGGATGAAGACAGCAGAATGAAAGGCAAGAAGAATGAAGAGTCACGGCACTGTTGTCACCGGTGAAGTAACACAAGTGGGAGTCTCGGCACTGTTGTCACCGGTGAAGTAACACAAGTGGGAGTCACGGCATTGTTGTCACCGGTGAAGTAACACAAGTGGGAGTCTCGGCACTGTTGTCACCGGTGAAGTAACACAAGTGGGAGTCACGGCACTGTTGTCACCAGTGAAGTAACACAAGTGGGAGTCACGGCACTGTTGTCACCAGTGAAGTAACACAAGTGGGAGTCTCGGCACTGTTGTCACCAGTGAAGTAACACAAGTGGGAGTCACGGCACTGTTGTCACCAGTGAAGTAACACAAGTGGGAGTCACGGCACTGTTGTCACCGGTGAAGTAACACAAGTGGGAGTCACGGCACTGTTGTCACCAGTGAAGTAACACAAGTGGGAGTCACGGCACTGTTGTCACCGGTGAAGTAACACAAGTGGGAGTCACGGCACTGTTGTCACCAGTGAAGTAACACAAGTGGGAGTCACGGCACTGTTGTCACCAGTGAAGTAACACAAGTGGGAGTCACGGCACTGTTGTCACCAGTGAAGTAACACAAGTGGGAGTCACGGCACTGTTGTCACCGGTGAAGTAACACAAGTGGGAGTCACGGCACTGTTGTCACCGGTGAAGTAACACAAGTGGGAGTCACGGCACTGTTGTCACCGGTGAAGTAACACAAGTGGGAGTCACGGCACTGTTGTCACCAGTGAAGTAACACAAGTGGGAGTCACGGCACTGTTGTCACCAGTGAAGTAACACAAGTGGGAGTCTCGGCACTGTTGTCACCAGTGAAGTAACACAAGTGGGAGTCACGGCACTGTTGTCACCAGTGAAGTAACACAAGTGGGAGTCACGGCACTGTTGTCACCAGTGAAGTAACACAAGTGGGAGTCACGGCACTGTTGTCACCGGTGAAGTAACACACATGTGGGAGTCACGGCACTGTTGTCACCGGTGAAGTAACACAAGTGGGAGTCACGGCACTGTTGTCACCGGTGAAGTAACACAAGTGGGAGTCACGGCACTGTTGTCACCAGTGAAGTAACACAAGTGGGAGTCACGGCACTGTTGTCACCAGTGAAGTAACACAAGTGGGAGTCTCGGCACTGTTGTCACCGGTGAAGTAACACAAGTGGGAGTCACGGCACTGTTGTCACCGGTGAAGTAACACAAGTGGGAGTCACGGCACTGTTGTCACCAGTGAAGTAACACAAGTGGGAGTCACGGCACTGTTGTCACCAGTGAAGTAACACAAGTGGGAGTCACGGCACTGTTGCCACCAGTGAAGTAACACAAGTGGGAGTCACGGCACTGTTGCCACGAGTGAAGTAACACAAGTGGGAGTCTCGGCACTGTTGCCACCAGTGAAGTAACACAAGTGGGAGTCTCGGAACTGTTGCCACCAGTGAAGTAACACAAGTGGGAGTCTCGGCACTGTTGTCACCAGTGAAGTAACACAAGTGGGAGTCACGGCATTGTTGTCACCAGTGAAGTAAGACAAGTGGGAGTCTCGGCACTGTTGTCACCAGTGAAGTAACACAAGTGGGAGTCTCGGCACTGTTGTCACCAGTAAAGTAACACAAGTGGGAGTCTCGGCACTGATGTCACCAGTGAAGTAACACAAGTGGGAGTCACGGCACTGTTGTCACCAGTGAAGTAACACAAGTGGGAGTCACGGCACTGTTGTCACCAGTGAAGTAACACAAGTGGGAGTCACGGCACTGTTGTCACCAGTGAAGTAACACAAGTGGGAGTCACGGCACTGTTGTCACCAGTGTAGTAACACAAGTGGGAGTCACGGCACTGTTGTCACCAGTGAAGTAACACAAGTGGGAGTCACGGCACTGTTGTCACCAGTGAAGTAACACAAGTGGGAGTCACGGCACTGTTGTCACCAGTGAAGTAACACAAGTGGGAGTCACGGCACTGTTGTCACCAGTGAAGTAACATCAGCTGATTATTTTGTACAAGTTTTGTTAAAGTTGAGATAGTTGTAGTCTATCCCTTACATCTACTTCTATCTCTTCTATCAACCGTTCAAGTCCGTTCTTTCCTGAGAGGGAAAGAACGGTATTGGGAGGGAGTGGCGGTAGTGGGAGGGAGTGGCGGTAGTGGGAGGGACTGTAGGGTGAGAAGAGAGCCTTCTGCTTCACTAGCCTTGTCAAAGAATATTCCAATCTAGAGCAAATAATGCTACTCGAAATAGTGTTTGACTGCTGATCTCTCCAGGTAATCTGGTTGCGAACTGTCTGTTCTGGCGCTGTTTGCAGACAGCCTGGGTGTGAGCTGCCTGGTCTAGTTTTGTCTACAGGTAGCCTGGGTGTGGGGTGTTTAGTCTACTGCTGTGTGCAGGTGGCCTGGGTGTGAGCTGTCTGGTCTACTGCCGTCTGTAGGTAGCCTGGGTGTGAGCTGTCTGGTCTACTGCCGTCTGTAGGTAGCCTGGGTGTGAGCTGTCAAGGGTAGAGCTGTGTAAAAGTAGCTTGGGTGTGGAATGTCAAGTCTGCTGCTGTCTGCAGGTAACCTAGGAGTGAGCTCTCTGGTTTACTTCTGTCTGAAAGTATCCTGGGTGTGAGCTCTCTGGTCTAGTACTGTCTGCAAGTTGCCTGGGTGTAAGCTGTCTGGTCAAGTGCTGTCTGCAGGTAGCCTGGGAGTGAGCTATCTGGTCCAGTACTGCTTGCAAGTAGCCTGGGTGTGATCCGTGAAGTGTAGTACTGTTTGAAAGTAGCCTGGGTGTGGAATGCCAGATCTACTGCTGTCTGCAAGTAGCCTGGGTGTGAGCTGTCTAGTCTAGTTTTGTCTGCTGGTTGCCTGGATGTGAGATGTCTGGTCTAGTACAGTCTGCAGGTTGCCTGGATGTAAGCTGTCTGGTCAAGTGCTGTCTGCAGGTAGTCTGAGTTTGAGCTGTCTGGTCTAGTGCTGCTGCTTGCAGGTAACCTGGGTGTAAGCTGTGAAGTGTAGTACTGTTTGAAAGTAGCCTGGGTGTGGACTGTCTGGTCTACTGCTGTCTGCAGATAGCCTTGCTGGGTGTGAGCAGTCAGGTTTAGTACTGTCTGCAGGTAGCTTGGATGTGGGTGTCAGGTCATGTCCTGCTTCCAGGTAGCCTGAGAGTGGGCTGCTAGGACTTCTGTGGTCTGCTATCAGACTGCATGCAGACTGACCAGTCTTCTGCTGTCTGCTGTTTGAATTAGTGTGGGCTTCCAGGTCCGCAGTTTTCAGGAAGCCTGGGCCAGGTCTGCCAGAACCTCTAATGTCAGCTTGTATTTTGGGAGCGGATTGTCAGATCATCTGTTGTCTGCAGATGACCTGACAGCACACGTCTTCTGCTGTCTCTTGCTAACCTGTGTGTGGGCTGTCAGACCTTCTCTTGTCTTCTGGTAGCCTGGGTGTGAGCTACCAGTTCTAGTGTTGTTTGCTGGTAGCCTGGGTATGGCCTAGCAAGTCTTCTACTGTTTGCTGGTAACCTTGGTGTGACTAAGAGATCTTGTGCTGTTTGCTGGTAGCCTGGATATTGACCTACCAGGTTTTCTGTTCTCTGCCGAGAGTCCCTGGTGCCAGCTGATATTGGATTAATTCAGCGACTAGTACCTCAGAGTGGAGAAGTTTAACACGAAATCAGCGAAGAACTTCCTTTTCTGAGGCCATACTGACAGTCACAAAGAAGCGAGTGATTGTCGAAAAAATGCTGTCATTTACCGTGAGATTATTGTTTCAACAATTTTTCCAGTGACTGACAGGAGCAACACTGGCCTAAAGATGTGAAGGCCATTTACACTGTGGTAGGCAGTGATAGTATATACGATGTGATGCTAGTTAGTCTGCACATGTCTTCAACAATCTTGGGCTCACCTTATCTTGGCCAACAGTCTTCCCTTAACCTAGAGATTTAAGGAGAGATACTACATCCTGCCTTATTGTTATCTCAGTAATCTTTGATACAGTTTTGTATTTTAGATTCCCTTGCTGCATCAGGAAATTTCATATTGGCAGCAAAGTGTCCAGCAAAGAGGTCAGCTTTTCTCTTGATTACAAGTAGAGACACTCCCATCCTGACAATTTAGAGGTGGAATAATTTCATCAGGTAAATGTCCATGACCAAGGACAAATAGCGTTTAGAGCTCACTCTTCCTAATGCCGGCTTTCTCTGTGTCAGCCTACTGTCTTCAGACGGCCCAGATTTGGTTGTCCCCTCGTTGCTGACAGGCATGCCTGTGCAGGATCCTATTACAGATAGCTTCTCCAAGCCTTGAACTTAATAATAGCGGCCTGTTGGTAACGAAACTTAAACTAATGCTGATCTGAAGGCTTCGTCACTTACTGCCGGTGTGAGATATACTTGAGCTGTATATTAAGGATATGTTTAGTGATGATATTCAATTGGGAATTTAACCTCACTTTTGAGGGAAAAAACATTCGAATTGGAGGCGGAAGTCTCAGAAAAGAGCCGGCCAGTTTCCTTTTTTCCATAGCCAGGTTGAGCATGCGATTCTTCACCTCGCTCTGCTGGTATCTTCAGTGTTAGAGAGACACCCTTGCCATGATATAAGCCAGCATGACCAAGAGGTTCGCAAGTGACTATGGTTTCAGATAGATAACTCACTACCTGGTGATGGGAGGAAACAGATATATGAGTTAATGAAATATGGCAAGTGTATACCGTAGAGTATTATGGGCTCAGGTGTCGCTCTTCTCTGAGTATAATTTTTCAGTTCTCGCTCACGGATGATTGAGATATCTTTATAAAAAAAATAATTTCTCCGATGTCTGAAATAGGCTATCCTGAGAGGTGGCAATACCAGAGTGACAGTAACTTCAGCTATGTTGAAAATGGTATATAATTCCAGCAAATTGATGAGAAAGCAACGTGTGCAACAGTTGGGTATCCTTATTGTTGATTGAAATATTTCAGCAACACGGCAGCCAACACTTCTGCTGCCTCCAATTTATTGTCCTCTTTATTTTATTGAAGAAGACTACCGTGCAGGCGAAACGTTTCAATCAATAATAAAGATGCCCAAATTTTGTACACGTGTCTTACTTATCAACTGTAGCTTCGCTCCAGTGCAAGGATACCTGTGAAGCTGTCTTAGTTGTCGAACCCTTGCTGGAATATTTGAAGATATCTTCATTGACCTGCTGAAGTGTTTCACCTTCGACTGACACTACTGGAGTTTCCTATCTCAGACTGACACAACTGAAGTCTCCCAGCTAACGCTAACACAACTGAAGTCTCCCAGCTAACGCTGACAATACTGAAGTCTCCCAGCTAACGCTGACAATACTGAAGTCTCCCAGCTAACGCTGACAATACTGAAGTCTCCCAGCTAACGCTGAAAATACTGAAGTCTCCCAGCTAACGCTGACAATACTGAAGTCTCCCAGCTAACGCTGAAAATACTGAAGTCTCCCAGCTAACGCTGAAAATACTGAAGTCTCCCAGCTAACGCTGAAAATACTGAAGTCTCCCAGCTAACGCTGACACTACTGAAGTCTCCCAGCACAGGCTTAGTCATCTGACGTTAATACTTGAAGAAAGACTAGACAATGAAGTTATTATAATAATACGTAACGATAGACTATACAGCTACTTATAACTACGTAATGATAGACTTTGAAGTAACCATATTATTACGCAACGATAGACTAAATGTTATCATATCATTAGATAATGATAGACTATGAAGTTACGACATTAATACGTTAATGACTGGCTATGAAGATACCACTTTCATTACGTAATAAAAGACAATAATATTATACGAGAGTTTCTACCTCGGGATGTTGACACGAGAGTTTCTACCTCGTGATGTTGACACGAGAGTTTCTACCTCGGGATGTTGACACGAGACTTTCTACCTCGTGATGTTGACACGAGAGTTTCTACCTCGGGATGTTGACACGAGAGTTTCTACCTCGTGATGTTGACACGAGAGTTTCTACCTCGTGATGTTGATACGAGAGTTTCTACCTCGTGATGTTGACACGAGAGTTTCTACCTCGTGATGTTGATACGAGAGTTTCTACCTCGTGATGTTGACACGAGAGTTTCTACCTCGTGATGTTGACACGAGAGTTTCTACCTCGTGATGTTGACACGAGAGTTTCTACCTCGTGATGTTGACACTAGAGTTTCTACCTCGTGATGTTGACACGAGAGTTTCTACCTCGGGATGTTGACACGAGAGTTTCTACCTCGTGATGTTGACACGAGAGTTTCTACCTCGTGATGTTGACACGAGAGTTTCTACCTCGTGATGTTGGCATGAGAGTTTCTACCTCGTGATGTTGACACGAGAGTTTCTACCTCGTGATGTTGACACGAGAGTTTCTACCTCGTGATGTGGACACGAGAGTTTCTACCTCGTGATGTTGACACGAGAGTTTCTATCTCATGATGTTGACACGAGAGTTTCTACCTCGTGATGCTGACACGAGAGTTTCTACCTCGTGATGTTGACATGAGAGTTTCTACCTCGTGATGTTGACACGAGAGTTTCTACCTCGTGATGCTGACACGAGAGTTTCTTCCTCGTGATGTTGACACGAGAGTTTCTATCTCATGATGTTGACACGAGAGTTTCTACCTCGTGATGCTGACACGAGAGTTTCTACCTCGGGATGTTGGCACGAGAGTTTCTACCTCGTGATGCTGACACGAGAGTTTCTACCTCGTGGGTGTTGACACGAGAGTTTCTACCTCGTGATGTTGACACGAGAGTTTCTACCTCGTGAAGTTGACACGAGAGTTTCTACCTCGTGATGCTGACACGAGAGTTTCTACCTCGTGATGTTGACACGAGAGTTTCTACCTCGGGATGTTGACACGAGAGTTTCTACCTCGTGAGTGTTGACACGAGAGTTTCTACCTCGTGATGTTGACACAAGAGTTTCTACCTCGTGATGTTGACACGGAGTTTCTACTCGTGATGTTGAACGAGAGTTTCTACGTCGTGATGTTGACACGAGAATTTCTACCTCGTGATGTTGACACGAGAGTTTCTACCTCGTGATGTTGACACGAGAGTTTCTACCTCGTGATGCTGACACGAGAGTTTCTACCTCGTGATGTTGACACGAGAGTTTCTACCTCGTGATGTTGACACGAGAGTTTCTACCTCGTGATGTTGACACGAGAGTTTCTACCTCGTGAGTGTTGACACGAGAGTTTCTACCTAGTGATGTTGACACGAGAGTTTCTACCTCGTGATGTTGACACGAGAGTTTCTACCTCGTGAGTGTTGACACGAGAATTTCTACCTCGTGATGTTGACACGAGAGTTTCTACCTCGTGATGTTGACACGAGAGTTTCTACCTCGGGATGTTGATACGAGAGTTTCTACCTCGTGATGTTGACACGAGAGTTTCTACCTCGGGATGTTGATACGAGAGTTTCTACCTCGTGATGTTGACACGAGAGTTTCTACCTCGGGATGTTGACACGAGAGTTTCTACCTCGTGATGTTGCACAGAGTTTCTACTCGTGATGTTGACACTAGAGTTTCTACCTCGTGATGTTGACACTAGAGTTTCTACCTCGTGATGTTGATACGAGAGATTCTACCTCGTGATGTTGATACGAGAGTTTCTACCTCGTGATGTTGCACGAAGAGTTTCTACCTCGTGATGTTGATACGAGAGTTTCTACCTCGTGATGTTGACACGAGAGTTTCTACCTCGTGATGTTGACACGAGAGTTTCTACCTCGGGATGTTGACACGAGATTTTCTACCTCGTGATGTTGACACGAGAGTTTCTACCTCGGGATGTTGACACGAGAGTTTCTACCTCGTGATGTTGACACGAGAGTTTCTACCTCGTGATGTTGACACGAGAGTTTCTACCTCGTGATGTTGACACGAGAGTTTCTACCTCGTGATGTTGACACGAGAGTTTCTACTCGGTATGTTGACACGAGAGTTTCTACCTCGTGATGTTGACACGAGAGTTTCTACCTCGTGATGTTGAACAAGAGTTTCTACTCGTGATGTTGACACGAGAGTTTCTACTCGTGATGTTGACACGAGAGTTTTCTACCTCGTGATGTTGACACGAGAGTTCTACCTCGTGATGTTGACACAGAGTTTCTACCTCGTGATTGTTGACACTAGAGTTTCTACCTCGTGATGTTGACACTGAGAGTTTCTACCTCGTGATGTTGACACGAGATTTCTACTCGTGATGTTGACACGAGAGTTTCTACCTCGTGATGTTGACACGAGAGTTTCTACCTCGGGATGTTGACACGAGAGTTTCTACCTCGTGATGTTGACACAGAGTTTCTACTCGTGATGTTGACACGAGATTTACCTACGTATGCTGCCGAGAGTTTTTCTCGTATTGACAGAAGTTCTAATTCAGATGTTACACGAGTTTCTACCTCGTATGCAGACCACGAGATTCTACCTCGGATGTTGCACCACAGAGTTCTACACTCAACGTGATGCTGACACGAATTTCTACCCCGTGGTGACACGAATTTCTACCTCGTGATGTTGACACGAGAGTTTACTACCACTCGTGCAAGATTGACACGAATTTCTACCACGTATGCTAGACACGAAAGTTATCCTATCCCGTGAGTGACACAGCAGTTTCTACCACCATGATGTTGACACAGAAGTTTCTCACCATCTGATGTACACGAGAGTTTCTACCTCGTGATGTCTGACACCGAGAATTCTAACCTCTGATGAGACACGAAGTTTCCTACCACTACTGAAGCTTGACCACGAGAACTTTCTCACCCAACCGAGCTGACACGAGAGTTTCTACCATCGTAGATTCTGACACGAGAGTTTCTACCTCGTGATGCTTGACACGAGAGTTTCTACCTCGTGATGTTGACACGAGAGTTTCTACCTCGTGATGTTGACACGAGAGTTTCTACCTCGTGATGTTGACACGAGAGTTTCTACCTCGTGATGTTGACACGAGAGTTTCTACCTCGTGATGTTGACACGAGAGTTTCTACCTCGTGATGTGACACGAGAGTTTCTACCTCGTGATGTTGACACGAGAGTTTTCTACTCATGATGTTGACACGAGAGTTTCTACCTCGTGATGTTGACACGAGAGTTTCTACCTCGTGATGTTGACACGAGAGTTTCTACCTCGTGATGTTGACACGAGAGTTTCTACCTCGTGATGTGACACGAGAGTTTTCTTACCTCGTGATGTTGACACGAGAGTTTCTACCTCGTGATGTTGACACGAGAGTTTCTACCTCGTGAGTGTTGACACGAGAGTTTCTACCTCGTGATGTTGACACGAGAGTTTCTACCTCGTGATGTTGACACGAGAGTTTCTACCTCGTGAGTGTTGACACGAGAATTTCTACCTCGTGATGTTGACACGAGAGTTTCTACCTCGTGAGTGTTGACACGAGAGTTTCTACCTCGTGATGTTGACACGAAGTTTCTGCATCACCTCGTGATGTTGACACGAGAGTTTCTACCTCGTGAGTGTTGACACGAGAGTTTCTACCTCGTGATGTTGACACGAGAGTTTCTATCTCGTTATGTTGACACGAGAGTTTCTACCTCGGGATGTTGGCACGAGAGTTTCTGCCTCGTGAAGTTGACACAAGAGTTTCTATCTCGTGATGTTGACACGAGAGTTTCTAGCTCGTGATGTTGACACGAGAGTTTCTACCTCGTGATGTTGGCACGAGAGTTTCTACCTCGTGATGTTGACACGAGAGTTTCTACCTCGTGATTGTTCACACGAGAATTTCTACCTCGTGATGTTGACACGAGAGTTTCTGCCTCGTGAAGTTGACACGAGAGTTTCTAGCTCGTGATGTTGACACGAGAGTTTCTACCTCGTGATGTTGGCACGAGAGTTTCTACCTCGTGATGTTGACACGAGAGTTTCTACCTCGTGATTGTTCACACGAGAATTTCTACCTCGTGATGTTGACACGAGAGTTTCTACCTCGTGATTGTTCGCACGAGAGTTTCTGCCTCGTGATTGTTCACACGAGAGTTTCTACCTCGTGATGTTGACACGAGAGTTTCTACCTCGTGATGTTGACACAAGAGTTTCTATCTCGTGAATGTTAGATGACACGAGATTGTAAGTTTTGAAGATGTTTCAGTATTGGCACAGAAAAAATACAGCGATCGTTCAACACACTACCACTACAACACCACAAACTACCACCACAACACCACACACTACCACTACAACACCACAAACTACCACCACAACACCACACACTACCACTACAACACCACAAACTACCACCACAACACCACACACTACCACTACAACACCACACAAACTACCACCACAACACCACACACTACCACTACAACACCACAAACTACACCACAACACCACACACTACCACCACAACACCACAAACTACCACCACAACATCACACACTACCACTACAACACCACACACTACCACCACAACACCACACACTACCACTACAAACACCACAAACTACCACCACAACACCACACACTACCACTACAACACACAAACTACCACCACAACACCACACACTACCACTACAAACCACAAAACTACCACCACAACACCACACACTACCACTACAACACCACAAACTACCACCACAACACCACACACTACCACTACAACACCACAAACTACCACCACAACACCACACACTACCACTACAACACCAGAAACTACCACTACAACACCACACACTACCACTACAAACACCACAAACTACCACCACAACACCACACACACTACCACTACAACACCACAAACTACCACCACAACACCACACACTACCACTACAACACCACAAATTACCACCACAACACCACACACTAGCACTACAACACCACAAACTACCACCACAACACCACACACTACCACTACAACACCACAAACTACCACCACAATACCACACACTACCACTACAACACCACAAACTACCACCACAACACCACACACTACCACTACAACACCACAAACTACCACCACAACACCACACACTAGCACTACAACACCACAAACTACCACCACAACACCACACACTACCACTACAACACCACAAATTACCACCACAACACCACACACTACCACTACAACACCACAAACTACCCCCACAACACCACACACTACCACTACAACACCACAAACTACCACCATAACACCACATACTGCCACCAAAACACCACACACTACCACCACAACATCAAAGACTTCCACCACAACACCACACCCTACCACCACAGCTCCACACACACTACCACTAAAACAAACCACACAATCATCACAGCACGACACACTACCACCAGAACACCACACACTACCACTGCAGCACCATACACTACTACCACAACACCACACCCTACCACCACAGCTAAACACACTACCACCACACCACCACACACTACCACCACAGCTAAACACACTACCACCACAACATCACACACTGCCACCACAGTTCCACACACTACCACCACAACAACACACTCTACCACCATAACACCACACAGTACCACCACAGTTCCTCACACTACCACGACAACAACACACACACTACCACCACAACACCACACACTACCACCACAGTTCCTCACACTACCACCACAACAACGCGCACTACCACTACAACAAGACACTCTACCACCACGGTCTCACACTTCCATCACATCACCACACATTACTTCCACGCACCATGACATATCAATACTTCACCACACACACTACAGCCACAACACAAGACGCTATTATTACAACACCAAACAAAAGCTTACAGCTCCCTGTTGTTCCACACATCAACTCCACACAATACTACAAAGCTCCACTACAGCGCCAAAACAAAACCTCACAGAGCCACAGAGGACCACACTGTAAGACCACACAGCAGCGCAAGGAAGCACACAGTGCACCATGGCAGAACACAGCAGCACATAGCAGCACACTTTACCACATAACAGCACACAGTACCGCACAGCAGCACTCAGTAGCACACAGAACCATCAAGCATCAGCACACAATACCACACACCAGCACATAGCAACACACAGTACCACCACGGAGCAGCACACAACAGCACTCAGCACCACACGGTACCATCCACCAGAAAACAGTACAACTGCACAGGAAAACGCGGCAGCACAAAGTACCACCGGACAGGAGCACACAGCAGTACACAGTACAACCAGAAAACAGCAATACACAGTACCACACAGTACTACACAGCAGCATCCAGCATTACACACAACGCACAACAGCATACAACACACAACAACACACAGCAGCACACACCAACACACAGCAGCACACACCAACACACAGCAGCACACACCAACACACAACAACACACAGTAGCACACAGAAGCACAAATAAGCACACACCAGCACACAGCAGGGCAAAACAACACACAGCAGCACACAACAACACACAGCAGCACACAACAACACACATCAACGCACAGCAGCAAACAACAACACACAGCACCACACAACAGCACACAACAACACACAGTAGCACACAGAAGCAGAAGACACACAGCAGCACACAGCAACACACAGCAGCTCACAGCAGCAAACAACAGCACAAATAAGCACACACCAGCACACAACACATAGCGACACACAACACACAGCAGCACAAATCAGCATACAGTAATACAGGGCATTACACAGCAGCACACAACACAAAACAGCACACAGCAACACACAGCAGCACATAGCAGTACACAACACACAGCAGCTCACAACAACACACAAAAACACACAACAGCACCCATCAACGCAACAACACACAACTGCACACAACAACACACAGCCACACACAATAGCACACAGCCGTACAGAACAACAGACAGCAGCACACAGCAACACACAGAACCACACAGCAGCTCAAAACACACAGCAGCACACAGTAGCACACAACAACACTCACCGGCACACAGCAGCACACAGTAGCACACAACAACACTCACCGGCACACAGCAGCACACAGTAGCACACAACAACACTCACCGGCACACAGCAGCACACAGTAGCACACAACAACACTCACCGGCACACAGCAGCACACAGTAGCACACAACAACACTCACCGGCACACAGCAGCACACAGTAGCACACAACAACACTCACCGGCACACAGCAACACACAACAGCACACAGTACCACACAACACCACTCGGCAGCAATGAGTAACACACTGCAGTACTCAACAGAACACATCACAACAACACACAGCAACATACAACAGTACACAGCAGCACACACCAGCACACACCAGCACACAGCAACACATAACAACACACAACACACAGCAGCACACATCAACACACAGCAATACATAGCAACATACAGCTGCACACAGCAGTACACAGCAACACACAACAGCACACAACAAAAGACAGCAACACATAGCAGGTCACAACAACACACAGCAGCACCCAGCACCATACAACAAACAGTAGCACACAGCAACATACAGCAGTACACAACAGCACACAGCAACACAACATCACACAGCAGCAAACATCAGCATACAGCAGCACACAACGACACTCACCAGCAAGCAGCAGCACACAGCACCACACAACAAAACACAGCAACATAGTAACACACAGCAACACAGCAGCACTCAACAATTCTCAGCAACACACAGCAGCACACAACAACTCACAACAGCATACAGCACCACACAACAATACACAGCAGCAAACGGCACCACGCAGCAGTACACAGCAGCACACAGCAACACAACAACACACACCAGCACACAGTAACACAAAGCAGCACAAAACAACACACAGCAACACACAGCAGCACACAACAACACATAGGAGCACACAGTAACACACAAAAACACAGAGCAGCACACAAGAACACTCAGCAACACACCACCACACAACACACAGCATCAAAGAGCAACACACAGTAGAACACAGCAACACAACACACAGCAGCACACAGCAACTCACAACAGCACATAACAGCACACATCAACACAGAAGAACACACAGCAGCACACATCTGCACACAGCAGCACACAGAAGCAAACAGTAACATACAACAGCACACAGCACAACACCAAAAACACGCTGCAACACACAACAACACACAGCAGTACCCAACAGTACACAGCAATACAACAACACACAACAGCACACAGCAGCACACAGAAACACACAGCAACACACAGCAGCACACAGCAGCACACAGCAGCACAGAGCAACACACAGCAACATACAGCAGCACACAACAGCACACAGCAGCACACAGCAGCACACAGCAACACACAGCAGCACACAGCAACACACAGCAGCACACAGCAATATACAGTAGCACACAGCACCACACAGCAACACACAGCAACACACAGCAACACACAACATCACACAGCAACACACAGCAGCATACAGCAGCACACAGCAGCACACAGCAACACACAGCAGCACACAGAAGCACACAGCAACACACAACAGCACAAAGCAACACACAGCAGCACACAGCAGCACACAGCAAAACACAGCAGCACACAGCAACACACAGCAACACACAACAGCACACAGCAGCACACAGCAGCATACAGCAACACACAGCAACACACAGCAGCACACAACAGCACACAGAAGCACACAGCATCAAACAGCAACACACAACAACACACAGCAGCACACAGCAGCACACAGCATCACACAGCAACACACAGCAGAACACAGCTGCACACAGCATCAAACAGCAAACACACAGCAACACACAACAGCACACAGCAACACAGAGCAGCACACAGCAGCACACAGCAACACACAGCAGCACGCAGCAGCACACAGCAACACACAACAGCACACAGCAGTACACAGCAGCACAGAGCATCAAACAGCAACACACAGCAACACATAACAGCACACAGCAGCACACAGCAGCACACAGCAGCACACAGCAGCACACAGCAACACACAGCAACACACAACAGCACGCAGCAGCACACAGCAGCATGCAGCAACACACAGCAACACACAGCAGCACACAACAGCACACAGCAGCACACAGCAGCACACAGCATCAAACAGCAACACACAGCAACACACAGCGACACACAGCAGCACACAGCAGCACACAGCAACACACAGCAACACACAGCAACCCACAACAGCACACAGCATCAAACAGCAACACACAGCAACACACAGCAACACACAACAGCACACAGCAGCAAACAGCAGCACAGGGCAACACACAGCAGCACACAGCAGAACACAGCAGCACACAACAGCACACAGCAGCACACAGCAACACACAGGAACACACAGCAGCACAGCAACACACAGCAGCACAGCAGCACACAGCAGCACAGCAGCACACAGTAGCACACAGCAGCACACAGCAGCACACAGCAGCACACAGCAACACACAGGAACACACAGAAGGACAGCAACACACAGCAGCACACAGTAAGACAGCAGCACACAGCAGCACATCAGCACACAGCAGCACACAGCAGTACACAGCAGCACACAGCAACACACAGCAACACACAGCAGGACAGCAACACACAGCAGCACACAGCAGCACACAGCAGCACATCAGCACACAGCAGTACACAGCAGTACACAGCAGCACACAGCAACACACAGCAACACACAGCAGGACAGCAACACACAGCAGCACACAGAAGCGCACAGCAGCACACAGCAGCACACAGCAGCACACAGCAGCACACCCTGGTACAGGTGCTCCAGATATATCTCTGGTGTGAAGGTATTAGCGGGTTTCCACCAAGAAGCTAATGGTCTCTTTTTTTATCTTTGGTGCCGTAATATGAGAATCCATTTGTGTGTGTGTGTGTGTGTGTGTGTGTGTGTGTGTGTGTGTGTGTGTGTGTGTGTGTGTGTGTGTGTGTGTGTGAGTGTATGTGAGTATGTATGTGTGTGTGTGTGTGTGTGTGTGTGTGTGTGTGTGTGTGAGTGTATGTGAGTATGTGTGTGTGTGTGTGTGTGTGTGTGTGTTGTGTGTGTGTGTGTGAGTGTATGTGAGTATGTGTGTGTGTGTGTGTGTGTGTGTGTGTGTGTGTGTGTGTGTGTGTGCACTCATCGACACACATATTTAAAGGTTGTAGCCTTACAGTAATATATGGAAATCAATGTTTTAATAAATATCTCAGTTTTAACTTTTGACATTGCACTTTTTCCATTGTTTGTATCTCTCCCTCTTTCTTCCTGTGTCTGTCTGTCTAACTGTCTGTCTGTCTGTCTGTCTGTCTCTCTCTCTCTCTCTTTTTCTCTCTCTCTCTCTCTCTCTCTCTCTCTATCTATCTATCTATCTATCTATCTCTCTCTCTGTCTGTCTGTCTGTCTGTCTGTCTGTCTGTCTGTCTGTCTGTCTGTCTGTCTCTGTCTCTGTCTCTCTCTCTCTCTCTCTCTCTCTCTCTCTCTCTCTCTCTCTCTCTCTCTCTCTCTCTCTCTCTCGATTAATTCTTTTGTATTAGCTCTACAAAATTCATTAATAAAATGCTGATTTTTTTTAAATTGAGCAAAAATGAATAGTTTCAACACTTCGGTGAATATTTGTATGTGTTGCCACTTGAAGGTTCCTAGACTCACCACCTCAATCCTCTTCCTGCTGGAAGAGAATAATGAAAGACGAGATTTTGAAAGACGAAAAGAAATGGCTTCACCGCTGACAATCCAGGACTGTTTTTCCAGAAGAAAGTAACAAGAAGAATCGTGTCCACCACTGTTCCAATCTAGGGTCGTGCCCACTAATGTTGCTATCTAGGGTCGTGCCCACTAATGTTGCTATCTAGGGTCGTGCCCACTAATGTTGCTATCTAGGGTCGTGTCGACCAGTGTTGCTATGTTGAGTCGTGTCCACCACTGTTGCTATGTTGGGTCGTTCCCACCAGTGTTGCTATCTAGCGACGTGTCCACCAGTGTTGTTATCTGGGTTCGTGCCCACCAGTGTTACTATCTAGTATCGTGTCCATCAGTGTTGGTACCTAGGGTCATGCTCACTAGTTTTGGTACCTAGGGTCGTGCTCACCAGTGTTGGTACCTAGGGGTGTGCTCACCTACTCACCGGTGTTGGTACCAAGGGTCGTGGCTACCAGTGTTGATACCTTAGGTCGTGCTCACCAGCGTTGGTACCTAGGGTCGTGCTTGCCAGTTTTGGCACCTCGGGTTGTGCCCGCTTTTTTTTTTTACACAGGTTAGGTTACAAGGTTAGATTTAGGGTTCCTAAGTTTATTTACAAGCTAAGAGCAATTACCTACATCAGCTCATTTGAAAGCCTTTTTATTGTTAAGAAACATAAAAATAGTGAACAAGATGAAGACAGAGCCATTTGTGGGGCAGCGATTGCATTTGGTCAACTTCCTTAATTTAATTTATGTCATCATACTGTACGAACATGTTCTAGATACGAGTCATTCTAGTGATATTCTGGAGAAGGATACAGTCAGAGTATAATTGTTACTTGTTGCCCGTCTTGTTGTGTACAAGCTCACTTCTCGATGTCATCGAAAGGAAGTCAAGTGTGATACCTTGATAATATTGGCCTTGTACATAAGAGTAAGACAGCCCACATCCCTCCAGTGTTGAAGGCTCTGCTGAAATGACAGGTTCTCCAGGGTGGGTCCAGGCGAGAGATGAGTCGTCTTATTCTGTTCTCTATTCTGTCAAGAAGTCGCAGATGAGACGGAGGGCAGGCAATCTAAGAAAGTGGAACATACTCAAGGTATGAGCGTACTTGTGCCTCGTACCTTGGGTCGTGCCTACTTGCGCAGGTTGGGGTTCTGCCTCTTATGAGAATAATGTATTCATGGTTAATTACTTGCATGAAATACTGCACAAAATTGTATGTTTTCCGTATAGGAACAAATTTGTTGGCCCTAATAATTTCTCTCTGTCTCTGCCTCTGTCTGTCTGTCTGTCTGTCTGTCTCTCTCTCTCTCTCTCTCTCTCTCCTCTCTCTCTCTCTCTCTCTCTCTCTCTCTGTTTCTTTCGAATTATTTGGGCAAAAAAACTGAATATCGTAAATCGTGCAGGTGTGTTTTGCCTGTACGATGGTGGGCGGCGATCACTACTAAATCTGTTCTGCCCTTTGAGACGCCCACAACCACTCTCTCTTTCTCTCATAAATACACATACTCTCAAAACACACACACAACCACACACACACACACACACACACACCAGGGGCCAGGAGCTATGAATAAACCCATGCAACCACAACTAGGTGAATACACACAAAGAGAAATTCAGTGGGAAAGGGAGAGGTCACTTTTTGTTTATGGGCTCCAGGAAGTTGAAGGGTAAACTTATTAAGTAAGAAGACAGGAGGAGAAAAAAAGATTGAAAGTATCATGAAAGCAATAGGAGAGGATGAGATGGCCCAGTTGACAAATTTTCTGAGAACAGGGGGTTTGTGAAAGGAAAAAAAAACGGCTAGTCAAAGTGACTTTCAAAGTAGAATCACTTCAAAATAAGATCCTGCAGGAGAAAGCACGAGTAAAGGACATACCGACATGCCGGAGGGTGTACCTCGACAGTGACAGAACACAAGAAGAAAGGCAGAGACTAAAAGAGAGGATACAAAGCCGCAAGGAGGAAAGAGAGGCAAAGACAGAGATGAGCAGGAGAACCCAGACTCAGGAGGAAGAGCAAATACAACTCCCTCAGACACCTACCACACACTGTACCCACTAACCCCAACCCCCTCGTCACACACCCCACCCATACAGAAACCACCTAGTTCCCTGCCAGGTCTCCCGCTACTCCAACCCCAACGTTCTCCTCAGACCAAAGTTTTAGAAAAGTTGAAGGTTTGGTATACGAATGCGGATGGAATAAAAAAATAAATGTGAGGAGCGGCATGATAGAATCAAGGAGGCGTCCTCAGACATCAGAGCACTCACAGAAACAAAACTAACTGGGATGATAACAGGCACAATCTTCCCGCCCGGATATGAGATCCTGTGGAAAGATAGAGAGAGCAGAGGGGGAGGAGGAATTGCACTACTCATTAAAAACCGATGGGGATTTGAGGAAGTGGAAAAAAATGGGCTCAGTGGGTGAATGGGACTATATAGTAGCTACAATTCAGTCTGGGGGACACAAGGTAGACATTGCAGTGATGTACAATGCACCACAGAACTGCAAGAGGCCAAGAGAA
Organism: Cherax quadricarinatus; assembly: GCF_026875155.1. Lineage (NCBI taxonomy): Eukaryota > Metazoa > Arthropoda > Malacostraca > Decapoda > Parastacidae > Cherax > Cherax quadricarinatus. The sequence continues at coordinate 29,163,126 of NC_069427.1, read as the reverse complement.
GAATATGAAGAAAGCAACAGAGCAATGGTGCATACACTAGCCGAGTTGGCCAGAAGAGCTCACATGGAGAGAGCAAAGTTACTAGTTATGGGCGATTTCATTCACAACGAGACTGACTGGGAAAACCCAGAGTCAAATAGGGGTCTCGAAACATGGAGAGCCAAGTTGATGGATATGGTACTGGAAAACCTTATGCATCAACATGTTAGGAACCCTACCAGAGAGAGAGGTGAGGATGAACCTTGAAGACTAGACTTCGTATTCACCATGAGTTGTTCGGACATCGAGAACATTACACATGAAAGGCCCCTCGAAGCTAATGATCACGTGGTTATGAGCCCTGAATACATAGAGTTACAAGTGGAAAGGGTAACAGGAGTAGGATGGGAGAAGCAAAACTACAAAAAGGAGGGGGGTCTACACAGGCATGAGGAACTTCCTGCAGGAGGTTCAGAGGGAAAGAGAACTGGTAGGAAAATAAGTAAGCGAAATGATGGACTATGTGACAACAAAATGAAAGGAGGCTGAGGATAGGTTTATTCCCAAGGGCAACAGAAATAATGAGAAGACCAGAACGAGCCCATGGCTTACCCAAAGGTGTAGGGAGGCAAAAACTAAATGTGCCAGAAAATGGAAAAAGTACAGAAGGCAAAAGACCCAGGAAAATAAAGAGATTGGTCGACGAGCCAGAAGCGAGTATGCACGGATAAGGAGGGAGGCCCAGCAACAGTACGAAAATGACATAGCATCGAAAGTCAAGTCTAACCTGAAGCTGCTATATAGCCACATCAGGGAGAAGACAACAGTCAGGACCAGGTAATCAAGTTGATGAAAGAAGATGGGGATCTCCCAAGAAACGACCAAGAATTATGTGAGGAGCTCAACATGAGATTTAAGAAAGTATTTACAGTTGAGAAAGAAAGGACTCTGGGAAGTTAGAACTGGAGGGATACACCAACAAGGGATATACCAAAAAGTGCTGGATGAAATACACACAACTGAGGAGGAGGTGAAGAAGCTGCTGAACGAATTTTATACCTCAAAGGCGGTGGGACCGGACAACATCTCTATGTGGATCCTTAGAGAGGGAGCAGAAGTGCTGTATGTGCCACTGAAATCAAATTTCAACACATCCATTGCAACTGGGCAAATACCTGAGACATAGAAGACGGCAAATGTAGTCCCCATTTATAAGACAGGAAACAGACACGAGGCATTAATCTACTGACCAGTGTCACTGCAGTGTATAGTATGGAAAGTCATGGAGAAGATTATCAGGAGTAGAGTGGTGGAGCACCTAGCATGGAATAAACTTATAAACGAGAACCAGCACGGATTCAGGGAAAATTCTATATCACAAACCTACTGGAGTTCAATGACAAGGTAACGGAAGTAAGAGACGAGAGAGAAAGAGAGAGAGAGGGATGTGTGGATTGCATTTTCTTGGGCTGCAAGAAGGCCATCGACACACTTCCTCACAAGAGATTAGTGCAAAAGCTAGAAGATCAGGCACGCATAACAGGAAAGGCAATGCAATGAAGGGAAAGATTCAAACGTGTCCCTGTTAGCAGATGATGTGAAGCTAATGAGGAGAATTAAATCAGGTAAGGATCAGGCAGGACTACAAAGAGACCTAGACAGGCTGCAAGCCAGGTCCAACAACTGGCTCCTTGAATTTAACCCCGCCATTTGTAAAGTCCTGAAGATCGGGGAAGGGCAAAGAAGACCGCAGACAGAGTATAGGCTAGGTAGCCAAAGATTGCAAACCTCACTCAAGGAAAAGGATCTTGGGGTGAGTATAATACCGATCACATCTCCTGAGACGCGCATCAACCAGATAACTGCTGCAGCATATGGGCGCCTGGCAAACCTGAGAATAGCGTTCCGATACCTCAGTAAGGAATTGTTCAAGACACTGTACACCGTGTACGTCAAGCCCATACTGGAGTATGCAGCACCAGTTTGGAACCCACACCTGCTCAAGCACGTCAAGAAATTAAAGAAAGTGCAAAGGTTTGCAACAAGACTAGTTCTAGAGCTAAGGGAAATGTCCTACGTAGAAAGGTTAAGGAATATCGGCCTGACGACACTGGAGAACAGAAGGGTCAGGGGAGACATGATAATAACATACAAATTCCTGCGAGTATATGTATATATATATATATATATATAATATATATATATATATATATATATATATATATATATATATATATATATATATATATATATATATATATATATATATATATATATCTTCGTCAATGTCATTCCACTTCCTGGCCACCCTGAGACAGAAGTGCTTCCTTCTGACTCATTTGTGGCTTTAACTTTCAACTATGCACTCCAGGTTCCTGTTTCTCGTGTCTCTAATAGTCTCTTCCTGTCTACCCTATCGATTCTTCCGAGTATTTTACATGTCACTCATGTATCCCCTTGTTCAGCTTTTCTCTAACATTAGGTTCAGTTCGTTTAGCTTTTCCTCATACCTTATACCCCTTAACTCTGGGACCGTTTTGTTGCATTCCTCAGCATTTCTTCAGTTTCTTAACATGTTTGATCAGGAGTGGGTTTCATGTTGATGCTTTATATTCCAAGGCGAGCCTGATGTATGTTGCATATAGGCTCTTTAATGACATTCTTCGATTTGCCAGACGAGCAATAGCTGCAAAAGTTATTTTAGCTAAAGTGCCTCCAGCGATGTGCTTAGCAGGTCTGCAGTCTGTCTCCTCGAGTTTATACTCTGTCTGGTCGTTTTTTTTCTCTTCCCCTGAGTACATCCCCTGTAATTCCTCTCTGCACCTAAAGTTTATGTCATATTCTCTTGTAAGGCATAGTATCAAGTGACTTCATGCTGTCCAAGAGCATACCAGCTACCAATCCCTCTCTTCTGTTTTACTTCTGTCACTTTGTCATAGATATCCAGTAGCTTAGTAAGACAAGATTTGCTATTAGAACTGGAAAGGAAATGAGTAAATGATGGAGTACCTAGCTGAAAGTGCGGGGAGGCACAGAAAAAAAATCATACCGTGAAAAAGAGGAAGTGAAAATAGTAAGAATCAAGAGTTAGGTCTTCAGCCAGATGTAGAGAGGAAAAAGCACTTAGGAGAGAGAAAAACACAGAAGTGGACAGAGGAACTAAAAACAAACAGAAGTGAAGCCGAGCAATAATTTGTGAATGAGAAGAAAAATTCATACCTTAACCAAGTCTGTCACAGATAGAACAGAAGCAAGATTGTAATACGAATAAAGGAGGAACGTTCACGATATAGAGGCAACACCAGAGTCAATGAGAAAGTTCATTTGGCCATAAATTGTTTCCAGAGAACAAACTTAGCAGGAAAAAAAAAAAAGTGAATTTTTTGGGGGTTTGATTGACCTGGGTACAGCAATGGCACTGGGAGGTGCAGAAGCACTGTTTGAGACACTACCTAAAATCAGCAAAAAGTCAATGGATATGAAACAATTTCCAGCATAGGCTCAACCAGGATTACAATAAGGGGGAGCCTTAATGAAGGATTTAATTCTAGAGATTTTAGAAATCGTAAGTTGCTAAAAAATCAAATAATTCGCTTTTAAAATTCATATTTGTGGCCACTGATCAAAATTAGTAAAAAAATAGCCATAAATTAAAAAAAAATATATAGAATGAAAAGTATTTCCATCAAGGGAGGGGGAAGCTAAAACCTCCATTCACATCCCCACCCTCTCCACCTAGTATTCCAGAGATCAGATCTGGACGACTGGGAATGTAGTCCCAATATGTAGAAAAAATAGAGAGGAAGAGTCAAACCAGTATTACTAATATGCACACTATATAAGGTAACGGGGAAGATAATCAAGAGACTTTTACAGTGCCTTGAAAAATGGGGTTTCATAAAAAATTACCAGGACGCCTTTAAAGACGGCAAATCTTGTCCCGTAGATCTGCTGCAGATTTGTGACAGTAAAAGTGTGATAGGAGAGAGAGAGAGAGAGAGAGAGAGAGAGAGAGAGAGAGAGAGAGAGAGAGAGAGAGAGAGAGAGAGAGAGAGAGAGAGAGAATGAGTGGGCAGTATACTCATTCATTGCAAGAAGGCATGAATTATAAAGTGTAGTAATTGTAATTAGACATGGCATTGTTTCTGGTACATTTGAGCGACGTACCAGAAGTGATAAGTAAAGAGACACTCATGTTACTTAATGAGACATTTATTAAGCTGTATATGCGTTCACTTACCTAGCTATTGTCGGTTAATACCAATTATTACACAGAAGAGGCTAAGTCAGATGTAGCTGTATTTGCCGATGTGAAATTAATATGAATAAAAATCGACAAAAACAAGTGAACACCACATGTAGATCTGGACAAACATTAAAACGTGGTCAGACAAGACTCCAAGAACTGAACTCAGTATAAGTAAGGTTGTGAAAACTGAGGAAGGGGCAAGAGGACCGAAAACCGAGTATAGATTCTTGGGATGCAAACCTTACTCCTGGAGAAGGACCTAGCACCCAGCATATCGCAAGAGGCGTAAATCAATAAATCTACGTGTTGCTTTCATTAATCTACAAAAGCAAACGTAATCTACGGATCTACACACGAGGCATGTCATGTTTATTTTGAAGTTGGCATCGCCAATAAAATCATCACTCGTGATTAAACTAGAGAAGTTGAAAGGTAAAGAACATGACCATTTGAGGTGCAGGAGAAAGGTATAAGAGACCACAGTTGGAAGTGAGACAAATGTCAGAAGAATGTCAGGAAATATTTACTGAGGCTCAGAGTGTTCAGGAAGTGAAATGAAAAGGAAGAAATAAAGAAATCTTCACACATATTTTAAGAACAGTAAGACGAGGTTTGATGAAGCTCATGTAGCAGGGAGAGAGAAGACCTAGTAGCAATCAATGAAGAGGCAGGGCCAGGAGCTATGACTCGACCCCTGCAACCACAGATAGTCGAGTACACACACTAGAACACTTACAAAACAATTGGCCTTTCATTAGTCTCGTAATATAAGAGTTCGGGATACAAAATAAACATTAAAATAAATTATCTTTAATATTATATAAAAACAATCTTTGGTCTAGAAGTATTGTGTAAATATTAACGTCTGATAATATACACATACATGTTACAATAAATTATAATTAGCATCTTCCTAAAATAAGTAATAATTCATGACCCTACACAGTAAAACTTTGACACTACTGTTTCACTAATATATATATATAATATATATTATATAATATATATATATATATATATATATATATATATATATATATATATATATATATATATATATAATGCTAAAATAAATTGTAAGTAACATCTTTGTACAATAATAAATTATAATTAACTGCATTCTTCCAGTGTCTCAAGACACCCTTATGACGTTCTGTGTCACACGACACTTGTCCGTGTAATGACGCTCCTTCTCAACCGTGTCCCTTGACACCCTTTTCTGTGTCAAACGACACTCCTGCTCTCCGTGTCACACGACACCCTTTTCTCTGCGTCATACACACTATCTCTACTGTGTCACCCTTGACACCCTTGTCTTTGCGTCACACACTACCACCCGCATAGCGTCTTCCTTTCTTCAGAGGCCAGTCACATGACACTGTCAGTGTACACTACAATCCTATCTTCATTGTCACACGACACCCTTTTCTTCTCAGTGTTCCACTACGATCCTATTATATTATTTCAGTGTTACACTGCCATACTTCCTTCAGTGTCACACTACGATCCCAGCCTTTCTCAGTGTCACACTCCAACCTTTTCTTCATACAGTGTCACACTACGACAGCATCAGATGACTTGGCCCACAGTTGACTAGCGTCGGTGGTGATTCCGTAGACCTCACCTACAATTGTACTTCCTGGTAGTCCTGTAAATACTCTCTAAGGCCAGCAGAAGCACACCGTAAGGTGGTCTGGTGAGCACTGTCTACCGCCTCGAAGACCAGTTGACACACACCGCAAGGTGGTCCGGTGAATACTACTAGCAGAACACACTATGTTGCAAGTTCACTGAATGAGGCCGTCAAGTAACTGAGGCCATCAGACTCAGTGAGCTGCGGTGAGCGCTTCTTCTAAAGCCAGTAGAAATACCATAAGATGGTCAGACGAATACTCTCTACTGCCAGGTGTTCTGGTAAATACTGCTTCTAAGGCCGGCTCAGCAGTCCCCACATTGGGTTTGATGACGGACCCTTGGTACTGCCGGCCGGCAGGTTAACCATTTAACCGCTAGTTTGGCAGGGGGCCGTCACACACACACACACACACACACACACACACACACACACACACAGGAGCTCAATATACGATTTAAGGAAGTATTTACAGTGGAGACAGGAAGGCCTCTGGGGTGACAGAACAGAGGGGCACACCAGCAAGGAATATACCAACAAGTGTTGGATGACATACATACAAATGAAGAGGAGGTGAAGAAGCTGCTAAGGGACATCAATACCTCAAAGGCAATGGAACCGGACATATCCCCGTGGGTCCTAAGAGAGGGAGCGGATATGCTGTGTGTGCCACTTACCACAATCTTCAACACATCCCTGGAAAGTGGGCAACTACCTGAGGTATGGAAGACGGCAAATGTAGTTCACATTTTTAAAAAAGGAGACAGAAAAGAGGCACTAAACTACAGACCTGTGTCACCGACGTGTATAGCATGCAAAGTCATGGAGAAGATTATCAGGAGGAGAGTGGTGGAGCACCTGGAACTCGTTACCTCCTAACCATTGTTCTCTCTCTCTCTCTCTCTCTCTCTCTCTCTCTCTCTCCCTCTCTCTCTCTCTCCTTTCACTCGTTACCTCCTAACCATTGCTCTCTCTCTCTCCTTTCACTCGTTACCTCCTAACTATTGCTCTCTGAATAAGAGTATAAACGCCAACCAGCACGGATTCATGGAAGGCAATTGTGTGTAACAGACCTTCTGGAGTTTTATGATAAAGTAACAGAAGTAAGACACGAGAGAGAGGGGTGGGCTGATTGCATCTTCTTCGACTGCAAGAAGGCCTTCGACACAGTTCCTCACAAGAGATTAGTGCAGAAGCTAGAGGATCAGGCGCATATAACAGGAAGGGCACTGCAATGGATCAGAGAATACCTGACAGGGAGGCAACAGCGAGTCATGGTACGTGATGAGGTATCACAGTGGGCACCTGTGACGAGCGGGGCCCCACAGGGGTCGGTCCTAGGGCCAGTGCTATTTTTGGTATATGTGAACGACATGATGGAAGGGTTAGACTCAGAAGTGTCCCTGTTCGCAGATGATGTGAAGTTAATGAGAAGAATTAAATCAGATGAGGATCAGGCAGGACTTCAAAGAGACCTGGACAAACTGGACACCTGGCCCAGTAACTGGCTTCTTGAATTTAACCCCGCCAAATGCAAAGTCATGAAGATCGGGGAAGGGCACAGAAGACCGCAGACGGAGTATAGGCTAGGTAGCCAAAGACTGCAAACCTCGCTCAAGGAGAAAGATCTTGGGGTGAGTATAACACCGAGCATGTCTCCGGAAGCACATATCAAACAGATAACTGCTGCAGCATATGGGGGCCTGGCAAACCTGAGAACAGCGTTCCGATATCTTAGTAAGGAATCGTTCAAGACAATGTACACCGTGTACGTCAGGCCCATTCTGGAGTATGCAGCACCTGTTTGGAATCCGCACTTGATCCAGCACGTCAAGAAATTAGAGAAAGTGCAAACGTTTGCGACAAGGTTAGTTCCAGAGCTAAGGGGAATGTCCTATGAAGAAAGGTTAAGGGAAATCGGCCTGACGACACTGGAGAACAGGAGGGTCAGGAGAGACATGATAACGACATATAAAATACTGCGCGGAATAGACAAGGTGGACAAACACAGGATGTTCCAGGGAGGGGACACAGAAACAAGAGGTCACAATTGGAAGTTGAGGACTCAGATGAGTCAAAGGGATGTTAGGAAGTATATCTTCAGTCATAGAGTTGTCAGGCAGTTGAATAGCCTAGAAAGTGACGTAGTGGAGGCAGGAACCATTCATAGTTTTAAGACGAGGTTTGATAAAGCTCATGAAGCAGGGAGAGAGAGGACCCAGTAGCAACCAGTGAAGAGGCGGGGCCAGGAGCTAAGACTCGACCCCTGCAACCACAAATAGGTGAGTACACACACACACACACACACACACACACACACACACACACACACACACACACACACACACACACATACACACACACACACACACACACACAGAAACACACACAAACACATACATAGACAAACAAACACACACAAACACACACACACACACACACACACACACAACCCCACACACACACACACACACACACACACATAAACACACACACACACACACACACACACACACACACACACATAAACACACACACACACACACACACACACACACACACACACATAAACACACACACACACACACACACACACACACACACACACACACACACACACACACACACACACACACATAAACACACACACACACACACACACACACACACACACACAGCATCTCTCAAAGGAGTCTGGTGGATCTGTGGAGTCTAGCCGGGAAATACAGTGAATCCCTCTTCAGGATGTGTGAGACCTGAAGAAATGTTGAGCACTCGGAAGATCAACTTTAAAAAGAGAGAGATTTAGAAGCTGCAACTGGTATAGAATTTTTGTGAAATATTGTTGTATACTACGTGGGTGTGATGGTGAGGAGGTAGTCGTCCTTGTAGTGGTGAGGAGGTAGTCGTCCTTGTAGTGGTGAGGAGGTAGTCGTCCTTGTAGTGGTGAGGAGGTAGTCGTCCTTGTAGTGGTGAGGAGGTAGTCGTCCTTGTAGTGGTGAGGAGGTAGTCGTCCTTGTAGTGGTGAGGAGGTAGTCGTCCTTGTAGTGGTGAGGAGGTAGTCGTCCTTGTAGTGGTGAGGAGGTAGTCGTCCTTGTAGTGATGAGGAGGTAGTCGTCCTTGTAGTGGTGAGGAGGTAGTCGTCCTTGTAGTGGTGAGGAGGTAGTCGTCCTTGTAGTGATGAGGAGGTAGTCGTCCTTGTAGTGGTGAGGAGGTAGTCGTCCTTGTAGTGGTGAGGAGGTAGTCGTCCTTGTAGTGGTGAGGAGGTAGTCGTCCTTGTAGTGGTGAGGAGGTAGTCGTCCTTGTAGTGGTGAGGAGGTAATCGTCCTTGTACTGGTGACGAAGTAGTCGTGTTTTGAGTGGTGAGAACGTAGTCGTCCTTTGAGTGGTGAGAACGTAGTCGTCCTTGTACTGGTGAGGAGGTAGTCGTCCTTGTACTGGTGAGGAGGTAGTCGTCCTTGTAGTGGTGAGGAGGTAGTCGTCCTTGTACTGGTGAGGAGGTAATCGTCCTTGTACTGGTGAGGAGGTAGTCGTCCTTGTAGTGGTGAGGAGGTAATCGTCCTTGTACTGGTGAGGAGGTAGTCGTCCTTGTAGTGGTGAGGAGGTAGTCGTCCTTGTACTGGTGAGGAGGTAATCGTCCTTGTACTGGTGAGGAGGTAGTCGTCCTTGTAGTGGTGAGGAGGTAGTCGTCCTTGTAGTGGTGAGGAGGTAGTCGTCCTTGTAGTGATGAGGAGGTAATCGTCCTTGTAGTGGTGAGGAGGTAGTCGTCCTTGTAGTGGTGAGGAGGTAGTCGTCCTTGTAGTGGTGAGGAGGTAGTCGTCCTTGTAGTGGTGAGGAGGTAGTCGTCCTTGTAGTGGTGAGGAGGTAGTCGTCCTTGTAGTGATGAGGAGGTAGTCGTCCTTGTAGTGGTGAGGAGGTAGTCGTCCTTGTAGTGGTGAGGAGGTAGTCGTCCTTGTAGTGGTGAGGAGGTAGTCGTCCTTGTAGTGGTGAGGAGGTAGTCGTCCTTGTAGTGGTGAGGAGGTAGTCGTCCTTGTAGTGGTGAGGAGGTAGTCGTCCTTGTAGTGGTGAGGAGGTAGTCGTCCTTGTAGTGGTGAGGAGGTAGTCGTCCTTGTAGTGATGAGGAGGTAGTCGTCCTTGTAGTGGTGAGGAGGTAGTCGTCCTTGTAGTGGTGAGGAGGTAGTCGTCCTTGTAGTTATGAGGAGGTAGTCGTCCTTGTAGTGATGAGGAGGTAATCGTCCTTGTAGTGATGAGGGGGTTTAGTCGTCCTTGTAGTGGTGAGGAGGTAGTCGTCCTTGTAGTGATGAGGAGGTAGTCGTCCTTGTAGTGGTGAGGAGGTAGTCGTCCTTGTAGTGGTGAGGAGGTAGTCGTCCTTGTAGTGGTGAGGAGGTAGTCGTCCTTGTAGTGGTGAGGAGGTAGTCGTCCTTGTAGTGGTGAGGAGGTAGTCGTCCTTGTAGTGATGAGGAGGTAGTCGTCCTTGTAGTGGTGAGGAGGTAGTCGTCCTTGTAGTGGTGAGGAGGTAGTCGTCCTTGTAGTTATGAGGAGGTAGTCGTCCTTGTAGTGATGAGGAGGTAATCGTCCTTGTAGTGATGAGGAGGTAGTCGTCCTTGTAGTGGTGAGGAGGTAGTCGTCCTTGTAGTGGTGAGGAGGTAGTCGTCCTTGTAGTGGTGAGGAGGTAGTCGTCCTTGTAGTGGTGAGGAGGTAGTCGTCCTTGTAGTGGTGAGGAGGTAGTCGTCCTTGTAGTGATGAGGAGGTAATCGTCCTTGTAGTTATGAGGAGGTAGTCGTCCTTGTACTGGTGAGGAGGTAGTCGTCCTTGTAGTGATGAGGAGGTAATCGTCCTTGTAGTGATGAGGAGGTAGTCGCCCTTGTACTGGTGAGGAGATAGTCGTCCTTGTAGTGATGAGGAGGTAATCGTCCTTGTAGTTATGAGGAGGTAGTCGTCCTTGTACTGGTGAGGAGGTAGTCGTCCTTGTAGTGGTGAGGAGGTAGTCGTCCTTGTACTGGTGACGAAGTAGTCGTGTTTTGAGTGGTGAGAACGTAGTCGTCCTTTGAGTGGTGAGGAGGTAGTCGTCCTTGTAGTGGTGAGGAGGTAGTCGTCCTTGTAGTGGTGAGGAGGTAGTCGTCCTTGTAGTGGTGAGGAGGTAGTCGTCCTTGTAGTGGTGAGGAGGTAGTCGTCCTTGTACTGGTGACGAAGTAGTCGTGTTTTGAGTGGTGAGAACGTAGTCGTCCTTTGAGTGGTGAGGAGGTAGTCGTCCTTGTAGTGGTGAGGAGGTAGTCGTCCTTGTAGTGGTGAGGAGGTAGTCGTCCTTGTAGTGGTGAGGAGGTAGTCGTCCTTGTAGTGGTGAGGAGGTAGTCGTCCTTGTAGTGGTGAGGAGGTAGTCGTCCTTGTACTGGTGAGGAGGTAGTCGTCCTTGTACTGGTGACGAAGTAGTCGTGTTTTGAGTGGTGAGAACGTAGTTGTCCTTTGAGTGGTGAGGAGGTAGTCGTCCTTGTAGTGGTGAGGAGGTAGTCGTCCTTGTAGTGGTGAGGAGGTAGTCGTCCTTGTAGTGGTGAGGAGGTAGTCGTTCTTGTAGTGGTGAGGAGGTAGTCGTCCTTGTAGTGGTGAGGAGGTAGTCGTCCTTGTAGTGGTGAGGAGGTAGTCGTCCTTGTACTGGTGACGAAGTAGTCGTGTTTTGAGTGGTGAGAACGTAGTCGTCCTTTGAGTGGTGAGGAGGTAGTCGTCCTTGTAGTGGTGAGCAGGTAGTCGTCCTTTGAGTAGTGAGGAGGTAGTCGTCCTTGTAGTGATGATGAAGCAGTCGTGTTTAGATTGGTGAGGAGTTAGTCGTCCTTGTATTGGTGAGCAGGTAGTCGTCTTTGTAATGGTGAGGAGGTAGTCGTGTTTTGAGTGGTGATGAGGTAGTCGTCCTTGTATTGGTGAGGAAGTAGTCGTCCTTGTATTGGTGAGGAGGTAGTCGTCCTTGTATTGGTGAGGAGGTAGTCGTCCTTGTATTGGTGAAGAGGTAGTTGTCCTTGTATTGGTGAGGAGGTAGTCGTCCTTGTATTGGTGAAAAGGTAGTCGTCCTTGCATTGGTGAGGAGGTAGTCGTGTTTTGAGTGGTGAAGAGGAAGTCGTTCTTGTAGTAGTGAAGAGATAGTCATCCTTGTGGTGGTGAGGAGGTAGTCGTCCTTGTAGCGGTGAGACTGAAGTCGTCCTTGTGGTGGGGAGGAGGTATTCGTCCTTGTAGTGGTAAGGAGGTGGTCGTCCAAGTAGTGGTGAGAATGAAGTCGTTCTTGTAGTGGTGAAGAGGTGGTCGTCCTTGTAGCTGTGAGGAGATAGTCGTCCTTGTAGTGGTGAGGAGGTAATCGTCATTTAAATGGTGATCAGGTAGTCGACCTTGTAGTGGTGAGGAGGTAGTCGTCCTTTGAGTGGTGAGGAGGTAGTCGTCCTTTGAGTGCTGAAGAGGTAGTCGACCTTGTAGTGGTGAGGAGGTAGTCGTCCTTTGAGTGGTGAGGAGGTAGCCGTCCTTGTAGTAGTGAGGAGGTACTAGTCTGTGTATTGGAATTCGCATTGCCTTTAATCAAAACTATAATTTTTGAAAGGGTGGTCGGGGAAGCCAGTGGAAGGGGTCGGTCAGATGACCAAATGGAAACGGTGAGGATCATCATGTGACTGAGACCAGCGTCAGGAAACACTTATCATCTTCCCTGACAAATCTTAGGCAACCTGTCCTTCACATATGTGTTGTGGATTTTTAGGTACTGGCACAATATTATTATTATTTTCACACTGGCCGATTCCCACCAAGGCAGGGTGACCCGAAAAAGAAAAACTTTCACCATCATTCACTCCATCACTGTCTTGCCAGAAGGGTGCTTTGCACTACAGTTTTTAAACTGCAACATTAACACCCCTCCTTCAGAGTGCAGGCACTGTACGTCCCATCTCCAGGACTCAAGTCCGGCCTGCCGGTTTCCCTGAACCCCTTCATAAATGTTAATTTGCTCACACTCCAACAGCACGTCAAGTATTAAAAACCATTTGTCTCCATTCACTCCTATCAAACACGCTCACGCATGCCTGCTGGAAGTCCAAGCCCCTCGCACACAAAACCTCCTTTACCCCCTCCCTCCAACCTTTCCTAGGCCGACCCCTACCCCGCCTTCCTTCCACTACAGACTGATACACTCTTGAAGTCATTCTGTTTCGCTCCATTCTCTCTACATGTCCGAACCACCTCAACAACCCTTCCTCAGCCCTCTGAACAACTGTTTTGGTAATCCCGCACCTCCTCCTAACTTCCAAACAACGAATTCTCTGCATTATATTCACACCACACATTGTCCTCAGATATGACATCTCCACTGCCTCCAGCCTTCTCCTCGCTGCAACATTCATCACCCACGCTTCACACCCATATAAGAGCGTTGGTAAAACTATACTCTCATACATTTCCCTCTTTGCCTCCAAAGACAAAGCTCTTTGTCTCCACAGACTCCTAAGTGCACCACTCACGCTTTTCCCCTCATCAATTCTATGATTCACCTCATCTTTCATAGACCCATCCGCTGACACGTCCACTACCAAATATCTGAATACATTCACCTCCTCCATACTCTCTCCCTCCAATCTGATATCCAATCTTTAATCACCTAATCTTTTTGTTATCCTCATAACCTTACTCTTTCCTGTATTCACTTTCAATTTTCTTCTTTTGCATACCCTACCAAAATCATCCACCAATCTCTGCAACTTCTCTTCAGAATCTCCCAAGAGCACAGTGTCATCAGCAAAGAGCAACTGTGACAACTCCCACTTTATGTGTGATTCTTTATCTTTTAACTCCACGCCTCTTGCCAAGACCCTCGCATTTACTTCTCTTACAACCCCATCTATAAATATATTAAACAACCACGGTGACATCACACGTCTTTGTCTAAGGCCTACTTTTACTGGAAATTTCCCTCTTTCCTACATACTCTAACTTGAGCCTCACTATCCTCGTAAAAACTCTTCACTGCTTTCAATAACCTACCTCCTACACCATACACCAGCAACATCTGCCACATTGCCCCCCTATCCACCCTGTCATATCCCTTTTTTCCAAATCCATAAATGCCACAAAGACCTCTTTAGCCTTATCTAAATACTGTTCACTTATATGTTTCACTGTAAACACCTGGTCCACACACCCCCTACCTTTCCTAAAGCCCCCTTTGTTCATCTGCTATCCTATTTTCCGTCTTACTCTTAATTCTTTCAATAATAACTCTACCATACACTTTACCAGGTATACTCAACAGACTTATCCCCTTATAATTTTTGCACTCTCTTTTGTCCCCTTTGCCTTTATACAAAGGAACTATGCATGCTCTCTTCCAATCCCTAGGTACCTTACCCTCTTCCATACATTTATTAAATAATTGCACTAACCACTCCAAAACTATATCCCCACCTGCTTTTAACATTTCTATCTTTATCCCATCAATCCCGGCTGCTTTACCCCATTTCATTTTACCTACTGCCTCACGAACTTCCCCCACACTCACAACTGGCTCTTCCTCACTCCTACAAGATGTTATTCCTCCTTGCCCAATACACGAAATCACAGCTTCCCTAACTTCTTCCCAATACCTCTAATTCTCCATATAATAACTCTCCTCTCCTATTTTTAACTGACAAATCCATTTGTTCTCTAGGCTTCCTTAACTTGTTAATCTCACTCCAAAACTTTTTCTTATTTTCAACAAAATTTGTTGATAACATCTCACCCACTCTCTCATTTGCTCTCTTTTTACATTGCTTCACCTCTCTCTAAACCTCTCTCTTTTTCTCCATATACTCTTCCCTCCTTGCATCACTTCTACTTTGTAAAAACTTCTCATATGCTAACTTTTTCTCCCTTACTACTCTCTTTACATCATCATTCCACCAATCGCTCCTCTTCCCTCCCGCACCCACTTTCCTGTAACCACAAACTTCTGCTGAACACTCTAACACTACATTTTTAAACCTTCCCCATACCTCTTCGACCCCATTGCCTATGCTCTCATTAGCCCATCTATCCTCCAATAGCTGTTTAAATTTCTTACAATACTGGCACAATACTGATGATAAATACTGACACAACACACAGTGGTCTGACACTAAATACAGTGGTCTGACACAACACACAGGGATCTGACACAACACACAGTGGTCTGACACAACATACAGTGGTCTGACACAACACACAGTGGTCTGACACAACACACAGTGGTCTGGCACAACACACAGTGGTCTGACACAACACACAGTGGTCTGACACAACACACAGTGGTCTGACACAACACACAGGGGTCTGACACAACACACAGTGGTCTGTCACAACACACAGGGGTCTGACACAACACACAGTGGTCTGACACAACACACAGTGGTCTGACACAACACACAGTAGTCTGACAAAACGCACAGTGGTCCGACACAACACACAGGGGTCTGACACAACACAGTGATCTGACACAACACACAGTGGTCTGACACATCACACAGGGGTCTGACACTACACACAGTGGTCTGACACAACACACAGTGGTCTGACACAACACACAGTGGTCTGACACAACACACAGTAGTCTGACACAACACACAATGGTCTGACACAACGCACAGTGGTCTGACACAACACTCAGTGGTCTGACACTAAACACAGTGGTCTGACATCACAAACAGTAGTTTGACACAACACACAGTGGTCTGACACAACACACAGTGGTCTCACACAACACACAGTGGTTTTATTCTAAACACAGTGGTCTGACACAACACACAGAGGTCTGACACAACACACAGTGGTCTGACACAACACACAGTGGTCTGACACAACACACAGTGGCCTGACACAACACACAGTGGTCTGACACAACACACAGTGGTCTGACACAACACACAGTGGCCTGACACAACACTCAGTGGTCTGACACAACACACAGTGGTTTTACACTAAACACAGTGACCTGACACAACACACAGTGGTCTGACACAACACACAGTGGTCTGACACAACACACAGTGGTCTGACACAACACACAGTGGTCTGACACAACACACAGTGGTCTGACACAACACACAGTGGTCTGACACAACACACAGTGGTCTGACACAACACACAGTGGTCTGACACAACACACAGCGGTATGACACTAAACACAGTTGTCTGACACAACACACAGTAGTCTGACACAACACATAGTAGTTTGACACAACACACAATGATCTGGCACAACACACAATCTTCTGACACAACACACAATGGTTTGACACAACACAAAATGGTCTCATACAACACATAATGGTCTGACATAACACACAATTGTATTATACAACACACAATGGTCAGGCACAATACACAGTGGTCTGACACAACACACAGCGGTATGACATTAATGACAGTGGTCTGACACAACACACAGTGGTCTGACATAACACACAGTGGTCTGACACAACACACAGTGGTCTGACACAACACACAGTGGTCTGACACAACACACAGGGGTCTGACACAACACACAGTGGTCTGACACAACACACAGTGATCTGACACAACACACAGTGGTCTGACACAACACACAGAGGTCTGACACAACACACAGTGGTCTGACACAACACACAGTGATCTGACACAACACACAGTGGTCTGACACAGCACACAGTGGTCTGACACAACACACAGGGGTCTGACACAATACACAGTGGTCTGATATAACACACAGTGGTCTGACACAACACACAGTGGTCTGACACAACACACAGTGGTCTGACACAACACACACAATGGTCAGACACAACACACAGTTGTCTGACACAACGCACAATGGTCTGGCACAACACACAATCTTCTGACACAACACACAATGGTTTGACACAACACAAAATGGTCTCATACAACACACAATGGTCTGACATAACACAATTGTTTTACACAACGCACAGTGGTTTGACACAACACTCAATGGTCTGACACAACACACAATGGTCTGATACAACACACAATTATTTTACTCAGCACACAATGGTCTGACACAACACACAATGGTCTGATACAACACACAATGGTCTGATACAACACACAATGGTCTGATACAACACACAATGGTCTGACACAACACTCATTGGTTTGACACAATATACAATGGTGTGATATAACATACAAAGGTCAGACACAAAACACAACGGTCATACACAACAAAGGGTCACGAACAACAAACAATAGTCATAAACAAGGGTCACACACACTGCAAACAAGGGTCACACGCTACAAAGAAGGGTCACACACTACAAAGAAGGGTCACACACTACAAACGAGGGTCACACACTACAACAAGGGTCACACACTACAAACAAGGGTCACACACTTCAAACAAGGGTCACACACTACAAACAAGGGTCACACTTCAGACAAGGGTCACACACTACAAACAAGGGTTGCACACTACAATCAAAGGTCACACTTCAGACAAGGGTCACACACTACAAACAAGGGTTGCACACTACAGACAAGAGTCACACACTACAAACAAGGGTCACACACTACAAAGAAGGGTCGCACACTACAAACAAGGGTCACACACTACAAACAAGTATCACATACTACAAACAATGGTCACACATTACAAACAAGGGTCACACACTACAAACAAAGATCACGCACTACAAACAAGGATCACACACTACAAACAAGGGTCACACACTACAAACAAGGGTTACACACTACAAAAAAGGGTTGCACACTGCAAACAAGGGTCACACACTACAAACAAGGGTCACACACTACAAACAAGGGTCACACACTACAAACAAGGGTTGTACACTATAAACAAGAGTCACACACTACAAACAAGGGTCACACACTGCAAACAAAGGTTACACACTACAAACAAGGGTCACACACTTCAAACAAGGGTCACACACTACAAACAAGGGTCACACACTTCAAACAAGGGTCACACACTACAAACAAGGGTCACACACTACAAACAAGGGTCACACTTCAGACAAGGGTCACACACTACAAACAAGGGTTGCACACTACAATCAAAGGTCACACTTCAGACAAGGGTCACACACTACAAACAACGGTTGCACACTACAGACAAGAGTCACACACTACAACCAAGGGTCACACACTACAAACAAGGGTTACACACTACAAAAAAGGGTTGCACACTGCAAACAAGGGTCACGCACTACAAACAAGGATCACACACTACAAACAAGGGTCACACACTACAAACAAGGGTTACACACTACAAAAAAGGGTTGCACACTGCAAACAAGGGTCACGCACTACAAACAAGGGTCACACACTACAAACAAGGGTCACACACTACAAACAAGGGTTGCACACTACAAACAAGGGTCACACACTACAAACAAGGGTCACACACTACAAACAAGGGTCACACACTACAAACAAGGGTCACACACTACAAACAGGGTCACACACTATAAACAAGGGTCACACACTACAAACAAGGGTTACACACTACAAAGATGGGTCACACACTACAAACAAGGGTTACACACTACAAACTAGGGTCACACATTACAAACAAGGGTTACACACTACAAATAAGGGTCACACACTACAAACAAGGGTTACACACTACAAACTAGGGTCACACATTACAAACAAGGGTCACACACAACAAATAAGGGTCACACACTACAAACAAAGGTTGCTACAAACAAGGGTCACACACTACAAACAAGGGTCACACACTACAAACAAGGGTTACACACTACAAACAAGGGTCACACACAACAAATAAGGGTCACACACTACAAACAAAGGTTGCTACAAACAGGGGTCACACACTACAAACAAAGGTTGCTACACGCAGGGGTCACACACTACAAACAAGGATCACGCACTACAATCAAGGGTTACTGCAAACAAGGGTCGAACACTACAAATAAGAGTCACACACTACAAACAAGGGTCACACATTACAAACAAGGATCACGCACTACAAACAAGAAATACACACTACAAACAAGGGTTACACACTACAAACAAGGATCACGCACTACAAACAAGAATTACACACTACAAATAAGAGTCACACACTACAAACAAGAATTACACACTACAAACAAGGGTCACACACTACAAACAAGGGTCACACACTACAAACAAGGGTCACACACTTCAAACAAGGATCACGCACTACAAACAAGGGTCACACACTACAAACAAGGGTCACACACTACAAACAAGGATCACGCACTACAAACAAGGGTCACACACTACAAACAAGGATCACACACTACAAACAAGGATCACACACTTCAAACAAGGATCACGCACTACAA
The DNA here is from genome assembly GCF_026875155.1 of Cherax quadricarinatus. NCBI lineage: Eukaryota > Metazoa > Arthropoda > Malacostraca > Decapoda > Parastacidae > Cherax > Cherax quadricarinatus. Next base: position 29,143,934 of record NC_069427.1, on the reverse strand, counting down.
ACAAGGGTCATACACTACAAACAAGGGTCACACACTACAAACAAGGGTCACACACTACAAACAAGGGTCACACACTTCAAACAAGGATCACGCACTACAATCAAGGGTCACACACTACAAACAAGGGTCACACACTTCAACAAGGAATCACGCACTACAAACAAGGGTCACACACTACAAACAAGGGTCACACACTACAAACAAGGGTCACACACTACAAACAAGGGTCACACACTTCAAACAAGGATCACGCACTACAAACAAGGGTCACACACTACAAACAAGGGTCACACACTTCAAACAAGGATCACGCA
>NC_069427.1:29128620-29138620 GCF_026875155.1 Cherax quadricarinatus | reverse complement strand
TAAACCTAATCTAACCTAACTTAACTTCATCTGTCACTTTTCAGATTAAGACATTAATTTGTCTAAATCCTCCCGAAGTTCACTGGTATCCTCATCAGAATCAATTATTCGGCCCATTATTGTATCATCAGCAAATTTGCTCATGAAATTCCTTCATCAAAGTAATTAACTTAAATTATGAATAACAATGGGCCCAAAACCAATCCCTGTGGAACGCCACTAGTGACCAGTCCCCATTCAGATTTGACCCCATTAATGGAAACTCTCTGCTTTTTATTGGAAAGCCATGTCTCTATCCTTCTTAGAACTTTACCTCCTATAGGGAAGAAGGGGAACATAGGGAAGGAGGAGGATAAAAAAAAACTAATATTCAAATGTGGAAAATATCGAAAAAATCAGTTATCAAAAATAATATTGAAATATCCGTATTACTGATATCAGTACAAAATGTTTTCTTCAATAATCATAATTATAATGATTATTCTCATAATGAAACACTGCACCCGTAGGGGTCATTTATAGTCTGTGGAACAACAGGCAATTTCGTTTGATCCAAGTAAAAAGAAGAGAAGCTCCTGGTCTTTGAATCAAAAGCCCTTCTCTGGAATTCAGGCACTCGTCTTGAAGGGATTATTGTCATGAGAGTCTATATCGTTGTTTTTGTTATTATTATTATTATTATTATTATTATTATTATTATTATTATTATTATTATTATTATTATTTTTATTATTATTATTATTATTATTATTATTATTATTATTATTATTATTATTATTATTATTATTATTATTATTTTTTTTTTTTATAATTAATTATCCCTGAAGAAGTACCTTAAAGAGGTTTCCTGAATTTCTTTTTTTTTTATCCTCCAATTTTTTCCATTTTCTTTCGCTCATAACTCGAGAAAGACTCATCCAATAGGCTTCAAATTTTCAAAACTTATATTCGTTAATGAGAACAAGATTCTAGGAATAACTGAAATGTTCACGTGTCCTATGAACAAAGTTATTGAACCCTTCCTCGCTTCCCAGAATGGCTCAGATAACTTGCAGAATCCTCAGCGGTGAAGCTTCCGTCGTCCACAAAAGATGCCAGAAAAATGCGATGATGGTATAGACTAAAATTCAAGTGTAAAGGAGCAAATCTGACCATTTTGTGATAAAGAGTGTAATATTTTATTATGGTTAAATTAGTTAATTTCTAAATATATTCAATATTTAATGGCTGATACACCCTGTTAAGTTTCCGATACATTCTGTTAAGTTTCTGTTACATCATGTTAAGTTTCTGATACATCATGTTAAGTTTCTGATACATCATGTTAAGTTTCTGATACATCATGTTAAGTTTCTGATACATCATGTTAAGTTTCTGATACATCCTGTTAAGTTTCTGATACATCATGTTAAGTTTCTGATACATTATGTTAAGTTTCTGATACATCATGTTAAGTTTCTGATACATCATGTTAAGTTTCTGATACATCATGTTAAGTTTCCTTTGTCTGTTGGTATATTTGTTTATGTAGTAAAATAATAAAGAAGTCTTGGAATAGTAGAAATCCAAGACATGACTGGAGAATGACTCTTCTGATCGTCATCAAATTTTCACCACTGGTGTGGTTTCCTGAACACGAGGTTCACGATGTCTGTCTTTAACTTCAGTAACTCCCAAACTGTCACTTTTACTAAATAAATAGTGACATTCGTTATTTTTTTCAATAGGCAATGCTTCTTCTGACTGGTTTCAAAATATTATTAACGATGTGTTCTATAATGAGGATAATAACTCATAAATTTAGTCTTAATAAATGCAACTTGGAAATTTTACTAAAATTGAAAATATTGGACTCGTTGGAATCAGATCAGTTACTAAAGAACGATCTTTCTTCTCCTTTTCAAACTTTTTATCTTCTGTAGACTTTAATAAAACACAGTTTATTATTCACTTTGACCTGTGTACATTTCAGTATACCAGTTTTATTAAGAAAACTTTTTACAATGTAATAGCTATTCAAAGCCTCTTCTGATAAGCTTCAACCCTTAAATAACTGTTTATGTTAACAAGGAATAGTTTTACATTAAATGTGAGCTGTGTGGGTACCAATTTATCACTGGGTTTTTCAAAAAAATAAAATAAAATATTTTTTTTGAGGGCTGTAGAGAAATTTAAGTATAATCTAAATATAAAAAATTAGCTGGAAAAAAATAATAATAATTTCGGAGATTTATGAACAAGAGTTTCATATTTTCTGACGTATTTAGCAACATTGTCATTTGATTAATAACGAATTAATGTTTATTACTTGAAAACAACTTTCCCGATCACCTTCAAAACTGTATCGTTTGTATAATATATCTTGCATGTGTGGGAGTCTCATGCACACTTACATGTGTGGGAGTCTCATGCACACTTACATGTGTGGGAGTCTCATGCACACTTGCATGTGTGGGAGCCTCATGCACACTTGCATGTGTGGGAGTCTCATGCACACTTGCATGTGTGGGAGTCTCATGCACACTTGCATGTGTGGGAGCCTCATGCACACTTGCATGTGTGGGAGCCTCATGCACACTTGCATGTGTGGGAGCCTCATGCACACTTGCATGTGTGGGAGTCTCATGCACACTTGCATGTGTGGGAGTCTCATGCACACTTGCATGTGTGGGAGTCTCATGCACACTTGCATGTGTGGGAGTCTCATGCACACTTGCATGTGTGGGAGTCCCATGCACACTTGCATGTGTGGGAGTCCCATGCACACTTGCTTGTGTGGGAGCCTCATGCACACTTGCATGTGTGGGAGTCTCATGCACACTTGCATGTGTGGGAGTCTCATGCACACTTGCATGTGTGGGAGTCTCATGCACACTTGCATGTGTGGGAGTCTCATGCACACTTGCATGTGTGGGAGTCCCATGCACACTTGCATGTGTGGGAGTCTCATGCACACTTGCATGTGTGGGAGCCTCATGCACACTTGCATGTGTGGGAGTCTCATGCACACTTGCATGTGTGGGAGTCTCATGCACACTTGCATGTGTGGGAGCCTCATGCACACTTGCATGTGTGGGAGCCTCATGCACACTTGCATGTGTGGGAGCCTCATGCACACTTGCATGTGTGGGAGTCTCATGCACACTTGCATGTGTGGGAGTCTCATGCACACTTGCATGTGTGGGAGTCTCATGCACACTTGCATGTGTGGGAGTCTCATGCCACACTTGCATGTGTGGGAGTCTCATGCACACTTGCATGTGTGGGAGCCTCATGCACACTTGCATGTGTGGGAGCCTCATGCACACTTGCATGTGTGGGAGTCTCATGCACACTTACATGTGTGGGAGTCTCATGCACACTTACATGTGTGGGAGTCTCATGCACACTTGCATGTGTGGGAGTCTCATGCACACTTGCATGTGTGGGAGCCTCATGCACACTTGCATGTGTGGGAGCCTCATGCACACTTGCATGTGTGGGAGCCTCATGCACACTTGCATGTGTGGGAGTCTCATGCACACTTGCATGTGTGGGAGTCTCATGCACACTTGCATGTGTGGGAGTCTCATGCACACTTGCATGTGTGGGAGTCTCATGCACACTTGCATGTGTGGGAGCCTCATGCACACTTGCATGTGTGGGAGCCTCATGCACACTTGCATGTGTGGGAGTCTCATGCACACTTGCATGTGTGGGAGTCTCATGCACACTTGCATGTGTGGGAGCCTCATGCACACTTGCATGTGTGGGAGCCTCATGCACACTTGCATGTGTGGGAGTCTCATGCACACTTACATGTGTGGGAGTCTCATGCACACTTACATGTGTGGGAGTCTCATGCACACTTGCATGTGTGGGAGTCTCATGCACACTTGCATGTGTGGGAGCCTCATGCACACTTGCATGTGTGGGAGTCTCATGCACACTTGCATGTGTGGGAGTCTCATGCACACTTGCATGTGTGGGAGCCTCATGCACACTTACATGTGTGGGAGTCTCATGCACACTTGCATGTGTGGGAGTCTCATGCACACTTACATGTGTGGGAGTCTCATGCACACTTACATGTGTGGGAGTCTCATGCACACTTGCATGTGTGGGAGTCTCATGCACACTTGCATGTGTGGGAGCCTCATGCACACTTGCATGTGTGGGAGCCTCATGCACACTTACATGTGTGGGAGTCTCATGCACACTTACATGTGTGGGAGTCTCATGCACACTTGCATGTGTGGGAGTCTCACGCACACTTGCATGTGTGGGAGTCTCATGCACACTTACATGTGTGGGAGTCTCATGCACACTTGCATGTGTGGGAGTCTCATGCACACTTGCATGTGTGGGAGTCTCATGCACACTTGCATGTGTGGGAGTCTCATGCACACTTACATGTGTGGGAGTCTCATGCACACTTACATGTGTGGGAGTCTCATGCACACTTGCATGTGTGGGAGTCTCATGCACACTTGCATGTGTGGGAGTCTCATGCACACTTGCATGTGTGGGAGTCTCATGCACACTTACATGTGTGGGAGTCTCATGCACACTTACATGTGTGGGAGTCTCATACACACTTGCATGTGTGGGAGTCTCATGCACACTTGCATGTGTGGGAGTCTCATGCACACTTGCATGTGTGGGAGTCTCATGCACACTTGCATGTGTGGGAGTCTCATGCACACTTGCATGTGTGGGAGTCTCATGCACACTTACATGTGTGGGAGTCTCATGCACACTTGCATGTGTGGGAGTCTCATGCACACTTGCATGTGTGGGAGTCTCATGCACACTTGCATGTGTGGGAGTCTCATGCACACTTGCATGTGTGGGAGTCTCATGCACACTTGCATGTGTGGGAGTCTCATGCACACTTGCATGTGTGGGAGTCTCATGCACACTTGCATGTGTGGGAGTCTCATGCACACTTGCATGTGTGGGAGTCTCATGCACACTTGCATGTGTGGGAGTCTCATGCACACTTACATGTGTGGGAGTCTCATGCACACTTGCATGTGTGGGAGCCTCATGCACACTTGCATGTGTGGGGAGCCTCATGCACACTTGCATGTGTGGGAGCCTCATGCACACTTGCATGTGTGGGAGCCTCATGCACACTTGCATGTGTGGGAGTCTCATGCACACTTACATGTGTGGGAGTCTCATGCACACTTACATGTGTGGGAGTCTCATGCACACTTGCATGTGTGGGAGTCTCATGCACACTTGCATGTGTGGGAGTCTCATGCACACTTGCATGTGTGGGAGTCTCATGCACACTTACATGTGTGGGAGTCTCATGCACACTTACATGTGTGGGAGTCTCATACACACTTGCATGTGTGGGAGTCTCATGCACACTTGCATGTGTGGGAGTCTCATGCACACTTGCATGTGTGGGAGTCTCATGCACACTTGCATGTGTGGGAGTCTCATGCACACTTGCATGTGTGGGAGTCTCATGCACACTTACATGTGTGGGAGTCTCATGCACACTTGCATGTGTGGGAGTCTCATGCACACTTGCATGTGTGGGAGTCTCATGCACACTTGCATGTGTGGGAGACTCATGCACACTTGCATGTGTGGGAGTCTCATGCACACTTGCATGTGTGGGAGTCTCATGCACACTTGCATGTGTGGGAGTCTCATGCACACTTGCATGTGTGGGAGTCTCATGCACACTTGCATGTGTGGGAGTCTCATGCACACTTGCATGTGTGGGAGTCTCATGCACACTTGCATGTGTGGGAGTCTCATGCACACTTGCATGTGTGGGAGTCTCATGCACACTTGCATGTGTGGGAGTCTCATGCACACTTGCATGTGTGGGAGTCTCATGCACACTTGCATGTGTGGGAGTCTCATGCACACTTGCATGTGTGGGAGTCTCATGCACACTTACATGTGTGGGAGTCTCATGCACACTTGCATGAGTGGGAGTCTCATGCACACTTGCATGTGTGGGAGTCTCATGCACACTTGCATGTGGGGGAGTCTCATGCACACTTGCATGTGTGGGAGCCTCATGCACACTTGCATGTGTGGGAGTCTCATGCACACTTACATGTGTGGGAGTCTCATGCACACTTGCATGTGTGGGAGCCTCATGCACACTTGCATGTGTGGGAGCCTCATGCACACTTGCATGTGTGGGAGCCTCATGCACACTTGCATGTGTGGGAGCCTCATGCACACTTGCATGTGTGGGAGTCTCATGCACACTTGCATGTGTGGGAGTCTCATGCACACTTGCATGTGTGGGAGCATCATGCACACTTGCATGTGTGGGAGTCTCATGGACACTTACATGTGTGGGAGTCTCATGCACACTTGCATGTGTGGGAGCCTCATGCACACTTGCATGTGTGGGAGTCTCATGCACACTTGCATGTGTGGGAGTCTCATGCACACTTGCATGTGTGGGAGTCTCATGCACACTTGCATGTGTGGGAGCCTCATTCACACTTGCATGTGTGGGAGTCTCATGCACACTTGCATGTGTGGGAGCCTCATGCACACTTGCATGTGTGGGAGTCTCATGCACACTTGCATGTGTGGGAGTCTCATGCACACTTGCATGTGTGGGAGTCTCATGCACACTTGCATGTGTGGGAGCCTCATGCACACTTGCATGTGTGGGAGTCTCATGCACACTTACATGTGTGGGAGTCTCATGCACACTTACATGTGTGGGAGCCTCATGCACACTTGCATGTGTGGGAGTCTCATGCACACTTACATGTGTGGGAGTCTCATGCACACTTGTATGTGTGGGAGTCTCATGCACACTTGCATGTGTGGGAGCCTCATGCACACTTGCATGTGTGGGAGCCTCATGCACACTTGCATGTGTGGGAGCCTCATGCACACTTGCATGTGTGGGAGTCTCATGCACACTTGCATGTGTGGGAGTCTCATGCACACTTGCATGTGTGGGAGCCTCATGCACACTTTCATGTGTGGGAGTCTCATGCACACTTGCATGTGTGGGAGTCTCATGCACACTTGCATGTGTGGGAGTCTCATGCACACTTGCATGTGTGGGAGTCTCATGCAAACTTGCATGTGTGGGAGTCTCATGAACACTTGCATGTGTGGGACCCTCATGCACACTTGCATGTGTGGGAGTCTCATGCACACTTACATGTGTGGGAGTCTCATGCACACTTGCATGTGTGGGAGTCTCATGCACACTTGCATGTGTGGGAGCCTCATGCACACTTGCATGTGTGGGAGTCTCATGCACACTTGCATGTGTGGGAGCCTCATTCACACTTGCATGTGTGGGAGTCTCATGCACACTTGCATGTGTGGAAGCCTCATGCACACTTGCATGTGTGGGAGCCTCATGCACACTTGCATGTGTGGGAGTCTCATGCACACTTGCATGAGTGGGAGTCTCATGCACACTTGCATGTGTGGGAGCCTCATGCACACTTGCATGTGTGGGAGTCTCATGCACACTTACATGTGTGGGAGTCTCATGCACACTTACATGTGTGGGAGCCTCATGCACACTTGCATGTGTGGGAGCTTCATGCACACTTGCATGTGTGGGAGCCTCATGCACACTTGCATGTGTGGGAGCCTCATGCACACTTGTATGTGTGGGAGTCTCATGCACACTTGCATGTGTGGGAGCCTCATGCACACTTGCATGTGTGGGAGCCTCATGCACACTTACATGTGTGGGAGCCTCATGCACACTTGCATGTGTGGGAGCCTCATGCACACTTGCATGTGTGGGAGCCTCATGCACACTTGCATGTGTGGGAACCTCATGCACACTTGCATGAATGGGAGCCTCATGCACACTTGCATGTGTGGGAGTCTCATGCACACTTGCATGTGTGGGAGTCTCATGCGCACTTGCATGTGTGGGAGCCTCATGCACACTTGCATGTGTGGGAGTCTCATGCACACTTGCATGTGTGGGAGCCTCATGCACACTTGCATGTGTGGGAGCCTCATGCACACTTGCATGTGTGGGAGCCTCATGCACACTTGTATGTGTGGGAGTCTCATGCACACTTGCATGTGTGGGAGCCTCTTGCACACTTGCATGTGTGGGAGCCTCCTGCACACTTACATGTGTGGGAGCCTCATGCATACTTGCATGTGTGGGAGCCTCATGCACACTTGCATGTGTGGGAGCCTCATGCACACTTGCATGTGGGGAACCTCATGCACACTTGCATGTATGGGAGCCTCATGCACACTTGCATGTGTGGGAGTCTCATGCACACTTGCGTGTGTGGGAGTCTCATGCGCACTTGCATGTGTGGGAGCCTCATGCACACTTGCATGTGTGAGAGTCTCATGCACACTTGCATGTGTGGGAGCCTCATGCACACTTGCATGTGTGGGAGTCTCATGCACACTTGCATGTGTGGGATCCTCAAGCACACTTGCATGTGTGGGAGTCTCATGAACACTTGCATGTGTGGGAGTCTCATGCACACTTGCATGTGTGGGAGCCTCATGCACACTTGCATGTGTGGGAGTCTCATGCACACTTGCATGTGTGGGAGCCTCATGCATACTTGCATGTGTGGGAGTCTCATGCACACTTGCATGTGTGGGAGCCTCATGCACACTTGCATGTGTGGGAGCCTCATGCACACTTGCATGTGTGGGAGCCTCATGCACACTTGCATGTGTGGGAGTCTCATGCACACTTGCATGTGTGGGAGCCTCATGCACACTTGCATGTGTGGGAGCCTCATGCACACTTGCATGTGTGGGAGCCTCATGCACACTTACATGTGTGTGAACCTCATGCACACTTGCATGTGTGGGAGTCCCATGCACACTTGCATGTGTGGGAGCCTCATGCACACTTACATGTGTGGGAGCCTCATGCACACTTGCATGTGTGGGAGCCTCATGCACACTTGCATGTGTTGGAGTCCCATGCACACTTGCGTGTGTAGGAACCTCATGCACACTTGCATGTGTGGGAGCCTCATGCACACTTACATGTGTGGGAGCCTCATGCACACTTGCATGTGTGGGAGCCTCATGCACACTTGCATGTGTGGGAGCCTCATGCACACTTGCATGTGTGGGAGTCCCATGCACACTTGCATGTGTGGGAGTCTCATGCACACTTACATGTGTGGGAGTGTCATGCCCACTTGCATGTGTGGGAGTCCCATGCACACTTGCATGTGTGGGAGTCCCATGCACACTTGCATGTGTGGGAGTCCCATGCACACTTGCATGTGTGGGAGTCCCATGCACACTTGCATGTGTGGGAGTCCCATGCACACTTGCATGTGTGGGAGTCCCATGCACACTTGGGGGATTGAACTCGTGGCGAGGGAGTTTTACTATTCACTTGCCACGAGTTCAATCCCCGCCCGTGGTATGGTTTATGTTATTGCATTATTTCTCTTTTGATTCTGGTGAAAGGCTCTTGATCCAAGGAACCAGACTCATCTCCTCCTTGCCTGAATCACTTTCTTTAGATATAAATATAACAATTATGAACGATTCCAAGCTTCAGCGGCTGATGAATAGTACGAACTGGACATAACTTTCAGAGATTTAGGCTGTGTAGGCACAAATTTTGTTGGAGTCTGTAAAATAACTGGAAAATACATCCTCTTGATGTTCGGTTGTGTGAGTTATTATTTACCAAATTTATCAAATTGGTTTGTGAAAAATAATTGGACAATGTTTCTTCTGATCAGAAATAATTCACATTGTTTCATATTTCTTAGGTTAAATCAGCTTCATGTTCTTTTGTTTGTATAACTTGTATGTTCTCAAGACCATATTCTTAAACATTTGTACGTTATATACACCAGTCTTACTTAAAACTTTCTTTATTAAAAGCTGTTCTGTCTTGCACGGAGAAAAGTTGCGATTAATTTGGGCTTACGTAGGACCCATTACCATAGGTCCCATTACCATAGGTCCCATTACCATAGGTCCCATTATCATAGGTCCCATTACCATAGGTCTCATTACCATAGGTCCCATTACCATAGGT
>NC_069427.1:29101120-29123620 GCF_026875155.1 Cherax quadricarinatus | reverse complement strand
GACAGGGAAGTGACAGGGAAGGTGGTGAGGAACATGGTGGAAGTGACAAGGAAGTTGATGAGGAGCATGGCGGAAGCGACAGGGAAGGAGGTGAGGAACATGGTGGAAGTGGACAGGGAAGGTGGTGAGGAACTTGGTGGAAGTGACAGGGAAGGTGGTGAGGAACATGGCGGAAGCGACAGGGAAGGTGGTGAGGAACATGGTGGAAGTGACAGGGAAGGTGGTGAGGAACTTGGTGGAAGTGACAGGGAAGGTGGTGAGGAACATGGTGGAAGTGACAGGGAAGGTGGTGAGGAACATGGTGGAAGTGACAGGGAAGGTGGTGAGGGGCATGATGGAAGTGACGGGGAAGTGACAGGGAAGATGGTGAGGAACATGGTGGAAGTGACAGGAAAGGTGGTGAGGGGCATGGTGGAAGTGACAGGGAAGTTGGTGAGGAACATGGTGGAAGTGACATGGAAGGTGGTGAGGAACATGGTGGAAGTGACAGGGAAGGTGGTGAGGAACATGGTGGAAGTGACAGGGAAGGTGGTGAGGAACATGGTGGAAGTGACAGGGAAGGTGGTGAGGAACATGGTGGAAGTGACAGGGAAGGTGGTGAGGAACATGGTGGAAGTGACAGGGAAGGTGGTGAGGGGCATGATGGAAGTGACGGGGAAGTGACAGGGAAGATGGTGAGGAACATGGTGGAAGTGACAGGGAAGGTGGTTAGGAGCATGGTTGAAAGTGACAGGGAAGGTGGTGAGGAACATTGTGGAAGTGACAGGGAAGGTGGTGAGGAACATGGTGGAAGTGACAGGGAAGGTGGTGAGGAACTTGGTGGAAGTGACAGGGAAGGTGGTGAGGGGCATGATGGAAGTGACAGGGAAGGTGGTGGGAATATGGTGGAAGTGGCAGGGAAGGTGGTGAGGGGCATGATGGAAGTGACAGGGAAGGTGGTGAGGAACTTAGGTGGAAGTGACAGGGAGGTGGTGAGGAACATGGTGGAAGTGACAGGGAAGGTGGTGAGGAACATGGGTGGAAGTGACAGGGAAGTGGTGAGGAACTTGGTGGAAGTGACAGGGAAGGTGGTGAGGGGCATGATGGAAGTGACAGGAAGGTGGTGAGGAACTTGGTGGAAGTGACAGGGAAGGTGGTGAGGAACTTGGTGGAAGTGGACAGGGAAGGTGGTGAGGAACTTGGTGGAAGTGACAGGGAAGGTGGTGAGGAACATGGTGGAAGTGACAGGGAAGGTGGTGAGGAACTTGGTGGAAGTGACAGGGAAGGTGGTGAGGAACATGGTGGAAGTGACAGGGAACGTGGTGAGGAACATGGTGGAAGTGACAGGGAAGGTGGCGAGGAACTTGGTGGAAGTGACAGGGAAGGTGGTGAGGACATGGTGGAAGTGACAGGGAAGGTGGTGAGGAACATGGTGAAGTGACAGGGAAGGTGGTGAGGAACTTGGTGGAAGTGACAGGGATGGTGGTGAGGAACATGGTGGAAGTGACAGGGAAGGTGGTAGAGGAACATGGTGGAAGTGACAGGGAAGGTGGCGAGGAACTTGGTGGAAGTGACAGGGAAGGTGGTGAGGAACTTGGTGGAAGTGACAGGGAAGGTGGTGAGAAGCATGTTGGAAGTGACAGGGAAGTGACAGGGATGATAGTGAGGGGCATGATGGAAGTGACAGGGAAGTGACAGGGAAGGTGGTGAGGAACATTTGGAAGTGACAGGGAAGGTGGTGAGGAATATGGTGGAAGTGACAGGGAAGGTGGTGAGGAATATGGTGGAAGTGACAGGGAAGGAGGTGAGAAGCATGTTGGAAGTGACAGGGAAGTGACAGGGATGATAGTGAGGGGCATGATGGAAGTGACAGGGAAAGGTGGTGAGGAACATGGTGAAGTGACAGGGAAGGTGGTGAGGAATATGGTGGAAGTGACAGGGATGATAGTGAGGGGCATGATGGAAGTGACAGGGAAGTGACAGGGATGATAGTGAGGGGCATGATGGAAGTGACAGGAAGTGACAGGGATGATAGTGAGGGGCATGATGGAAGTGACAGGGAAGTGACAGGGATGATAGTGAGGGGCATGATGGAAGTGACAGGGAAGTGACAGGGATGATAGTGAGGGGCATGATGGAAGTGACAGGGAAGTGACAGGGATGATAGTGAGGGGCATGATGGAAGTGACAGGGAAGTGACAGGGGATGATAGTGAGGGGCATGATGTGAAGTGACAGGGAAGTGACAGGGATGGTAGTGAGGGGCATGATGGAAGTGACAGGGAAGTGACAGGGATGATAGTGAGGGCATGATGGAAGTGACAGGGAAGGTGACAGGGATGGTAGTGAGGGGCATGATGGAAGTGACAGGGAAGTGACAGGGATGATAGTGAGGGGCATGATGGAAGTGACAGGGAAGTGACAGGGATGGTAGTGAGGGGCATGATGGAAGTGATAGGGAAGTGACAGGGATGATAGTGAGGGGCATGATGGAAGTGACAGGGAAGTGACAGGGAAGTGACATGGAAGTGACAGGGAAGTGACAGGGAAGGTAGCTGCTGCCTTCACTACTTTTCTTCTTCCTGTTTTTTCTTCTTGAAGGAAAAATCTTACTGAAGAAAGTATCTCAGTCTTGTCTTCTTACTGAAGATTTTCTCTTATTTTTATTGCATGTATTATTATTATTATTATTATTATTATTGTTATTTTATTATTATTATTATTATTATTATTATTATTATTATCAGAGTTTCGTATTAACAAAAATTTTCTTCTTCTTTATTATCAGTATTATTATTACTATTATTATTATTATTATTAATACTATTATCGTTGTTAACATTATTGTGCTTATTGTTATTGTCATTAGAAACTATTATTATTATTATTATTTATTATTTATTATTATATTATTATTATTATTATTATTATTTATTATTATTTATTATTATTATTATTATTATTTAATAATAATAATAATAATAATAATAATATTATTATTATTATTATTATTATTATTATTATTATTATTATTATTATTATTATTATTATTATTTATTATTTATTATTATTAATATTATTATTATTATTATTATTATTATTATTAATAAGGCTGACTTTATGCATTAAGGTTATAATTAATTTGCATATTTTCTTTATTGTAGCGTGAGTCTACCTCATACACCTCCCTTCTCTCCCCCTCACACACACACCACACACACACACACCACACACACACAACACACACACACACACACACACACACACACACACACACACACACACACACACACACACACACACAACACACACACACACACACATACACACACACACTCACACACACCTTCCTGATTTCTCGTCGCTCTAACACCTGTGACAATTATCATCTCACACCTGTAGGTAACTTACACGTGTGACAACTTGAGCCTCACCCCTGTAGTTAACTCTGGAGTATTCCACAGGTAACACTCCGGCACTGTGATGATGGGGCTGCGCCAGGCACGGAAATGTACTCGTACCACGAAGCTGCTCGCTGCGCTTGTTCTGTCTGCAAGTCGTCGGAGGCGTCGTGTGAGGGTCTACGCTACCGGGGCGCCCGACGAGCACCAAGGGCAGACGTGCCCAGAGGCTAAGACTCCTGCCCAGGGCACAGCAACCTGGATATCAAGACCCTAGCCACTATTGTCAGAGATTTTTTGCTGAAATTGAAGCGAATGTTAAGGAGGAATTAACCTTTAAAAGAGCTGGCAGGGATGAATAAAGGATTTATTTTTAAAGAACATATTATTCTGCACCAGAAAGGAATCTCATATAAAACCTGAAAAGGTGAACGTGAATACTGTGGTAGCGGTTAGGGTCTAGAGATCCAGGAAGCCAGACGTATATACACCCATTCCAGACACATTGCTAAAATATGACTACTGCTTAATATCTGAGCCTCAATTGTATTCTTAACATCTATGTTAAACGGGCCTGATGCTATTAACGGCCTCTGACAGACATTTTAAATATAAAAAAAACAGAAAATCTTAAAGATCAATGTGTATGTTAATCTTATGCTTGCTACAGGGTATCATATAAACAGTACCCTTTAGAAGGCATATGATAAGAGGCGCTTAAGACGCGTATTCTACATTCCATCATTTACTCAGAGTGGGAACTGCATATCACTAAATGTTACTGTCATTGTTGAAGCTGGTTATTTACGTGTTTAAAATTAAGTTATGGCAATAAAATTGGTCAGAAATGATCACATTACTGTAAAACGCTGCATGGGGTGAGCTCTGATGGATGCCTCAACTGAGAGAGTGGATCACGTGTTTATCTTATACCTGGAGGCCACAGGACTTAATCACGTTTATGGAGGCAACTTTATTGAGTTTAATTCTTGAGTATATTGATTCCTGATTGTATATATTTAAATATCTAATTTCGTATCATGATTTTGCAAATTTTTGTTCAAATTTTGAACGAAACCATTGTCTAAGTTAGATTTAAACTATGACTTTACAAGTTGTAATTTACACTGTTTCTTTGATCTCTGTAAACTGAAAGAACATGACGTGTACAATATTTTGTTTAGTATATAATAAAAAAATCTTATAATAAATTAACGTATTTTAATGCTATAATTATATCATATACGAGTTGCATATGACTTATAGACCTAATTTTCTGATATGTGAGGGATCAAGTTGAAAGTTACAGTGAAAAGACATTGTTTACTCTGTCTTATATATTGTGACTTTATTGAGTTTAGACATTGTTTGCATTGTCTTAATAACAGTGGTTCAACGTCTAGAGTCATGCCACTGCTGCTCGGTCTTTACCTTCAAGACAACGTCATGTATTGTACTCTTGGTGAAAGTCACTCCCATGCTTGCAGATCCCAGATTCAATAAATGTCTTCAAGAAAATATAAGCTATTTTTGTAAATAAATCCGCAATAACCCTTCCTCTTTTCTTTTACACCCGTAGTAACAGTGTGTAAAAAAAAATACTTAATATCTCCTGCTCTATATTTCTAGACTTGTCTTGCTCACCAACGAGAGATTTGACATACAAATCGCTGGACCTGTTAATCTCGGTTCGAACCCCCGGTCCACATTTCTGTTAATTCTTATATACTAATTTTGTTTATATATCACTTCCAGAATACGACAAAACTTCGCAAAATTAATAGATTACTTTGCTTTCAAGGTGTGCTTACTTAAAGTAGCAAGACAGGGCTAAGCACAATTATGTGCTTAGCCCTTATTATTATATTTATTATTATTATAACAATAATAATAATAATAATAATAATAATAATAATAATAATAATAATAATAATAATAATAATAATAATAATAATAATAATA
The DNA here is from genome assembly GCF_026875155.1 of Cherax quadricarinatus. Taxonomy (NCBI): domain Eukaryota; kingdom Metazoa; phylum Arthropoda; class Malacostraca; order Decapoda; family Parastacidae; genus Cherax; species Cherax quadricarinatus. The sequence continues at coordinate 29,118,279 of NC_069427.1, read as the reverse complement.
GAAATAAATTATGTAAAATAAACCTAGGCTAGGTTACGCTGCAACATTACTTCTGGTAAAAATAAATGGCTTGATACGCTAAGAGATACGTAACGAACATTAGCTGCCTTGAATCAACAGCTCTTCAAGAGCATCAAGGTACCTACCTGGGATCAATAACACTTCACGAGCATCAAGGTACCTGAACAGCACTTCAAGGACATCAAGCCACCGTAGGACAACAGGACATCACGAATATCAAGGCACATACCACAGATCAACAACATTTTAAGTGAAGTCAATATATACAATGATTACGAGATAAACGTCGTGGAGGCGTTGCACCTCCCAGCTCAGCCAGTCACAACACCAGGAACGTCAGTGTTGCACCTCCCAGCTCAGCCAGTCACAACACCAGGAACGTCAGTGTTGCACCTCCCAGCTCAGCCAGTCACAACACCAGGAACGTCAGTGTTGCACCTCCAAGCTCAGCCAGTCACAACACCGGGAGAACGTCAGTGTTGCACCTCCCAGCTCAGCCAGTCACAACACCAGGAACGTCAGTGTTGCACCTCCCAGCTCAGCCAGTCACAACACCAGGAACGTCAGTGTTGCACCTCCAGCTCAGCCAGTCACAACACCAGGAACGTCAGTTTTTGCAACCCTCCCAGCTCAGCCAGTCACAAACACCAGGAACGTCAGTGTTGCACCTCCAGCTCAGCCAGTCACAACACCAGGAACGTCAGTTGTTGCACTCCCAGCTCAGCCAGTCACAACACAAAGGAACGTCAGTGTTGCACCTCCCAGCTCAGCCAGTCACAACACCAGGAACGTCAGTGTTGCACTCCCAGCTCAGCCAGTCACAACCCCAGGAACGTCAGTGTTGCACCTCCCAGCTCAGCCAGTCACAACACCAGGAACGTCAGTGTTGCACCTCCAGCTCAGCCAGTCACAACACCAGGAACGTCAGTGTTGCACCTCCCAGCTCAGCAGTCCACAACCCCAGGAAACGTCAGTGTTGCACCTCCCAGCTCAGCCAGTCACAACACCAGGAACGTCAGTGTTGCACCTCCAGCTCAGCCAGTCACAACACCAGGAACGTCAGTGTTGCACCTCCCAGCTCAGCCAGTCACAACACCAGGAACGTCAGTGTTGCACCTCCCAGCTAGCCAGTCACAACACCAGGAACGTCAGTGTTGCACCTCCCAGCTCAGCCAGTCACAACACCAGGAACGTCAGTGTTGCACCTCCCAGCTCAGCCAGTCACAACACCAGGAACGTCAGTGTTGCACCTCCCAGCTCAGCCAGTCACAACACCAGGAACGTCAGTGTTGCACCTCCCAGCTCAGCCAGTCACAACACCAGGAACGTCAGTGTTGCACCTCCCAGCTCAGCCAGTCACAACACCAGGAACGTCAGTGTTGCACCTCCAGCTCAGCCAGTCACAAAACACAGGAACGTCAGTGTTGCACCTCCCAGCTCAGCCAGTCACAACACCAGGAACGTTAGTGTTGCACCTCCCAGCTCAGCCAGTCACAACAGGAACATCAGTGTTGCACCTCCCAGCTCAGCCAGTCATAACACCAGGAACATCAGTGTTGCACCTCCCAGTTCAGCCAGTCACAACACCAGGAACTTCAGTGTTGCACCTCCCAGCTCAGCCAGTCACAATACCAGGAACGTCAGTGTTGGACCTCCCAGCTCAGCCAGTCACAACACCAGGAACATCAGTGTTGCACCTCCCAGCTCAGCCAGTCACAACACCAGGAACATCAGTGTTGCACCTCCCAGGTCAGCCAGCCACACCAGGAATATCAGTGTTGCACCTCCCAGCTCAGCCAGTCACAACACCAGGAACATGAGTGTTTCATTTCCCAGGTCAGCCAGTCACAAAACTGGGAACATGAGTGTTGCATTTCCCAGGTCAGCCACTCACAACACCAGGAACATCAGTATTGCACCTACTAGGGCAGCCAGTCACAACACCAGGAACATCAGTATTGCACCTACTAAGGCAGCCAGTCACAATACCAGGAACATCAGTGTTGCACCTACTAAGGCAGCCAGTCACAACACCAGGAACATCAGTGTTGCACCTACTAGGGCAGCCAGTCACAGCACAAGGAACATCAGTGTTGCACCTACTAAGGCAGCCAGTCACAACACCAGGAACATCAGTGTTGCACCTACTAGGGCAGCCAGTCACAACACCAGGAACATCAGTGTTGCACCTACTAGGGCAGCCAGTCTCAACACCAGGAACATGAGTGTTGCACATACTAGGGCAGCCAGTCACAGCACCAGGAACATGAGTGTTGCACCTACTAGGGCAGCCAGTCACAACACCAGGAACATGAGTGTTGCATTTCCCAGGTCAGCCAGTCACAACACCAGGAACATGAATGTTGCACCTACTAGGGCAGCCAGTCACAACACCAGGAACATGAGTGTTGCACATACTAGGGCAGCCAGTCACAACACCAGGAACATGAGTGTTGCACATACTAGGGCAGCCAGTCACAACACCAGGAACATGAGTGTTGCACATACTAGGGCAGCCAGTCTCAACACCAGGAACATGAGTGTTGCACATACTAGGGCAGCCAGTCACAACACCAGGAACATGAGTGTTGCACATACTAGGGCAGCCAGTCACAACACCAGGAACATGAGTGTTGCACATACTAGGGCAGCCAGTCACAACACCAGGAACATGAGTGTTGCACATACTAGGGCAGCCAGTCAAAAACACCAGGAACATGAGTGTTGCAAATACTAGGGCAGCCAGTCACAACACCAGGAACATGAGTGTTGCACCTACTAGGGCAGCCAGTCACAAACACCAGGAACATGATGTTGCACATACTAGGGCAGCCAGTCACAACACCAGGAACATGAGTGTTGCACATACTAGGGCAGCCAGTCACAACACCAGGAACATGAGTGTTGCACATACTAGGGCAGCCAGTCACAACACCAGGAACATGAGATACATTATTTACTCAAGGTGCGTTGTATGAACCATGTGAATTTAGTGCTTTGGTTTGTTAGTTATAATAATAATATAATCAGAAAAGTCTGTAATGGCCTGGTGGCAAAAGCTCTCTCTTCATATGGTGAGGGTCCGGGTTCGATTCTCTGTTAAGGGGTGAAAACATTGGGTGTGTTTCCTTACACCTGTTGTCCCTGTTCATTCATCAGTAATAACGGGTGCCTGGATGTTAGTCGACTTGTGTGGGTCGCATCCTGGGACAAAACTGACTTAATTTGTTCGAAATCCTCTGCAAAACAAGCGCTTTTCTATACAGTAGCATGTCATTGATGTCAGCTAGGACTGTATACCTTGTACATGTACTTGTAGAATAAATGATATTAAAATAATATAATATATATATATAATATATAATATATATATATATTATATATATATATATATATATATATAGGCAATAAGATCACAGTAAACAGGTGATTTCAGAATATGCAAAACAACCACTCTGAAAGAATAGAGAAATTCCAAGCGCTTTCGTGACTACTCACATTAAACAAGGAACTATGAAAGTAAAGCATCCAAGGAAGCTATATAAAGGGGCCTGGCCAACACCTCACTATCAGATCCCACAACGGTTAAATACTGACGCGCGCCGGCCCAACTGGACAGGTCCTTTGCACAACTCACCAACAAACTATTTCACCCAAGAAAATTTAAAAATTATTATTTGTCCAGTGTATTATTAAATTCTTCCCAAATTCTATTAATTATAAATGGATCTAATTTATATTAACCAAAGGAAATATTCATATTATTGTCAAAACTGCTTTTTATGAAACAAGATTCAATTATATTCCTGTCGACCATGGACTTGCTTGATACTACTTTCTCAACTTTTTGAAAATCATTGGATGGTTAAAATCTTCTTACATGAATAAATAGAGCATTGGAATCTTGTCCAGTTCTAATGCTATATTTATGTTGTTTTAATCTTAGTTCGAGATTTTTTACCAGTTTGACCGTAATAAACTTTATCGCAAATTTTACAAGGAATCTTATAGACACATCCATCAGCATTTTGGGGGGAATTCTTTATCAAAAGTTTTTTTACTGTATCAAGATTTCTGAATACAACTTTAATATTAAAAGTCTTAAGAAGAGAAGGCATATCAACCAAGTTTTCATGGTAAGGGAGAACCAACATATTTTTAGTTGAATAAGGCTGGTTGTCCCTTTTTGGATTGTAAAAAGTATTTCTAGCAACTTTAAAAAATTATCAATTACATTTCTTGGGTATTTTAAATCATTACCTATTTCATAAATTTTGGATATTTCCTCATCTATGAACTCAGGACTACAAATTCGTAAAGCTCTCAAAAACATTGATGAGAAAACAGACAGTTTGACTCTATCTTGATGCGAGGAATAATAGTGGACATAGGAACAGTTATTTGTAGGTTTTCTGTAAATTTTAAATTTGAATTCATTATTACCCTTAATAATTAAAACATCTAGAAAAGGCAATGAGTTATTTATTTTACTCATTGCCTTTTCTAGATGTTTTAATTATTAATCGTAATAATGAATTCAAATTTAAAATTTATAGAAAACCTACAAATAACTGTTCCTATGTCCACTATTATTATTCCTCGCATCAAGATAGAGTCAAACTGTCTGTTTTCTCATCAATGTTTTTGAGAGCTTTACGAATTTGTAGTCCTGAGTTCATAGATGAGGAAATATCCAAAATTTATGAAATAGGTAATGATTTAAAATACCCAAGAAATGCAATTGATAAATCTTTTAAAGTTGCTAGAAATACTTTTTACAATCCAAAAAGGGACAACCAGCCTTATTCAACTAAAAATATGTTGGTTCTCCCTTACCATGAAAACTTGGTTGATTTGCCTTCTCTTCTTAAGACTTTTAATATTAAAGTTGTATTCAAAAATCTTGATACATATATATATATATATATATATATATATATATTATATATATATATATATATATATAATATATAATATATATATATATATAATATATATATATATATATATATATATATTCATATAGTCGGACTTGAGTCCTGGAAATGGGAAGTACAATGCCTGCACTTTAAAGGAGGGGTTTGGGATATTGGCAGTTTGGAGGGATATGTTGTGTATCTTTATACGTATATGCTTCTAAACTGTTGTATTCTGAGCACCTCTGCAAAAACAGCGATTATGTGTGAGTGTGGTGAAAGTGTTGAAAGATTATGAAAGCATTTTCTTTTTGGGGATTTTCTTTCTTTCTTGGGTCACCCTGCCTCGGTGGGAGACGGCCGACTTGTTGAAAAAAAAAAAAGTATATATATATATATATATAATATATATATATATATATATTATATATATATATATATATATATATGTTATATATATATATAATATATATATATATATATATATATATATATATATATATATATATATATATATATATATATATATATATATTTAGTTGAAGCTACAGTTACAGTAAGAGGTAGATGGGAAAAGAGGAAAATGGCAACAACAAGCAAGAGGGCGGGGAAAGTGTATAAACTAAGGGAGGAGGAAGTTCGTGTGAGATATAAGCGACGATTGGCAGAAAGGTGGGCTAGTGCAAGTATGAGTAGTAGGGGGTTGAAGAGGGTTGGAATAGTTTTAAAAATGCAGTATCAGAAAATGGGGCAGAAGTTTGTGGTTATAGGAGGGTGGGGGCAGGAGGAAAGAGGAGTGATTCGCGGAAAGAAGAAGTAAAGGGTGTGATAAAGGAGAAAAAGTTAGCTTATGAGAGGTTTTTACAAAGCAGAAGTGTTATAAGAAGAGTAGACTACATGGAGAAGAAAAGAACGGTGAAGAGAGTCGTGAGGGAGTGCAAAAGGAGAGCAGATGATAGCGTGGGAGAGGCACTGTCAAGGAATTTTTATGAAAATAAGAAATTTTTTTGGAGTGAGTTAAGTAAGTTAAGAAAACCTAGAGAACGAATGAATTTGCCAGTTAAAACAGAATAGGGGAGTTAGTAGATGGGGAGATGGAAGTTTTGGGTAGATGGCGAGAATATTTTGAGGAACTTTTAAATGTCGACGAAGAAAGGGAAGCGGTAATTTCATGCACTGGCCAGGGAGGTATACCATCTTTTAGGAGTGAAGAAGAACAGGATGTGAGTGTGGGGAAGGTGCGTGAGGCATTACGTAGAATGAAAGGGGATAAAGCAGCTGGAACTGCCGGGATCATGACAGAAATGTTAAAAACAGTGGGAGATATAGTGTTGGAGTGGTTGGTATTTTTGTTTAATAAATTTATGAAAGAGGGAAGGTACCTAGGGATTGCCAGAGAGCATGTATAGTCCCTTTATATAAAGGGAAGGGGGACAAAAGAGATTGTAAAAATTATAGAGGAATAAGTTTACTGAGTATACCAGGAAAAGTGTATGGTAGGGTTATAATTGAAAGAATTAGAAGTAAGACAGAATGTAGGATTGCAGATGAGCAAGGAGGTTTCAGAGTGGGTAGGGGATGTGTCGATCAAGTGTTTACATTGAAGCATATATGTGAACAGTATTCAGATAAAGGTAGGGAAGTTTTTATTGCATTTATGGATTTAGAAAAGGCATATGATAGAGTGGATAGAGGAGCAATGTGGCAGATGTTGCAAGTATATGGAATAGTTGGTAAATTACTAAATGCTGTAGAGTTTTTATGAGGATAGTGAGGCTCAGGTTAGGGTGTGTAGAAGAGAGGGAGACTACTTCCCGGTAAAAGTAGGTCTTAGACATGGATGTGTAATGTCACCATGGTTGTTTAATATATTTATAGATGGGGTTGTAAAAGAAGTAAATGCTAGGGTGTTCGGGAGAGGGGTGGGATTAAATTATGGGGAATTAAATACAAAATGGGAATTGACAGAGTTGCTTTTTGATGATGATACTGTGTTTATGGGAGATTCTAAAGAAAAATTGCAAAGATTAGTGGATGAGTTTGGGAATGTGTGTAAAGGTAGAAAGTTGAAAGTGAACATAGAAAAGAGTAAGGTGATGAGGGTATCAAATGATTTAGATAAAGAAAAATTGGATATTAAATTGGGGAGGAGGAATATGGAAGAAGCGAATGTTTTCAGATACTTGGGAGTTGACGTGTAGGTGGATGGATTTATGAAGGATGAGGTTAATCATAGAATTGATGAGGGAAAAAGGTGAGTAGTGCGTTGAGGTATATGTGGTGACAAAAAGCGTTATCTATGGAGGCAAAGAAGGGAATGTATGAAAGTATAGTAGTACCAACACCCTTACATGGGTGTGAAGCTTGGGTTGTGAATGCAGCATCGAGGAGGCGGTTGGAGGCAGTGGAGATGTCCTGTCTAAGGGCAATGTGTGGTGTAAATATTATGCAGAAAATTCGGAGTGTGGAAATTAGGAGAAGGTGTGGAGCTAATAAAAGTATTAGTCAGAGGGCTGAAGAGGAGTTGTTGAGGTGGTTTGGTCATTTAAAGAGAATTGATCAAACTAGAATGACATGTAGAGTATATAAATCTGTTAGGGGAAGGAAGGCGGGGTAGGGGTCTTCCTCGAAAAGGTTGGAAGGAAGGGGTAAGGGAGGTTTTATGGGCGAGGGGCTTGAACTTCCAGCAGGCGTGCATGAGCGTGTTCGATAGGAGTGAATGGAGACGAATGGTATTTGGGACCTGACGATCTGTTGGAGTGTGAACAGGGTAATATTTGGTGAAGGGATTCAGGAAAGCCTGTTATTTTTGTATAGCCGGACTTGAGTCCTGGAAATGGGAAGTACAGTGTCTGCACTCTAAAGGAGGGGTTTGGGATATTGGCAATTTGGAGGGATATGTTGTGTATCTTTATACGTATATGCTTCTAAGCTGTTGTGTTCTGAGCACCTCTGGAAAAACAGTGATTATGTGTGAGTGTGGTGAAAGTGTTGAATGATGATGAAAGTATTTTCTTTTTGGGGATTTTCTTTCTTTTGGGTCACCCTGCCTCGGTGGGAGACGGCCGACTAGTTAAATATATATATGTATATATATATATATATATATATATATATATATATATATATATATATATATATATATATATATATATATATATATATATATATATATAATGAGTTTCGAATACTTCTTCATTCATCATCAGAATCCAAACTGTTTTACAATAACTTAACAATTCTTTTTTTAAAGGAATACCACAGAAGCATTCTTGTTAAGACTGAAATTATAACAAGAATGAAGTATGAAACTCAAGTAACATGACCTACATGATATTGATTTTTAACAGAAATAAACTTATGTTTATTAGTACAGAACGAAAATATTTCAGTGAAGATCAATATTAAGCATTTAGAACAGTTACAAAAAAAAAATTTTTTTTTGTGACTAATACAAGATAATACTTTTAAAATTACTGTTTTGATAAATAAAGTTTTACTGAAAATATTATAAAGTAACAACTCAGTTATAATTAATACTTTCACAAAAAGACTAAATGAAAGAAATAATGGAACTGAATTTAGTCCTCAGTGTTTAGAATTTTAAAATAATGTTCATATGTAAATTTTTCAACAATATAAGCCAAACACAGTTTTATTAATATAGTTACAAAATAAATGGTTTATGTAAATTTTTAAAATATATACAATAATGTTTCACTAACGACAAATTCTTGCAAAAACCAGATTGCATTACCTAATGGAATACACTCAGTTAAAAGTAACTTTAACATAACAATAAAACTACTATTGATAAGGAAACATGAATTAACTACAAAAATCAAGACCACCAACCCATCTTAACCATATATGTGAGTTATTCCAGCCAGACCCAAAATTATCTCCATAGGTCAGTGGTCAAGAGAGACCATTCTGTCCTAAGCTGCCTGGGGATTAGCGTGGAGTATTACTGGAAAAGAGAGTAGAAATAAGGCTTGGCAGGAAGTGACTTCCAGGACTTTGAACTCGGCTTGGAAGAAGAAGAAAAGGAGAAGCATCAAGATAAGGAAGGTTAATAGAGAAGATTTGAATGTAGGAAATCGATTTTCTGTTCTCCAGGATGAGTGTATTTCAGTGATTAGTGAGGTTAAAGGTACCACTGACGCTCCTGCTATTCAAGGTAAGAACATTCTGGTTGTAGGGGACTCCCAGGTAAGATATATGGACCGAGCTCTTTGTAACAAAGATAGAAAGGAGACACAGAGTGTGCTTTCCAGGAGCCGGTGTTGGTGACATAGTCAACAGGTTGGATAATATTGTGTTAGGTAATGGGAACAAGCGCATTATCCGTCTTAGTGCTGGTGGAAATGACATCGGGAAGAGCAGGAGACAGGAGCTGCTGGATAAGTACAGGTCAGCCGTAGATGTAGTAAGGTCTAAGGGAGGGGTCCCAGTCGTATGTAGCATTTTGCCTAGAAGGGGAGTGGGCATTGAATGGATGTCTAGGGCAATTGGTATAAATTGCAGGCTTGACAGGTACTGCAACGAACTTGCAATCTCATTCATTGATAACTGGGACAAATTCTTTGGCAAACGTGATATGTATGCAGGGGATGGGGTTCATCTCTCTGGGGCCGGACTGGCTGTGTTAGCTAACTCGATTGAGGGGGGCCATTGCTGACTTGTCTAGGACTTTAAACTGATGGATTATAGAGGAATGGGTGTGTGGGAAACAATCAAGCTGCAGTACTAGGGTTGAAAACAACAGATATTACCAGGATATATCGGGGATAACGTTTAAAAGACAATATTCAAAATAAATTTGCTAGTAAAGGCAAGGCAAATGATTAACAAACATAGAGAGAGGCAGCGAGTGACTAGTTCTCTTAAGGTTTACTATACTAATAGTAGGAATCTAAGAAATAAGATAGAAGAACTAAGATTACTTGCAAGAGCTGGTAATACAGATATTGCTATAAGGGAGACCTGGTTCAACTTGAAAGATAGAGAAATGCATTCTGAATGTAACATACAGGGTTATAAACTATTCCAAACTGATAGGGTCAACAGGAAGGGTGGCACAGTGGCAATGTATGTCAAAGATAATTTAAATTGTTGTGTTAGACAAGATATAAGATTAGAAATATTAGACAGAGAATCTGTTTGGCTACACCTTCACAAGGGATGTAAAAAATTAATTTTGTGTGTAATTTATACACCCCCCAAACCTTGACAGGGAGTGCAGTAAGCTGCTATGGGACGAAATTCATAAGGTGTCTTGAAATAAAAATGTTGTGCTAATGGGAGATTTTAACTTTAGACAAATTGATTGGAACAATATGACAGGAAATCTTGAGTCTCGTGACTTTCTTGATATGGTTCAGGATTCCTTTTTAAAACAGTTGTGACAGAATGTGAAGGCTTACTCAGCCCTGTAACAACTTCAGTAAGTATTACCAAGGCTGGCTTCTCCTCAGGAAAATTAATGAATATAAAAAGAATAACAGTCAAATATAAACTCTATTATTTAGAAATGAAAATATAAAAAAAATAAATATGAATTTTTCTATGCCGGCTCCAACCAAACAGTAAGTTGAATGGGGTCCCTTGACCATCCAATCTTCTCACTAACAAATCAAGAGTGTCCTACAACAGTTCCCTTGATATAATGAATAGTACTCAATGAAACAACTTGTCACTGAAAAATCTCGGGTCCCTAGAGTCTATTCCTCCAAATCGTTTCAAGCTCACATAAACAAAGATGACAGAATTAACTAATATATCCTGCCTTGACTTGACTTACAATAAATTGAGACTATAACAATCACCATATCTTTTAAATACCTGTACTCTAGTCCTACCATAGAGAATGATTACTCATGGCTGGTAGTAACCGTCTGTGGTATGAGGCATTGAAGTTCCAATGGCAGATTCGAGATGGAGTCGAATCTTGATTCGGTCGAGTTGATCCTGGCAAGGTCACCACTTGTGAACGCGTACTCAGCCCTGTAACAACTTCAGTAAGTATTACCAAGGCTGGCTCCTCCTCAGGAAAATTAATGAATAGAAAAAGAATAATAACAGCCAAATATAAACACTATTATTTAGAAATGAAAATATAAAGAAAATAAATATGAATTTTTGTCCTACTTGAAAGAAATGAAAAGTGAAATATAAAAATAATATCTGAATTCAACGCTAATATATACAGTTAGACTGGGGTGTCCGATGTTGTTAACACAGCGTGTTGTAGAAATTGTAGCCGTTGCTGATGGGCGGGGGGGGGGGTCACAGATGTTGAGTGACAACCCAATGACTACTTCTTCACAGAGTCTCTAGCCTTGAATAGTCCGTCAAGATGATAGGAACGCAGGTCTTTCACCACTACAAAGATGAGAGGTAGTTGCCTGGGGTTGACTACACTTAGGTATGCAGATAAAATGGTGACGTTCCAGAACTTGTGTGATGTTTGTCTCCTTCAACACTGTTTCTTAACTTGCCAGATGACCCGAACTGACATTCCAAGCTAGAAAGAGACAAAGGTTACCAACTGCTTAAGAAATCACTCTCCATGATAAGTACAATATTTAAAAGAAATGGTGATTATCTAAAAGCATAACATGGAAATCAAGGCTGAAAGGACTAAGTTTATTATTGGTCAAAAGTGAAGCTTTCAACCAATATATCCACTAGAATAGGAGCAGAGGCTTTTACAGTTGTGCTGGGAGTTGTGAGTTAAGTGATTACTGTTTGGTCTGAGCCCCACACGTCACCTTTCCGGGAGGAGAAAAAGGGGGGGGGGGGATAGCGGGAGCTAGACTGACTCTACCTTAGCAAGGAGCCCGGCAATCAAACTATCGTCACCCACATACTCGCTCGCAACTCCTCTCTGTTGAACTTTTCCCTCACACAGAACCAACTAGAGGAAACAACCTCCTTGACTTGGTTCTTGCAAACAAAGAATCACTAATTAATAATTCTGAGGTTAATGATGAGCTTGGGGAAAGCGATCACAAAGCACTTAACTTGAGCATATCATGGAATTATCAAATTCATTGCAATCAAGTCTCTGTCCAAGAGTTCCGCTTGGCAGATTTCATGGGACTGAGAAATTACCTTGGTGGGATAAATTGGAAGAACTTGACTATGGGTCAGGTAGGTATGATGGTTGCCAATATGATGTTTTTCAGAGCATAGTTCTTACTATCCAGACAACTTATGTTCCGATTAGGGAAATTAGATCTAACAAAAATGATCCCAAATGGATGAACAATAGATTAAAACATCTCATTGGTCAAAAGAGATTCATAAATAGGCATATCCAAAAAGGGCATGGGCAATTAAGAAATTAAAATATACAATTAAAGAGAGAAATAAAAAAAAGGAATAAGAAAAGCAAAAAGGGATTATGAGGCTAAACTCGCAAGGGATTCGAAGACTAACCCAAAAAGGGTTCTTTCAGGAATACAAAAGTAAGATTTTTTTTTTTTTTTTATATTTTATTTAAAACCAACAATAGACAATAGACAAAAGGAAAAACCCTAAAGATGACAATATATGAACAAATAACTGAAAAAACGTTACATTAGATATTGAAACATTAACGAATAACATTACAATATAACAAATATGACCACTATTACCTACATATAAAATCAGATACCGAAGCTTAAAATTGTCCTATACTAGCTACATGTGGATAAGTTAACTTTCGTAAAAACATGCAAACCTATATTAACTTCCTCAAATTAATCATCCTTGCTCTTAATTTACACTAGAATAATAAAATACAAGTATAATAAAGAGCAGTTTGAATCAAAGAACATTCCACAATTATCATAAATTTACCCTAACCTAAGCCTAGTATTCATCTGAATGTAACATACAGGGTAATAATCTATCCCCAATACTGATAGGGTCAACAGAAGGGTGGCACAGTGGCAATGTATGTCAAAATGAAAATTTAAAAATTGTTGTGTTAACAAGATATAAGATTAAAATATTAGACAAGAATCTGTTGGCTACACCTTCACAGGGAATGTAAAATATTTAATTTTGTGTGTAATTATACTCCCCCAAACCTTGACAGGGGAGTGCATTAAGCTGCTAAGGACGAAATTCACAAGGTGACTTGAAATAAAAATGTTGTGCTAAATGGAATTTGAACTTTAGACAAATTGATTGGAAACAATATGACAGGAAATCTTGAGTCTCGTGACATTCTTGATATGGTTCAAGGATTCCTTTTTAAAACATTTTTGACAGAATGTGAAGGCTTACTCAGCCCTGTAACAACTTAGTAAGTTTACCAAGGCTGCTTCTCCTCAGGAAAATTACTGAATATAAAAAGAATAAACAGTCAAATATATACTCTTTATTTAGAAATGAAAATATAAAAAAAATAAATATGATTTTTCTATGCCGTGCTCCAACCATACAGTAAAGTAGATGGGGTCCCTGACCATCCAATCTTCTCACTAACAAATCAAAGTTTCCCTACAACAGTTCCCTGATATAATGAATAGTACTCAATGAAACCTACTTGTCACTGAAAAATCTCGGGATCCCTAGAGTCCTATACCTCCAAATCGTCAAAAGCTCACATAAACAAAGATTGACAAAATAACTAATATATCCTGCTTGACTTGACTTACAATAAATTAGACTATAACAATCAACCATATCTTTTTAAATACCTGTACTCTAGTCCCTACCATATAGAAATGATTAACTCATAGGCTGGTAGTAACCGTCTGGGTATAGGCATTGAGTTCCAATGGCAGATTCGAGATGGAGTCGAATCTTGATTCGGTCGAGTTGATCCTGGTCAAGGTCACCACTTGTGAACGTTACTCAGCCCTGTAACAACTTCATCTGTGTTATTGACTGTACTGTCTTCTGTGTGTTATTTAAATGTACTGGTCTTCTGTAGTTATTTTTATTGTACTGTTCTTCTGTGTAATGTACTGGTACTGGTCTTCTTGTTTATGTATTGTACTGTTCTTCGTGTGTTATTGTATTGTACCTGTTCTTCTGTGTTATTGTACTGTACTGGTCTTCTGTGTCTATTGTACTGTACTGGTCTTCTGTGTTTATTGTACTGTACTGGTCTTGATGTTTATTTAACTGTAACTGGTCTTCTGTGTTATTGTTCTGTACTGGCCTTCTGTGTTCTCTGTACTGTACTGGTCTTCTGTGTTTATTGTACTGTACTGGTCTTCGTGTTATTGTTCTTACTGGTCTTCTGATGTTATTTGTACTGTACTGGTCTTCTGTGTTATTGTACTGTACTGTCTTCTGTGTTTATTGTACTGTACTGTCTTCTGTGTTATTTTCAGTACTGGTCTTCTGTGTTATTGTACTGTACTTGTCTTCTGGTTAATGTTCTGTACGGTCTTGTATGTTTACATTATTATTTTTAATTCATTTGAATTGTACTGTCTGTTTGCTGTTTATTGTACAGTTTTATATTAACAATATATTTTTTGTGTGTAATTATGATGGTTTGTTATTAAGCTTTTTTGTGTCGTTATTGTTCTAATTTATTTGCCACTACAATATTTTGTGTGTTATTGTACAATTTATTTGTCAAAACACAACTGTTTATGTCTCAATTACTTTTATGTGTTTCTCTAATGATTGTGTCACTATACTTTTTTATTGTTATGATACGTTTATTAGTTACTTCGTGTTTTGTGTGTTAATACACGGATTTGAGACTCTCTACCGCGGGGTTCAAATCCCGACCCCGTGTTCGGTTTGTTTGCAATCGTCCCATTACGATTTCGTGAGTCTCGTTTTATTCATCTTATTACGTTACAACGAATCGCTACCTAAAGTCCTTTTACCAATAAGTCCCTTGCCAAAACTATTTCCAACAGAATCCTACCGGAAGTTCTTCTACTGAAAAGTCTTCTCGGTAACAGTCCTTCCAGTAGTAATCCATAATAGCGTCCAGTCTTATAAACTTGATTCCTACCAACAGAAACCTAAGAAAAGAATCCTGTCAATAAGTTTTTATCAGTATTTACCAGACAGGTTACATACAGTGTAATTAACTCTGAGGTATATACCTTGGTAATAAATACCGACAAAGTTGGTTTAGAAAGACACGTAAGCAAACACTAAAACATAATTAATAGAAAACGTTTCGTTCCTGGGACTCTTGATCAAGGTCCCAGGACCGAAACGTTTTTCTAATAAATACTGTTTATAGTGTTTGCTTACGTGTCCTTTCTAAACCACCATTAACTCTGTTTATCGACAGACTTTTATACACATCACAACACAACGATGGAGGTGAAAAAACACATAACAGGCAGAGAGGAACTTCACCTGTGAAACAAACTTCGTCCATTCAAAAGTATCCTTTCTACAGTTTTGTCTTTTTTCATATACTTTCAGCTATTTGCCATATAACTCTGCAACATAGTGCACCAACAACTTCAGTGTGTCAAATATCTCTGCAACATAGTGCACCACAACTGTCAGCTTGTGTCATATATCTCTGCAACATAGTGCACCACTAAATTCAGTGTGTAATATATGTAGCATTCATACATCACAGTACATTACAGACTGCGGGAGACATTAACACACATCTAAACTTGCCAGGTTGTGGCAGCCTGTATCACCAAAATTCCATATTATCAGTAGATCGAATCATCTCAGGTTGATAGTTTTAATTTTCATCACCGAGTTTTTTTTTATGGCAACTGTTGTGGTGAATGTTTTTTTTCTATGTCTTTATTGAGAGAAGAGGTGAGAGAAGAGAGTATGAGAAAACTGAGAATAAAATGAATTATTTAATAATAATTTTCTAATTAAACTAAATGTTTATTAAGATAATGTATAAGAATATCGTGTTTTAACTCCACGTCTCATAAGTTACTCACTTCTTCACATATTTATATCTTTTCCAATATATTTCATCAAAATATTGTAATCCTCATTCCAGTTTCTTTAATGAAAATTTAAATAACATGATCAAGAAATTTCTTAATTTCTTAAACTATTCATAAAGAATACCATTATTAAACAGTGTGTGGGAGAGTGCAGAGATGCTTATGAGTACGTGTACACATGCATATATATGAGTACGTAGTATGTGCATTTGTAGTGATGTTTTATGTGTTAGAATGAAAGTGAAACATTAAACAGAGAAGCAAAGACTTATATGCACTACATAATATTTCACAATAAAGAAGAGCGCAGTTCCCGTGGTACTACTGCAGCCTGACTGACTCAGCTCGTCAGCCTGGCTGCAACTCTCTGTCAAGCCTGGCTGACTCTGCTGACAGCCTGGCTGACTCTGCTGTCCGCCTGTGCTGACTCTAGCAGTCAGCCCTGGAAAGACTGCGGTCAACAGTTATCCAGTCAGAATAAAAGAAATGAGTCAATAAGAAGATAAAACTGGGAAATTTAGAATGGATTAAGATTGAAGTTTGTGAGGCAGTTGTAATAAATTACTGGAATACGTAATGATTTTGTTCATAATGTTTATAAAAGGGAAAACTTTAAAGAATGTAATAATTATAATGGAATAAGACTGTTGACCATAAAGTGTGTCAGAAATATGATCGGATGAAATGATGGAAAAGACAAAATATTCGTAACAAGAAGAGTGTGAATTCTGATAGGAAAATTAATATATGCACAAGTGTAAACAATGAAATAACCAAGTTGAAAAACACTAAATTAAGGGACAGCAACACTTAGTTGGATTTATAGGTTGATCACAATAACTAGAGTAAAAATGTATTTTAAATCTTAGTAACGTTTTGAGAGCAATAGTGTTGAAATAAGTTATAATATGGTAAAAAGACGGTAAGATTTACATACAAAAAACTTAGTGTAGATAATTTTGTGATGTCACCTGTGGTCTTAAAGACGTGTGATGCCACCTGTGGTCCCATAAAAGACGTGTGATGTCACCTGTGGTCTAAGACTTGTTGATGTCACCTGTTGTCTTAAAGACGTGTGATTTCACCTGTGGTCTTAAAAGACGTGTGATGTCACCTGTGGTCTTAAAGACGTGTGATGTCACACAGTGGTCCTTAAAGCTGTGAAGTCACCTGTGGTCTTAAAGGACGTGTGATGTCATTGTTACTTTGCTCAGAAGACAGTATATACAGAGTAAAGCATCAGTAGACCAGGTGTCACTCTAAACACACCTTTATTACACATTAAGTAAAACCTGTATATACACACACACACATTTAC
>NC_069427.1:29092471-29100620 GCF_026875155.1 Cherax quadricarinatus | reverse complement strand
CTCTCTCTCTCCTCTCTCTCTCTCTCTCTCTCTCTCTGGGTGTGATTGGTAGAGCAGTGTATAGGTGTGGCTGATAGAGCAGTGTATGGGTGTGGCTGGTAGAGCAGTGTATGGGTGTGGCTGGTAGAGCAGTGTATGGGTGTGGCTGGTAGAGCAATGTATGGGTGTGGCTGGTTAGAGCAGTGTATGGGTGTGGCTGGTAGAGCAGTGTATGGGTATGGCTGGTAGAGCAATGTATGGGTGTGGCTGGTAGAGCAGTGTATGGGTGTGGCTGGTAGAGCAGTGTATGGGTGTGGCTGGTAGAGCAATGTATGGGTGTGGCTGGTAGAGCAGTGTATGGGTGTGGCTGGTAGAGCAGTGTATGGGTATGGCTGGTAGACAGTGTATGGGTGTGGCTGGTAGAGCAGTTTGTGGGTGTGGCCGGTAGAGCAGTGTATGGGTGTGGCCGGTAGAGCAGTGTATGGGTGTGACTGGTAGAGCAGTGTATGGGTGTAGCTGGTAGAGCAATGAATGGGTGTGGCTGGTAGAGCAGTGTATGGGTGTGGCTGGTAGAGCAGTGTATGGGTATGGCTGGTAGACAGTGTATGGGTGTGGCTGGTAGAGCAGTTTGTGGGTGTGGCCGGTAGAGCAGTGTATGGGTGTGGCCGGTATAGCAGTGTATGGGTGTGGCTGGTAGAGCAGTGTATGGGTGTGGCTGGTAGAGCAGTGTATGGGTGTGGCTGGTAGAGCAGTTTGTGGGTGTGGCCGGTAGAGCAGTATATGGGTGTGGCCGGTAGAGCAGTATATGGGTGTGGCCGGTAGAGCAGTGCATGGGTGTGTTTTTTTGTTCCCTCTCTCTCTTTCTCTCTCTCTCTCTCTCTCTCTCTCTCTCTCTCTCTCTCTCTCTCTCTCTCTCTCTCTCTCTCTCTCTCTCTCTCTCTCTCTCTCTCTCTCTCTCTCTCTTTTTTTTTTTTACACAGGGTTTGGCAAGGTTAGGTTAAGGATCCCTAGCTTTATTGACAAGCTATTTACAGGTTAAGGATTCCTAACTTTATTGGCAAGCTAAGAGCTGTTACCTACATCAGCTCATTTGAAAGCATTTTTATTGTTATGAGACATACAAGTAGGGAACAGGATGAAGTTGGAGCCATCTGTGGGCCAGCATTTTCATTTGATCAACTGACTTTATCTCGTTGACATCATTATGCTGTACGAATGTGTTCCATACTCTAGTCATCCTGGGTATATAGGATCTCAGATGGAGTGAAGTTCCGAAGAAGGGTACAGCCAGAGTTAAGTTGCTGGTTTCTGCCCGTCTTGTGACATAAAAGCTTGTTTCACGTTGTCCTCGAATTGGACCCAAGTGTGGTACTTTAACAATATTGGCCTTGTACATAACAGTAAGGCCACCCACATCCCTCCTGTGTTGAATGCTCTGCTGAAATGACAGATCTATCCAGAATGGGTCCAGGCGAGAGATGAGACGTCTTGCTCTGTTCTCTACTCTGTCAAGCAGTCGCAAATGAGAGAGCGGGAGGGGCAGGCAAAACAAGAAAGTGGAGCATACTCAAGATGTGAGCGTACTTGTGCATCATACAGAATTTTCCAACCCTTACTGTCAAGCAGATGCGAGATACGTCGAAGTGCTGTAAACTTCCTGGCTGCCTTGTTTGCAAGATTTACAACGTGGTTCTTCGTGGTCAGGTCGGAGTCAAATTTCTCCCCAAGGATATCAACTTCTTCCACAGGTACTAATACTCTCCCATTCTTACTTATTACCACTCTATCATTACCGTCATGGTGCCTAGAAACCACTCTCTCTCTCTCTCTCTCTCTCTCTCTCCTCTCTCTCTCTCTCTCTCTCTCTCTCTCTCTCTCTATCTATCTATCTATCTATCTATCTATCTATCTATCTGTCTATCTATCTCTCTCTCTCTTTATGTCCTTCCTTAATACGCATAGCTGTACTTCTGTTTTCTCATTAGAACTGTTATCCACTTCAATATTCCTTTTTTTGGTATGAATTTATACTAGTTTATTTACCATTGCAAGGGTCGTGTTTGGGGTTCTGGCCATCCTTCTTAACTCATTGTGCTGGGGTTCTCTTCATCCTAGTCTCTCGAGCTCTACCATGCATGTTCATTAAACTGTGTGTGTAGAATGTCTCCGCCGCCTCTTCATCGTGACATTGATTTCTTCCCTGACATTCCTGTGGTTCATCTGAGTCTTCAGCTTCCAAATGCCCTCTTGTGTACCCGTTTACTGCCTCTTTAAGAGTCTAACTTTCTCACTGCCCTAATAAGTCAGATAATTTTGTATATTATTACGACAAGTGTACAGTTTTGTAGAAATGCGATAAACAGTGTAGAGTTGTCAGGGTATGCAGCATACATAACAGCATAAGAACATAAAAAAGAAGAAACACTGCAGCAGGCCTACTGGCCCATGCGAGGCAGGTCCAATTCTCCCACCGGCTTAAGCCAATGCCTTACCCTAGTCAGGTCAGGTCACATTCACTTAAGAAAGGACCACGGCATCTGACCTAGTAGCACAAGATAGTCAGGTCCATTTCACAACGCCACACACACCTACTCATGTATTTATCTAACCTATTTTTAAAACTACACAGCGTCGTAGCTTCTACGACGGCACTCGGGAGTTTGTTCCACTTAGCCACAGCTCTACTATCAAACCAGTGCTTTCCTATATCCTTCCTGAATCTGAATTTTTCCAACTTAAAGCCATTGCTGTCTAGACTAGATGTTTTTAGCACGCTATTCACAACTTCTTTATTTATTCCTGTTTTCCATTTATACACCTCAGTCATATCCCCCCTAATTCTACGTCTTTCTAGAGAGTGCAGATTCAGGGCCCTCAGTCTATCCTCATAGGGAAAATTTTTGATACATGGGATCATCATTGTCATCCTCCTCTGTACGTTTTCCAGTACATTTATATCCATTCTGTAATACGGTGACCAGAACTGAGCAGCATAGTCTAAATGAGGCCTAACCAAGGATATATAGAGTTGAAGAACAACCTGAGGACTTCTATTATTTATACTTCTAGATATGAAACCAAGGATTCTGTCAGCTTTATTGCGAACACTTATGCACTGTTATCTTGGTTTTAGATTACTGCTAACCAGAACTCCTAAATCCTTTCCGCAATCAATAATATTAAGATCTACATTATTTAGTTTATGTGTGGCATGGTTATTTGCGTGTCCAACATTTAGAACTTTGCATTTGCCTATATTAAACTGTATCTGCCACTTCTCCGACCACTGCATTAGTCTTTTCAAATCATCCTGGAGTGCTCTATGTCCTCATTAAAATGAATTAAACTGCCTATTTTGGTGTCGTCAGTAAATTTGCTTATATCGCTATTTATTCCATCATCTATGTCGTTTATGTAAATTGTGAACAATATGGGGCCCAACACTGACCCCTGCGGAACCCCGCTTGTGACGTGCCCCCAGTCTGACTTCTCCCCATTTATGCAAACTCTCTGCTGCCTATTAGTCAACCATGCTCAGAATTACTAAACATCTCCAATGATGTAGTTGAAGTAAAGATTGAAAACCAAAACCTTGTTATTGTGGTTGTACACAAGCCTCCAGATGCAACTTCCCAGTAATTCCAAGAACAGCTTTTGAAAATTGACCACTATCTGGAAAATTTCCCAACTCCTGCCCCAAACATCTTGCTACTGAGGGATTTCAACTTAAGACACCTAAAATGGAGTAGTGTAGCAAATAATGTTTAAGCAGAGATCACCCCAGGAGGCAGCTCAGATGAAAATTCACACACACACACACGAGCTATTAAATCTCTGCACTAAATTCACCTTAAACCAGCAAATAATAGAGCCTACAAGACTAGCAAATACGTTGGACCTCATCCTCATCAACAACGACGATTTGATATGTAATATAACCGTATCAAAGGCAATGCACTCAGATCACAACAGAGTTCCTGACCACCAAAATGTTAACAGTTATAATGGTGCCTTCACAAAATTTAACTTCAATAACAAAAACATACACTGGGAACAAGTCAACCATGTGCTAATTAAACAGGCTGGAAAAATATTTTAATCAATATGGATCCGAACCTTTGTCTAGAAAAAAATTAACTCTGTGACTCTTGAGGTCTTCTTAAGGCACATGCCATTAAGAAAAATAAAGAGAAGGCGTAAACTAGAAAGAGAGAGACGCTCCCTATACAGACGAAGGTGAAGAATAAGAGCTGCTGAGAGGGGTCAGTATATCTGAAATACGAAGGGAGGCACTGATCAGAGAAATAGCAAATGTCGAACTTAAGCTTAAGGAATCTTACAAGAGACGAGAATCTTAAAGACATCAACGAATTTGAAAGAAACGCAAAATAATTCTTCTCTTATGCCAAATCTAAGGTGAAAACAACATCCAGTATTGAACGTCTGCTTAGACGAGTTCGGACCTACACAGATGACAGCAAAGAAATGAGTGAGATATTAAAGTCCCAATGTGATTCAGTGTTCAGATTCAGGGTTGACAATCTATTTGAATTTTTTATAACTGAGACCCAAAATCTGGTCATTTAAAAAATCTGTGATATTATCATAACTCCACAAGACATCGAAAAGACAATTAATGACATACCCATACGCTCTGCCCAAGGCCCAGACTCGTGGAACTCCCTGTTCATCAAGGACTGCAAGAAACCCTTGTTACGTGCCTTCAGCATTCTATGGAGAGGGAGTATGGACACTGGTGTCATCCCGGAATCACTAAAAGCAACAGACATAACCCCACTCTACAAAGGTGGCAGTAAGACAATTGCAAAGAACTTCAGACAGATAGAGCTAACAACCCATATCATAAAAATCTTTGAGAGGGTTCTAAGAAACAAGATCGCCAACCACCTACATATCCACCAGTTACACAACCCAGTGCAACACGGGTTTAGAGCAGGTCGCTCCTGCCTGTCCCACCTACTGGACCACTATGATAAGGTCCTCAATGCTTCAGAAGGTAAACAAAATGCAGATGTAGTATACACAAACTTTGGGAAAGCCTTCGAAGTGCTACCATGGTGTAATAGCGCACAAAATGCATGATAAAGGAATAACAGGAAAAGTTGGTAGATGGATCAATAATTTCCTAAGAAATAGAACACAAAGAGCAATAGTATACAGAGTAAAGTCTGAGGCGGCTAGAGTGAAAAGTACTGTTCCACAAGGCACAGTACTCGCTCCCATCCTATTCCTCATCCACATATATGACATAGACAGAGATGTAAGCCATAGTCCAGTGTCTTCCTTTGGGGATGACACCCAAATTGCTATGACAGTGACCTCCATCGAAGACACCGCAAGACTCCAAGCGGACATCAACCAAAACTTTAAATGGGCCTCAAAAAACAATATGAAACTCAATGAAGAGAAATTTCAACTACTCATATATGAAAAACTTGAGGAAATTAAAACTGTATCAGGGTATATAATAAATTTTAACCACACAATAGAGAAAGAAGCTAATGTGAAGGATCTGGGAGTGATAATGTCAGAGGATCTCACCTTCAAAGATCACAACAATGTATCTACCTCATCTGCTAGGAAAATGATAGGATGGATAATGAGAACCTTCAAAACTAGGGATGCAAAGCACATGATGATTCTTTTCAAATCGCTTGTGCTCTCTAGACTGGAATACTGCTGTACACTAAGTATCCCCTTCAATGCAGGCGACATTGTTGACCTGGAGAATATACAGGGAACTTTCACGCATAATTACGATAAAGCACCTAAATTACTGGGAACGGTTGAAGTACCTTGATTTGTATTCCCTGGAACGCAGGCGAGAAAGATACATGATAATATACACTTGGAAAATCCTAGAGGATAATATTAGTATTGAACTTGCACACGAAAATCACTCCCTAAGAAAGCAAAAGACTCAGCAGGAGATGCAACATTTCCTCAATGAGAAGCACGGGCGCCACGAGTACGGTAAGAGACAACACATTAGGTGTCAGGGGCCCAAGACTGTTCAAGTGCCTTCCAGCATACATAAGGGAGATTACAAATAGACCCTTGTCTGTCTTCAAGAAGGCATTGGACAGACACTTAAAGCAAGAACCTGATCAGCCGGGCTGTGGTTCGTACATTGATTTACGTGAGGCCAGCAGTAACAGCCTAGTAGATCAGGCCCTGATCCACCACGAGGCTTGGTCTCAAACCAGGCCGCGGGGTCACTGACCCCCGAAACCCTCTCCAGGTAAAAGTCTTTTAAGGTCTTTCAGTCTTTTAATGTTGTCAGGTTTACTTCTTTTAGTTTACTCACGCACCGTACTGAAACTTTGGGATTAATCTCATAGCAAATTTCTGCAGTTACTCCAGTGTCTTGACATGTGTTATCAGTTGTGGGTTCCATGCTGGTGCTCGGCACATAGCTTATTATGAGTCATGGACGACTCTTAGTTGACATTCCTGAAAGTCTTAATTTAGCCATACTTGGATTTGGTACAGAGATTATTTTTTGCTGTGCACCTCAAGCAATGTACTCGGAATTAAGCACACTCCTAAGTCCTTCTTGAGTGAGGCTTGCAGACTCTCGAGATGGTACTCAGTTTCCAGTCTTCATTCCAATTCCAGAATTTTCGTTACCTTGAATTTGCTGGGGTTGAATTTTGGCTGCTACTTGTTTCGCCAATTCTGTTCTTTGTTCACTTCATTTAGACTTCCTCTGACCTCTCTGGTTTTTACTCTCTTCGTTAATTTACCGTCTGATATTAGAGATACATAGAACTCAATCTCCTTCGGCATGTTATTCACATATACCAGAAAAAGTACCGGTCCTGATGCTACTTTTCATGTAATCCAACTTGTTACTCTTGCTTATTCTGACTCCTCTTCTTGCACATTCATTGTTTGTCTTCTTCCTCTTAAGTATTCTTTAAGTCAATAGTGCCTTTCTTGCTATCCTTATCTGTTCCACTTGATTTTTAGTCTCGCCTTTTGTACGGTGCCATTTCAGGAACTTATGTGCTATTGCGATGGTCTTTATACCTGAGGCCATTTTAATATTTTTCCCACATACCTGCTGTGTACTGGCTATGTTGTGTATATTTATTACAATTATCTTCCACACCTCCTCCCTGGTCAAGGATCTGACTGCACTAGCTGCAATCACCAGTTTATGAGACAATCTTGGATAATATTATTATATCGGTATGGTTCCTTCTGCACACATCCCTAGATCTGTGTCGTAACTAGCTCATTATCGTCATTATAGCCAGTAACAGTGCCATAAATATGACTCAATCATTATAGCCAGTAACAGTGCCATAAATATGACTCAATCAGCAAAGAAGACTAAAAATAACTTGATTTGTATAAATATGTATATGTCGTGCCGAATAGGTAAAACTTGCGATTTTGGATTAAATAGCAACGCTCTTCTTGCTGAATAAGGCAAGCGAAAAATTGTGTATGCAATAATTTTGCAAAAATCATTCTGAACCTAACGAAACAAAAAAATATTTCATTGTGTTTGTATATTATTAAATTACTGTAAGCTTATCTAAAATACATTTAGTATCATTTGGTTAAATTTCGCTTGTTATAATAAGGTTAGGTAAGTTTTCTAAGGTTCTTTTGGTACAAATTGTTAATTATTAAATTAACATAAACGTATATTATATATATATATATATATATATATTAATATATATATATATATATATATATATATATATATATATATATATATATATATATATATATATATATATATGTATATATGTCGTGCCGAATAGGCATAACTTGCGATCTTGGCTTAAATAGCAACGCTCATCTTGCCATATAAGACAAGTGAAAATTTGTGTATGGAATAATTTCGCCAAAATCATTCTGAACCTAACGATAAAAATATATTTCACTGTGTTTGTTTAGTATTAAATTATTGTAAACAAATCTAAAATATATTTAGTTGGGTTAGGCTAAAATAAATTTCCCTTGTTATAATAAGGTTAGGTAAGTTTTCTAAGTTCCTTTTGGTGCAAAATTATAAATTTTTACATCAACATTAATGAAAAAAATATATCTTTAAACTTATAAGAGAAAATTTTAGAAAGGACTTAATTTTAAATGAGTTCTTGCTAATTAAACCGTTTTACATATTCGG
>NC_069427.1:29082471-29089971 GCF_026875155.1 Cherax quadricarinatus | reverse complement strand
CGTGAGCATGCCATATATATATATATATATATATATATATATATATATATATATATTTATATATATATATATATTTTATATAATATATATATAAAATATATATATATATTATATATATTACCTCAAGTGACGTAAAAAATTGCATTACAATAGTGGATTATTACATACCTTCATTTACAACCTTCTTACTAGTGAAATAGAGGGAAAATCCCTCATTTCTCAACCAGTGTCGAGGAACCTTCCAGAATGTTCAGGAAATATCCTCAGTGAATTCTTCTATTCATGCTTCCTTCCTTATAATAAATAGGCTATTCTTAATTTTAATGCCATTCCTATCATTATTATCAACTATCACTCACTAATATCATTATTATTATCATCACCATTATAATATTATCAACAACCTAATTACATAAATCACTAAACAAGTTATAATCACCATGGTGCAATCACCTATGTGTACCTTGTACCATGAGGCGGGCCAACACGACATGGGTTCGAGTCCTCGGCTAGTCGCAGTGTTGTTATTGATACTGATACATATTATTGTAACCACGAACGAGTGATATTTAATTAATAACAACACTGCAGCTAGCCGAGGACTCGAACCCATGTCGTTTGGCCCGCCTCATGGTACAAGGTACACAAGGTAACATAGGTGATTGCAAACATATATATAAAATTATAATATATATAATATATATAAAATATATATATATTAATATATTTTATATATATATATATATATATATATATATATATATATATATATATATATATATATATATTATATATATAGACATTTACTAAAAAAGAGAAGAAGAAAAACTTTATTAAAACTGGGATGCTTAAATGTGCGTGGATAAAAGTGCGGATGACAAGAAACAGATGATTGCTGATGTTATGAATGAAATGAAGTTGGATGTCCTGGCCCTAAGCGAAACATAGCTGAAGGGGGTAGGGAGTTTCGGGGGGGGAAAAAAAATGGGATTAAATCTGGAGTATCTGAGAGGTTAGAGCAAAGGAAGGATAGCAGTAATGTTGAATGAAACAGTTATGGAAGGAGAAAAGAGAATATGAATGTGTAAATTCAAGAATTATGTGGGTTAAAAATAAAGGTTGGATGCGAGAAGTGGGTCATAATAAGCGTGTATGCCCTGGAGAAGAGAGGAATGCAGAGGAGAGAGAGAGATTTTGGGAGATGTTAAGTGAATGTATAGGAGCCTTTGAACCCAAATGAGAGAGTAATTGTGGTAGGGGACCTGAATGCTAAATAGGAGAAAACTTTTAGAGAGGGTGTGGTAGGTAAAATTTGG
Source organism: Cherax quadricarinatus (assembly GCF_026875155.1). Taxonomy (NCBI): domain Eukaryota; kingdom Metazoa; phylum Arthropoda; class Malacostraca; order Decapoda; family Parastacidae; genus Cherax; species Cherax quadricarinatus. The sequence continues at coordinate 29,088,655 of NC_069427.1, read as the reverse complement.
GGTGTCATGTGTAAATGAAAATGGGAGCCCTTTGATTGAACTTTGTATAGAAAGGGGTTTAGTTTTTAGGTAATACATATTTTAAGAAAAAGGGATAAATAAGTATACAGGATATGATGTAGGGCGAAATGACAGTAGTTTGTTGGATTATGTATTGGTAGATAAAAGACTGTTGAGTAGACTTCAGGGTGTACATGTTTATAGAGGGGCCACAGATATATCAGATCACTTTCTAGTTGTAGCTACACTGAGAGTAAAAGGTAGATGGGATACAAGGAGAATAGAAGCATCAGGGAAGAGAGAGGTGAAGGTTTATAAACTAAAAGAGGAGGCAGTTTTGGGTAAGATTATAAACAGCTATTGGAGGATAATGGGCTAATGAGAGCATAGGCAATGGGGTCGAAGAGGTATGGGGTAGGTTTAAAAATGTAGTGTTTAGAGTGTTCAGGAAAGTTTGTGGTTACAGGAAAGTGGGTGCGGGAGGGAAGAGGAGCGATTGGTGGAATGATGATGTGAAGAGAGTAGTAAGGGAGAAAAAGTTAGCATATGAGAAGTTTTTACAAAGTAGAAGTGATGCAAGGAGGAGAAGAGTATATGGAGAAAAAGAGAGAGGTTAAGAGAGTGGTGAAGCAATGTAAAAAGAGAGCAAATGAGAGAGTGTGTGAGATGTTATCAACAAATTTTTGTTGAAAATAAGAAAAAGTTTTGGAGAGAGATTAAGAAGTTAAGAAAGCTAGAGAACAAATGGATTTGTCAGTTAAAAATAGGAGAGGAGAGTTATTAAATGGAGAGTTAGAGTATTGGGAAGATGGAGGGAATATTTTGAGGAATTGTTAAATGTTGATGAAGATAGGGAAGCTGTAATTTCGTGTATAGGGCAAGGAGGAACAACATCTTGTAGAGTGAGGAAGAGCCAGTTGTGAGTGTGGGGGAAGGTCGTGAGGCAGTAGGTAAAATGAAAGGGGGTAAGGCAGCCGGGATTGATGGATAAAGATAGAAATGTTAAAAGCAGGTGGGGATATAGTTTTGGAGTGTTGGTGCAATTATTTAATAATCTATGGAAGAGGGTAAGGTACCTAGGGATTGGCAGAGAGCATGCATAGTTCCTTTGCATAAAGGCAAGGGGATAAAAGAGAGTGCAAAAATTATAGGGGGATAAGTCTGTTGAGTATACCTGGCAAAGTGTATGGTAGAGTTATTATTGAAAGAATTAAGAGTAAGACGGAGAATAGGATAGCAGATGAACAAGGAGGCTTTAGGAAAGGTAGGGGGTGTGTGGACCAGGTGTTTACAGTGAAACATATAAGTGAACAGTATTTAGATAAGGCTAAAGAGGTCTTTGTGGCATTTATGGATTTGGAAAAGGTGTATGACAGGGCAGATAGGGGGGCAATGTGGCAGATGTTGCAGGTGTATGGTGTAGGAGGTAGGTTACTGAAAGCAGTGAAGAGTTTTTACGAGAATAGTGAGGCTCAAGTTAGAGTATGTAGGAAAGAGGGAAATTATTTCCCAGTAAAAGTAGGCCTTAGACAAGGATGTGTGATGTCACCGTGGCTGTTTATAGATGGGGTTGTAAGACAAGTAAATGCGAGGGTCTTGGCAAGAGGCGTGGAGTTAAAAGATAAAGAATCACACATAAAGTTGGAGTTGTCACAGTTGCTCTTTCCTGATGACACTGTGCTCTTGGAAGATTCTGAAGAGAAGTTGCAGAGATTGGTGGATGAATTTGGTAGGGTGTGCAAAAGAAGAAAATTGAAAGTGAATACAGGAAAGAGTAAGGTTATGAGGATAACAAAAAGATTAGGTGATGAAAGATTGGATATCAGAATGGAGGGAGAGAGTATGGAGGAGGTGAATGTATTCAGAAATTTGGGAGTGGACGTGTCAGCGGATGGGTCTATGAAAGATGAGGTGAATCATAGAACTGATGAGGGGATGTATGAGAGTATAGTTTTACCAACGCTCTTATATGGGTGTGAAGCGTGGGTGATGAATGTTGCATCGAGGAGAAGGCTGGAGGCAGTGGAAAATGTCATGTCTGAGAGCAATGTGTGGTGTGAATATAATGCAGAGAATTGTAGTTTGGAATTAGGAGGAGGTGCGGGATTACCAAAACTGTTGTCCAGAGGGCTTAGGAAGGGTTGTTGAGGTGGTTCGGACATGTGGAGAGAATGGAGCGAAACAGAATAACTTCAAGAGTGTATCAGTCTGTAGGGAAAGGGAAGGGGGTAGGGGGGGCCAAAAAGTTGAGGGGGGGGTAAGGGGGTTTTGTGGCGAGGGCTTGGATTTTCCGCAGGCTGCTGAGCGGTTTTTTTGAGGAATGGAGAAAAAGGGGTTTTTAATTTTTGAGGGGCTTTTGGGAGTGTGAGCAAAGTAACATTAAAAGGGGTTCAGGAAACCCGGGCAGGCCCGGGATTTGTTCCGGAGAGGGGAATACAGGCCTGCACCTAAAGGGAGGGGTGTTAAGGGTTTGCATTTTAAAAACTTAGGGGTAAAGCACCCTTCTGCAAGACAGGGTGGATGAATGATGGGAAAGTTTTTCTTTTTTAGGCCACCCGCCCTTGGGGGGGAACGGGCCCGTGTGATAAAAAAAAATAAAAATATATATTAATATATATATATATATATATTATAATAATTTTAAAAAAAATTTTAAAATATATATATATATATACCTGGGAAAATTTATATATATAAAAATATATATATAAATATATATATAATATAATATATATATATTATAAAATAAATAATATTATATATAATATAAATATATAAATATATAATAATTAATTATATATATATATATTAATATTCGTGTCAAATTAAAACTGGTCAATTAGCAAAACTCATTTTAAAAAAAGTCCTTTCTGAAATTTTTTCCCTTTTACTTTAAAGATATTTTTTTAATTAATGTTCAGTAAAAAATTTTAATTTTGCACCAAAAGAATTTTTGAAAACTTACCTAACCTTATTAAACAAGAGCAATTTTATTTTAGCCAAACCCAACTAAATATATTTTAAACACGTTTACAATAATTTAGTACTAAACAAACACAATCAAATATATTTTTTTCGTTAGGTTCAGAATAAATTTTGCCGAAATTATTGCATACACAAATTTTCCCTTGTTCTATATGGCAAGATGAGCGTTGCTATTTAAGCCAAGATCGCAAGTTCTGCCTATTCGGCACGACATATATATATATATATATATATATATATATATATATATATATATATATATATATATATATATATATATATATATATATATATATATATATAAAATATATATATATATATATATATATATATATATATATATATTATTGTAAACCAACCACAGGGGAAATAGAATGGTAGCTCTAGGTCTTTCATGTTGCAATCAACACATCATCAAGAGCTTTCAAAGTTGGAGAAAAGAGGAGGGCGTCCAAGCATATACGATCACAGAGAATGTCTTCACTGGAGTGAGAATTACCCATCACAAGACTCACAGAGGGAAAATTCCTAGGAATCAACCTTGACAGTAGACTCAAATTTCAGACACATATAGAACAAATTTCCAAGAAAATTTTTAAGACAGTAGGCATACTATCAAAGATACGGTACTATATTCCACAATCAGCTCTCCTTGCATTGTATCATTCATTTATTTACCCTTATCTTACGTATGGAATTTGTGCATGGGGATCAACAACATTAAATCACCTAAGGTCATTAATAACCCAGCAAAAGGCTGCAGTCAGAATGATAACAAATTCCCACTCCCGACAGCATACTCCACCAATATTTAAAAGTCTAAATCTGCTCACCATTAACAACATCCATACTTATTCATGTGCCTACTACATACATAGAACACTACACTCAAACATAAACCCTCCACTCAAACTTCTCCTCACCAACCTTAACAGGTCACACGATTATAACACAAGACACAGACCTCTTTTTGATGTACCCCGTATCCATATCTCACTGTGTAAAAAGTCTGCACATAAAGGGCCCCAGAATTTGGAATTCATAACCAGTAAATACTAAAGTAACCCGGTCTGAACATCAATTTAAGACTCTTCTCGAAAACCACTTACTCACCCTAAACTAAATACTCAGTATTTAAATTTACCAAAAAATCCCCCAATTATCTAAATCTTAAAACTTCAAAACGCGATGCCTAAAGTTCATACAGATTAGAACTACCTTGTAGTATAAATACGTACCCAAAACATTACTTCCCAATTGTAGCATTCTCTTACTGTAAACTACTTTCAACAACTCACAATGTTATATTCCCATAATATAATTTCCATATTTACTATTGAAACTACTGTAATTTGAGTAAAATTACTGTGTACTATAAATAAACAAGATGTACAACTTAAACAAACTATGTTCAATTTTTTTAGTATTAAGTAGTCTGTAAGCCATTAAATTAAGACTGCCCATAATGCCTAGGCATGATAGTGGCTCTTTGCACTGCAAATCATTTTTGTAATTTCATAATCTCAAATGTAATCTTGCAAGGAAATAAAAATTGACTGATTCAGAGAGAGAAGGCAACAGGAAATGCCCCCAGGCATACCAGTACCCATAGCCAGAAGGGATAAATATTATAGCATTAGAAAAATCCCACAAGCACTGAAATATTTTCACTAAGGGTTCAAATAGCAGGATATCGAGATGAACAGTAGCCAGCCAAGACTGCAAGTTTCAAGTGGTGTATATTTTATTTTCAGTTTAGCTTAGCCAGTGATCTTAAGAATAGGCTCTTGTTATCCTTTTCCTGAGCTCTTGGTCTAGGAGCCCTGACTAAGAACTTGAAGCGGTGGCTTGGTAAAGCAAGCTTTGCTTAAAGTTTCCTCACCTAATGTGAATTTCTCAGGTTACAAAGTTCTTAACTTTTGTTCTTCTAGTTGACCTTATTTTTGTATTTTTTCTCAGCTATGTTATACCTTGAAAAATACATTTTCTCCATTAGAATTCCATCACGTTTAGCATCAGGGTTCAGCAGTTTATACTGCACATTTCTTTTCCCTTCTTAGGATAAAGCTAGGTCAAGCATTGATGATGAGTTGCTTTCTCTCACTTCAGTTGCTTCCTTAATATGTTAAGACATTGTATGTGTATATGTGACTTTGTATCTTCTTTAATTTATTTACCCCTTATTTTACTCTCTTTCTCCTCCTCCCCCTACCTTGCTTACCTTATAAGTATACTGTCGTCGGTGACACTCTAGGGTAGACTGGGGATTGATGGCAGCAGCGGGTAGGAGCAGCGCCAGGAGTGCTGCTCCCACTGCCACCATGGCCACCACCCTTCCTCCAACACTGCCTCTAGCACCACCACTCACACTGCCGCTCCTCCCACCGCCGGTCACCATGGCACGCACCCTGCTACTGCTGCTGCTGCTGCCTCTGCTGCTCCTGCTGGGAGTGGAAAGACACATCTTTTACTACTCTACTCCACAAGCAGGCAGTAATAATGTTGTTACTGAAAGTTGTAAGACATAAATTAGTTAAAATTTTGCCCCAAAGATCGAGTTTATTGATCAACGTCATTCATGATGTGAGTCGACATACCACTGTAAAGACTCACAAAGCTGACACGATGTTAACAATATCATCTCCAATTTTGGCTGTGATCGTGTACAGTGAGCAGTGTCTTACAGTGAAGTGTACTCCTCGATCACTACACACCTAACATCAGTACACTAGACATCTACCATCACTTCACTACACATTACCCATCACTCTACCACCCATCTACCATCACAACTGGTATAATGACACATACTGTTACTAAAGTGATGCAGACAACATGGTGGATCTGCTGCAACACACTGCAGTGACATAGACACAATGGTGGGTCTGCTGCATCCCACAACAGTGATGCAGACACCGTGGTGGGTCTGCTGCAACACACAACAGTGATACAGACACCTTGGTGGGTGTGCTGCAACACACAGTATTTATGTAGACATCTTGGTGGGTCTGCTGCAACACAGCAGTGACGCAAAAAGCGTGGTGGGTCTGCTGCAATACACAGCAGTGACACAAACACCATGGTGGGTTTGTTGCAACACACAGCAGTGATGCAGACACCGTGGTATGTCTGCTGTAACACAGAGCAGTGATGTAGACACAGTGGCTGATCTGCTGTTTAAAGTCACATGTTACGGTGT
>NC_069427.1:29074971-29077471 GCF_026875155.1 Cherax quadricarinatus | reverse complement strand
CACCTGTAAGACACCTGTAAGACACCTGTGAGACACCTGTAAGATACCTGTAAGACACCTGTAAGACACCTGTAAGACACCTGTAAGACACCTGTACAGCTGCTGAGACTCTCACACTTGTCTTACTGCCCCACTTGTTGATATTGTCATTATTATAATGAAACTGATGATGGGTTAGGAACGGACCGAAACGTCGTTTAGAGTGTCTCGAAAAGGTGTGAATAATTTGTTCATTATTATTGTTATTATCATTATTATTATTTTTATTATTATTATTGTTATTATTATTATTATTATTATTATTATTATTATTATCATTATTATTATTATTATTATTATATTATATTATTTTATTATTAATATTGATGATTACGATTATTATTATTATTGTTATATTCTTAGGAGAACCATAAATCAGTAGGGGTCATAAGGTGCCTGGGAGAATGAGAGATAATCATATTCGATCCAAGGAAGAGGAGGTCAGGCCCAGTTCCATAGATCAAGATCACCAAACTGGCGTCAAGGAACCTCAATCGAGAGAGATTAATGAACAGTTAAACATGACACACAAGACTAGTGTTTACCGGTCGCTTTAAACAACCTTCCCTAAACTGAATAAACTTCCTGGTTTTATTTTCTTATTTATTTATTTATTATTTTTTTTTTTTGTGAATGACCCTTTGAGTATGAAGTGTCACCAACGTAGCGGTTGGTAGCCATCTTGGATTTAGGTTTGCTGAGGTAGGATAATAATTAATGTTTCTTAAAATATTGATGATGATGATGATGATGATCATCATCATCATCATCATCATCTTCATCATCATCATCATCATAATAATAATAATAATAGTAGTGAAAATTTCATCTGGGGGCCCCTTCAAAGGATGCCGCCTTTTCACACCTATGTGCTAATGACCTTGACCCTATGATAATGACCATTCTGGGCACGTGTCACCTTTTCACACCTAGGTGTTACTTCCGGTTTTGACCATGACCTCGCCCTCGAGACTACCTCACCCTTGACCCCCCAACCAATACCCCCACCCCCCACGACCCCCCGCCTCGCGACCCCACCATCGCGCCGCGCGCCCGCCCCGCGCGCCCGCCCGCGCGCCCGCCCGCGCCCTTCGCGACCCCCGCCCGCGCCCGGCCGCGCGTCCGCCCGCGCCCTTCGCGACCCCCGCCCGCGCCTTCTGCTGCGCCTTCTGCAGCGTCATCCGGATCGCCCCCGCGCCTCGAATTTTTTTCCGATTTTTTTCGAATTTTTTTTGAATTTCATTTTCTTGTGCTCTCCATCTCCTCGGATCAAGTTTTTAAGGTTCCCCCTCCCACTTTCACCCCAAAATTTCTCGATATTACCAAGTTTTTGGATTCCCCCCTATGGGGGGTTTCGAAAGTCTCCATCTCCTCGGATCCCCCTCCCACTTTCACCCCCCAACCCCAAAAATTTCTCGATAATACAAGTTTTGGATTCCCCCCTATGGGGGTTTTGAATTTCTTATGATCACCTTGGATCAAATTTTTGGATTACCATCCTTCCCCCCCCACCCCCAAAAAAAAAATTTTCTCAAAATAAAAGTCTCCACTTCCTGGGATCCCCCTCCCACTTTCACCCCAACCCCAAAAATTTCTCGATAATACAATTTTTGGTTTCCCCCCCCTATGGGGTTTTCAAAAATTCTCCACCCCTTTGGATAAAGGGTTTTTTTTTGGGTACCCCTCCTTTCACCCCCCACCCCCCCAAAAAATTCTCAATATCAAAGCCCTCCACTTCCCGATCCCCCTCCCCTTTTTTTCCCCCCCAACCCCAAAAATTTCTCGTAAAAATTTTTTGGGATTCCCCCCTAGGGGGGTTTAAAATTCTTAGATCTCCCGGATCAAATTTTTTCTCGAAACAAAAAAACCAACTCCTTGATCAAGTTTTTCCAATAATACCAAGTCTCCATCCCTTTGGATCAATTTTTTTGGATTCTCCCCCCCGGGGGTAACATTAAAGAACCCTCCAATGGGGCAGCTTACTACGGGTCAAAACAATGTGAGTCACCCCACCGTTTTTACTCGGGGGTCAGTGACGTCAGGGGATGCCCCCCCACACACACACAGGCTGAATCATGACAACCCTTTTATTCATTAAATTAATAAAGGGGGCACATGCACAAAAGGCACCAAATCGCTTACATCCACTTTCGTTAAATTTACTACCACAATTTTAATATTTCGAAATTAAAACGCACTTTTACTTTTAACATCTTTAAACACCTCAAAAATCATTTGAATACTCACAAAAAATACCTTTAACATTTTCCCAAAAAACCTGAAAATTTCTCCAAAAACTAATTTGAACACCCCCCCAAAACACCTCTGAATACTCCCAGAACACCTTCAAAAGTACTCTTCACATCATTTTAACCCTTCATAATACTCTTTCACTCATTTGAACCCTTCAAAAAACCTCATAACATTTGAACACACCAAAAAACACCTTAAAAAACCCTTA
>NC_069427.1:29014448-29074471 GCF_026875155.1 Cherax quadricarinatus | reverse complement strand
TTTTGGGAAATGTTCAAAGGTGTTCAAAGGTGTTTTGAGTGTGTTCAAATGTTGTTTTTGAAGGTGATCAAGGGTGTTCAAGGGTGTTTTGAAGGTGTTCAAAGGTGTTTTGAGTGTGTTCAAATGATTATGAGAGTGTTTTGAAGGTGTTCAAATGATGTGCAAGAGTACTTATGAAGGTGTTCAAATGATGTGCAAGAGTACTTATGAAGGTGTTCTGGGAGTATTCAGAGGTGATTTGGGGGTGTTCGAATGATGTTTTTGGAGTATTTCAGTGTTGTTTGGAAATGTATAAAGGTATTTTTTGTGAGTATTCAAATGATTTATGAGAGTGTTTTGAAGATGTTCAAAGTAAAAGTGCGTATTTAACTTCGTAATATGTAAAATTGTGAGTAGTGAATTTAACGAAAGTGGATGTAAGCGATGTGGTGACTTTCTGATGCATGTGTCCCCTTATTAACTTTAATGAACTAAAAGGGTTGTCATGATTCAGCCTGTGTGTGTGTGGGGGGTCATCGCGTGACGTCACTGACCGCCGAGTAAACACAGGTGGGGTGACGTCACACTTGTTTAGACCTGTAGTAAGCATGCCCCATAGGAGGAGTTCATTTGAATGCTTACCCTCAGAGGGGAGAATCCAAAAACTTGATCCAAGGAGATGGAGACTTGGTATTATTGAGAAAAACTTGATCCAAGGAGTTGGATTCTTTGATTTCGAGAAAAATTTGATCCGAGGAGATCATAAGAATTTCGAAACCCCCATAGGGGGGAATCCAAAACTTGTATTATCGAGAAATTTTTGGGGTTGGGGGTGAAAGTGGGAGGGGGATCCGAGGAAGTGGAGACTTTGATATTGAGAATTTTTGGGGGGGATGGGGGGTGAAAGGAGGGGTACCCAAAAAAAACCTTGATCCAAGGAGATGGAGAATTTCGAAAACCCCATAGGGGGGAATCCAAAACTTGTATTATCGAGAAATTTTTGGGGTTGGGGGTGAAAGTGGGAGGGGGATCCGAGGAAGTGGAGACTTTGATATTGAGAATTTTTTGGGGGGGATGGGGGGTGAAAGGAGGGGTAATCCAAAAATTTGATCCAAGGTGATCATAAGAAATTCAAAACCCCCATAGGGGGGAATCCAAAACTTGTATTATCGAGAAATTTTTGGGGTTGGGGGGTGAAAGTGGGAGGGGGATCCGAGGAGATGGAGACTTTCGAAACCCCCCATAGGGGGGAATCCAAAAACTTGGTAATATCGAGAAATTTTGGGGTGAAAGTGGGAGGGGGAACCTTAAAAACTTGATCCGAGGAGATGGAGAGCACAAGAAAATGAAATTCAAAAAAAATTCGAAAAAAATCGGAAAAAAATTCGAGGCGCGGGGGCGATCCGGATGACGCTGCAGAAGGCGCAGCAGAAGGCGCGGGCGGGGGTCGCGAAGGGCGCGGGCGGACGCGCGGCCGGGCGCGGGCGGGGGTCGCGAAGGGCGCGGGCGGGCGCGCGGGCGGGCGCGCTGGGGCGGGCGCGCGGCGCGATGGTGGGGTCGCGAGGCGGGGGGTCGTGGGGGGTGGGGGTATTGGTTGGGGGGTCAAGGGTGAGGTAGTCTCGAGGGCGAGGTCATGGTCAAAACCGGAAGTAACACCTAGGTGTGAAAAGGTGACACGTGCCCAGAATGGTCATTATCATAGGGTCAAGGTCATTAGCACATATGTGTGAAAAGGCGGCATCCTTTGAAGGGGCCCCCAGTGGAAATTTTCACTACTAATAATGATAATAATAATAATAATAATAATAATAATAATAATAATAATTAATAATAATAATCAATAAGGATTTCTATATATTTTTCTCAGTCAGTGATATTAAGATCTACCTTATTTAGTTTATAAGTGTCATGGTTATTTTCCTTTCCAACGGTTAGAACTTTGCTTTTGTCTATATTAAACTGCATCTGCCACTTCTCCGACCATTAAATCAGACCATTCAGATCTTCCTTCAGCACCCAAATGTACTCGTCAAAATTAATTCGACGGCCTATTTTGATGTCATCGGCAAACTTTCTTATGTCGCTATTTATTTCCTTACCTATGTCGTTTTATGTAAAGTGTGAACAACAAAGGGCCCAACAGTGATCCCTGTGGAACACTGCTTGTGACGCGTTACCACACTGATTTCTCCCCATTTATGCAAACTCTCTGTTGCCTATCTGTCAACCACGCCTCTATCCAGGAAAAAAAATTCTCCTCCTATTTCGTGTGCCTCTACTTTCCTTAATAAGCTCCGATGTGGAACTCTATCAAACACCTTAATGAAGTTCGTATGCACAATATCATGTTCATTACTATGTCACTGATGAACTGCATCGTGCATAATTTATTTTCTTCCTGTTCTACATAATTTATCATTTTCGGATTTTCACTAATATCTTCATTCATAAACATTGAGAGGAAATAAGTGTCAAAGGTTTTACACATTTCTATGTCACTGTCAGTGAGATAACCCGAGTAGTTTTTGAATGGGCCAATATTTTCCCTAATCTTACTTCTATATACCTGAAAGAAATCTTTTGGGTTAATCTTCGAATCCCTTGCGACTTTAACCTCATAATCTCTTTTTGCTTTTCTTATTCCCATTTTGTTTATTTTTATAATTCCCTTGTAATTCTCCTGTATATGGCTCTCTTTTGACCTGTGAGATGCTTTAGTCTCTGGTTTATCCATATAGGGTCCTTTTGGTTTGATTTAATTTCCCTCTTTGGAACATAAGTAGTCTGGGCAGCTAGAACTCTGCTTTGAAAAATATCATATTGGCAATCATCTCTACCTACCTGAACCACAGCCAGATCATTCCAGTTCAACCCACCCAGGTAATTTCTCTGTCCTATGAAATCGGTCAAGAGTAAATCAGGAACAGTGACTTGACTGAAGTTATTAAGATAATTCCATGATATATTAAACTGAATTATTTGTGATTGCTTTTCCCATAATAATAATATCTTTATTTCTACGAGTACAGACCTATTTGACATCAATGACATACTACTGTATAGCAAGCCGCTGGTTATGTAGAGCATTTCTGGCAAATTAAGTCAGTTTGGTCCTAAGATCCGACCCACACCAGTAGACTAATACCCAGGTTCCCATTTTACTGATGGGATCACAGATAACCGGTGTAAAGAAATACACCCAATGCTTCTACCCTCGTTGGGCATCGAACCCGGACCCTCGCCGTGTGAAGCGAGTTTTAGCCACCAGACCAAGCTCATCATTAACCTCAAGATTATTAATTAGTGATTCCTTGTCGGCGAGAACCAAGACAAATAGGTTATTTCCTCAAGTTGATTCTCTCACAAATTGTTTTAAAAAGCAATCCTGGATCGCACCAAGAAAGTTGTTAAACTCAAAATTTCCTGCCCAATTGCTCCAGTCAATTTGTCTAAAGTTAAAACCTCCCACTAACACATTTTCGTATTTAGATGCCTTATGAATTTCGTCCCAAAGGGTTTGGGGCTTGTAAAACACACTCATTATTAATTTTCCACGACACTCAAGAAACTGTAGCCAAACGGATTCACTGTCCTACTCTTCCAATTTTATATTTTGTCTGACATACTTTGCCACTCCACGACCCTTCCTGTTGACCCTATCATTGTGGAATAATTGATAAACTTGTATGTGGCATTCAGAAGGCATTTTTCTATCTTTCAGGTTGAACCAGGTCTCTGTTATAGCAATAATATCTATGCTTCCTGCAAATGCGATTAATTTTAGCCTATCTTATTTCTTACGCTCATGCAATTATTATAATAAACCTTAAAGGAATTAGTCCCTCGCTGCCCACTGCTGTCTGTTTGCTGACCAGTTCAATTACATTTATTACTAACTTTATGTTGAATAATGTCTTTTAAACATATTCCTGAGGTATCCTGGTAATATCTACTGTTTTCATCCCACGTGCCACAACGTGTTTGTTTCCCACACACACACACACACCCATACTTCTATATTCTATCAGTTTAAAGTCCTAGACACCTCAGCAACGACCCCTTCGATCGAGTTGGCCAACGCAACCGCTCCCACCCAAGAGAGATGTACCCCATCCCTTGCATACTTATCATGTTTGCCGTAGAAATTGTCCCAGTTGTCAATGCAAGTTCCTGCAAGTTCCTTGCAGTACCTGTCTAGCCAGCAAATTACAGCAATTGCTCTAGACATCAATTCATTGCCCACTCCCCTTCTAGACAACATGCTACATATGATCGAGACCCCTCCCCTAGACATAATTAAATCTGTAACTGACCTGTACTTATCCAGCAGCTCCTGCTTCCTGCCCTTCTGAGGGCAGATATTGGGCTTTTTCCCATAACCAGTGAAAGGCAGGGGTGCCACGAGTACACTAAGAGACAACACATTAAGTGTCAGGGGTCCAAGACTGTTCTACTGATTCCCATCATACATAAGGGGGATTGCCAATAGACCCCTGGCTGTCTTCAAAAGGCGCTGGAAAGGCACCGAAAGTCAGTACCTGATCAGTCGGGCTGTGGTTTTTACGTTGGTTTACGTGCGGCCAGCAGTAACAGCCTGGATGATCAGACCCTGATCCACCACGAGGTCTCGTCTCAGACCGGGCCGAGGGGCTTGACCACTGAAACCCTCTCCAGGTATATTCCAGGTATACCTGACATGATATCATCCTCGGTCTCTCCTTCCTATCTCTGTTACAGAAACCACGGTCCCTGTATCTTACCTGTGAATCACCAACCACAAGGATATTCTTATATTTTTTAGCAGGGGAGTTAGTAGTACCTTTATCCTCACTGATCATCGAAGTACATTCGTCCTGGAGAACAGAGAAGTCATTTCCTACCTTCAAAACTTCTCTTTTAACCTTCTTTATTTTGATGTTACTTCTTTTACTGTGAATCACTTGTTACGGCTGCCAATCTGCTCCTCATTGCTAGTAAACTGTTTACCTTCACTAACTTGAACAACTCTACATTCACTACTGTAGTTATCTAGGAGAATTTTCAGTTTCTTATTTTCGTCCTTGAGAAGTAGAACCTCCTCCTCCTCAACACCTTGACCTCAGATTCTAACACCCTAGAGATGCAAGCCATGGAGATCTGAAATATATATTGGAATTCTCTTTATGTATCATTTATAAAGATTTTGTCAAAATTCTTGCATGAATTTTTTTACACTTCATGTCGGAAGTGTTTCTATGTGGTGATGATGACCATTGTTTGTGCATTTGTTTGCAGAGGCATTAGGTCTGGGTGAATGGTTCATGATATAAGAACATCGCCCGGAATCCTCACTGCAGTGTAGAGAGTCGCGTAGTTTGGTAAAGATTTGTTCTAGGAAAGACCATTTTTCTTCAAGGAACTCAGTGTTGCACATTCCTTAAGTTCCTGGGAAAAGATCCATAACAGCAACGCCTTTAGTTTAAAAGTCGTTGTGCGAGTGGCAGTGGAGATCATTTGGTGGGTTTCTGAAAAATTTTGAAAGAAAAAAATATTTGCTGCTTGACTTGCAGAGCAAAACGTCAGTGAAAGGGAGAGTGTAAATAGGTTCCTGCTTCAGAGTTTGTTTTATTTTATTTACAAAGCACAAGAGCATTTTGGCTATTCAACCCTTTAAATATTTTCCGTTATTCCAGGCTATTATTATCAGATTATTACCATCGTTGGCAATTTACTCTCACATTGCACAAATCATAATCATAAATCAAATCAAACTGTTTGAAATCCTTAACATGACTCACGAAATCGTAATGACACGATTGCAAAAAAAAAAACCATACCACGCCCGTGGTGTGGTTTATTTAAAGGTTTCTTTATATCTTCTCTAATCTATATCCATAATTCTATAAGTGTTATCGGTTGCGTCAGAAAATTTCGACGATAGGGGAAATATCCCTACCATTTATGTAGAAAAATATGTAATGTTCTTAATCAGGCAATTCAACTCCCAGAGAAGAGGCCCTTTCCGCTAGGCACCAAGCACTCAAAACCCAATACAGTATTATGGAGACCAGCAGCGGGAGGTTGATAGACTGTAAATTTAATGGAATGTTTGACCTGGTTAAATATGCAATGGAAGGCAAAGACATCAAATCTTTTTGTAGTAATAAAGAGTATGTTGTTTACACAGCGAAGCCAAATAACGGATGAGGGTCAGCTGGAGGAACAACGGTCCTCCTAAAGATATTCCATTCAGAGGTTCGCCCGGGGTGCGCTCAGTAGCAGTTCATAGGTAAACTGAAGGTCTGTTGAGAGTTCTGGTCGGAGAATCAAGTGAGATCGGAGAAGAGTTCAGTTAGGTCTACTAAATAGTTGTTAGACACAGGTAGGGCATGGGAATCAATTTTCCGGCTACAGAGATCGATAACCTCAGGAGTGCGTACGTTGCTGAAGAGGCAGGTCACGTTCCGGCTGAAGACTTTCTTGGTCCTTATATTGATATTGCCTTAGAGTTTGAGGAGGTCCCTGGAGTCAGATGTGCTGGACTGGTGGTGTCCACGTGTTCCCAAATTTATTTTTAGAATGCCTGACAGCTTGTGAAGGGCTTTGCCTAGTCCAGAACAGATTGGATTCAGTGTGATCCTGGGTTTGTGGATCTTGGGAAGCTCGTACGCTCTAGCTGGTCTGGTAAGGAGAGTTTTTCTTTTTCAGAGATATTATAGACGTGTAATGCCTTGACGGAGGAAAGCTTTAATGCAGATGTTCAGTTTAGTCGTCAGAAGTTCATAAGTGTCTCGATCCTTGAGTAGGTTGAAGTATTTGACCTGATAGTCAGTGGTGCTCGTGATGACGACACCGCCTTCATTCTGGTGTGACTCTGGTGTATCATAGATGTGACTCTGATGTGACTGGCGTATCATAGGGGAGACTCAGGGGTCTCACAGGAGGGACTTTGTAAATTTTCCGCGGAATCGCAGCAAATTATCCACAAATTTAACGATTTCCGAATATTCTACTAGACACTTTGTTGACCACCATGGTATATTAACAGCGAGAGAGAGAGAGAGAGAGAGAGAGAGAGAGAGAGAGAGAGAGAGAGAGAGAGAGAGAGAGAGAGAGAGAGAGAGAGATGCTTTAAACCCACAAACACAGATGTCTCAATTTAATCATTGTAGACTTATTCTTGAAGTGTCTACAGGTGGCATTGTTAAACCTTCAAGCTGTCTAAATGTTCCTTTAATCTTTTTAAGTGATTTGTTATACTTATTTAGCTCTTTTACAGCTATGTACACTTTGTTCAAACTTACTAAGCTGTGTTAAAGCTGTCCACACTCTAGTTAATGTTTTCTAAATGCTGTTCAAGCTTTCTGAACTTGTTTTCAAGATTTTCAAACAATTGTTCACTCTGTCTTAACTCTTATTAATGGTCTCTCTCCGTTTATCAAGCTTTCTAAATTCTTGTTCAAGTTTTCTAAACGCATATTCAAGCTTTTTAAACGTCTGATCAAGTTTCCTAAACATCTGATCAGCTTTTTTAAAGTTCAAGTTTTCTAAACGCTTGTTTAAGTTTTCTAAACGCTTATTCACTCTTTCTAAATGCTTTCTCATGCTTTCTAAATATTTGTTAAACCTTTTTAACGTTTCTTAACTCTTTCTATAAGTATCCTCAAAGTTTTCTAAACAAATCTTTCTCAAACTTTAAAACGCTTGTTTTTTTTTTAAAGCACAGAAGTGCAAAAAATTTAGCCTAAAGCTCCCCCAGGGGAAATTTATGGTAATTCCCTCTAAACCCTGAGAGCTGGAGAAGAATGACTGGCATTTCTTCCTGATGCGGAAATATTATCCTAATTTATTTTGTAGCCTGACAACCGTCAAGAAAATATAATTCGGATGAAGGAGAGAGAGAGAGAGAGAGAGAGAGAGAGACAGACAGAGAGACAGAAATAGATGACTTTATGGTCACTATAGAAGCAATCTGTTTAGGATTTGTAAAGACGTGTGTGTGAGGAAGGACAGCTAAGGGAGTGCAGGTACGGTAGAACACTCTACTCCGCCTCTTCATGACTGCTGTAACTATGACTCCCAGGAAAGAAAAAATAAAAACTTTCACTGATAGCTGTGTATACTAATTAATTGGAAATGAGGATGTTAAAACTACTAGCAGTAGTTGTAGTACTAGTACTACATCTGCTGCTACCACTACTGTTACTACTGGTCTTAAGTTAAATGGTAAGTTGTACGCTGCAAGTGTTGTAAACAATGGGAAGTACTTCTTAATGATATTATACTGTAGGATAGAATTAGCAAGACATTAAAGCAGCAATATATCCCTTGGTTCTCCCATACCCCTTGCCCCTCTCATTTCCTCTTGCCCCTTTCATTTCCCTTCTTGGCCCTCCAATTCACCTTGCCCTTTCCATTCCCACATTCAGGAACTTACAGCACCTCCGAGCCCGATGTCAGTTCTGAGGAAAAGTGCAACATCTGCAGCGAGTGTCACCACACCAGGGACTGCTTAGATAAACTAAAGAGAAGAGAGTCTACGGAACCTCGGTGTTGGAACTGCAGCAAGAAGCATCATGCCTGAAACCTGCACTGCCTGGTGACGCTCCCCCAGGTCAGGGCAGGATGGAAAACCCCAGTTGTCCAGCCTCCAACTGAGCAGCAGCCTCGTCCAGAAGAGTCTAATATATCAAAGAACCCAAGGCCACTTTCCATGCCACATCGACAAAGGAAACATCAACGACATCACCCAGCTCACCACAACAGCCACTAGTGAAGAACACTGTAGACCAAAGGAAAAGAGCAAGCCATGACACATTACCCTCGAACCATTAAGTGATGTTGACAATCAGGTCCGTCACAGAGGTCATTTGCGACCTGATAGACTCGGTAGAAAACAAAGAGATAATCAAAACTATTGTGACGACCTTCTTGAATATATGCATGATAGACAAAAGAGATTCAATGCTTTTTATTTGGCAATGAGCCGGACCACTGAACACAGAGCCCAGAGACAATCATGGGGCATGATAGCCCCACCTTGCTCTACTACAACATGTCTTACACACGTACGAACAGGAACTACAGCAACACCTTGATCCTGGACACAAAGCGCATGAAATAGTAGTAGTAGTAGTAGTAGTAGTAGTAGTAGTAGTAGTAGTAGTAGTAGTAGTAGTAATAATAAAAGTGGTAATAAAATTAGTAGTATCATTAGTAATAGTAGCAATAGCAGTAGTTGAAATAGTAGTAGGTGTTGTTGTAATAGTAATAGTAGTAAAATAGTAATATTACCAGCAATAGTAACAGTAGAAGTAGTGTTGGTTGTAGATGAAGCTAGTTATTCCGGTAAGTAGAACTAGTAATAGTGGTAGTAGTAATGGTGGTAGGAGTAGTAGTAGTAGTAATAGTAGTAACAGTAGTAGCAGAACTAGTGGTAGTAATGGTAGCAGTAATAAAATTATTATTATTAGTAGTAGTAGTAGTAATAGTAGCAGTAACAGTAGTAGTAATAATAATAGTAGAAGTGGGACTGAAGAACATACAATGTTTTAGAGTGGTCAGCACAGGAGCTACAGCATTACCTTGATCCCGGTCACAGAACAGCTGAAATAGTAGTAACAGTAGCAGTAATAATAGTAGTAGTAATAAAAGTAGTAATAGCAGAAGTAGTAGCAATAGTAGTTGAAATAATAGTAGTGGTGGTGATTCTAGTTGAACCTAATTATTCATGGTAGTAGAAGTAGTAGTGCCAGTAGTAGTACTAGTTTTAGTAGCAGCAGCAGTAGTAGTAGCAGAAGTGGTGGTTGTGGTAGTAGTAGTAGTAGTGGTGGTTGTGGTAGTAGTAGCAGTAGTGGTGGCTGTTGTAGTAGTAGTAGTAGTGGTGGCTGTGGTAGTAGTAGCAGTAGTGGTGGCAGTTGTAGTAGTAGTAGTAGTGGTGGTTGTGGTAGTAGTAGTAGTAGTGGTGGTTGTGGTAGTAGTAGCAGTAGTGGTGGCTGTTGAGTAGTAGTAGTAGTGGTGGTGGCTGTGGTAGTAGTAGCAGTAGTGGTGGCTGTAGTAGTAGTAGCAGTAGTAGTGGTTGTGGTAGTAGTAGCAGTAGTAGTGGTTGTGGAAGTAGTAGCAGTAGTGGTGGTTGTGGTAGTAGTAGTAGTAGTAGTGGTGGTTGTGGTAGTAGTAGCAGTAGTGGTGGTTGTGGTAGTAGTAGTAGTAGTAGTAGTGGTGGTTGTGGTAGTAGTAGCAGTAGTGGTTGTGGTAGTAGTAGTAGTAGTAGTAGTTGTGGTGGTAGTAGTAGTAGTAGTGGTGGTTGTGGTAGTAGTAGCAGTAGTGGTGGCGGTAGTAGTAGTAGTAGCAGTAGTGGTGGTGGTAGCAGTAGTAGTAGTGGTGGTTGTGGTAGTAGAAGCAGTAGTGGTGGTTGTGGTAGTAGTAGTAGTAGTAGTAGTAGTAGTAGTGGTGGTGGTTGTGGTAGTAGTAGCAGTAGTGGTTGTGGTAGTAGTAGTAGTAGTAGTAGTTGTGGTGGTAGTAGAAGTAGTAGTGGTGGTTGTGGTAGTAGTAGCAGTAGTGGTGGCGGTAGTAGTAGTAGTAGCAGTAGTGGTGGTGGTAGTAGTAGTAGTAGTGGTGGTTGTGGTAGTAGAAGCAGTAGTGGTGGTTGTGGTAGAAGTAGCAGTAGTTGTGGTTGTGGTAGTAGTAGCAGTAGTAGTGGTTGTGGTAGTAGTAGCAGTAGTGGTGGTTGTGGTAGTAGTAGTAGTAGTAGTGGTGGTTGTGAGAGTAGTAGCAGTAGTGGTGGCTGTTGTAGTAGTAGCAGTAGTGGTGGCTGTGGTAGTAGTAGCAGTAGTAGTGGTTGTGGTAGTAGTAGCAGTAGTAGTGGTTGTGGTAGTAGTAGCAGTAGTGGTGGTTGTGGTAGTAGTAGTAGTAGTAGTGGTGGTTGTGGTAGTAGTAGCAGTAGTGGTGGTTGTGGTAGTAGTAGTAGTAGTAGTAGTGGTGGTTGTGGTAGTAGTAGCAGTAGTGGTTGTGGTAGTAGTAGTAGTAGTAGTAGTTGTGGTGGTAGTAGTAGTAGTAGTGGTGGTTGTGGTAGTAGTAGCAGTAGTGGTGGCGGTAGTAGTAGTAGTAGCAGTAGTGGTGGTGGTAGTAGCAGTAGTAGTGGTGGTTGTGGTAGTAGAAGCAGTAGTGGTGGTTGTGGTAGAAGTAGCAGTAGTTGTGGTTGTGGTAGTAGTAGCAGTAGTGGTGGCGGTAGTAGTAGTAGTAGCAGTAGTGGTGTTGGCAGTAGTAGTAGTAGTAGTGGTGGTTGTGGTAGTAGTAGCAGTAGTGGTGGTTGTGGTAGTAGTATCAGTAGAGGTGGTTGCGGTAGTAGTAGCAGTAGTGGTGGTGGTAGTAGTAGTAGTAGTGGTGGTGGTGGTAGTAGTAGTAGTAGTGGTGGTTGTGGTAGTAGTAGCAGTAGTGGTAGTAGTAGTAGTAGTGGTTGTGGTAGTAGAAGTGGGGGTGGTTGTGGTAGTAGTAGCAGTAGTGGTGGTTGTGGTAGTAGTAGTAGTAGTAGTAGTGGTGGTTGTGGTAGTAGTAGCAGTAGTGGTTGTGGTAGTAGTAGTAGTAGTAGTTGTGGTGGTAGTAGTAGTAGTAGTGGTGGTTGTGGTAGTAGTAGCAGTAGTGGTGGCGGTAGTAGTAGTAGTAGCAGTAGTGGTGGTGGTAGTAGTAGTAGTAGTGGTGGTTGTGGTAGTAGAAGCAGTAGTGGTGGTTGTGGTAGAAGTAGCAGTAGTTGTGGTTGTGGTAGTAGTAGCAGTAGTAGTGGTTGTGGTAGTAGTAGCAGTAGTGGTGGTTGTGGTAGTAGTAGTAGTAGTAGTGGTGGTTTTGAGAGTAGTAGCAGTAGTGGTGGCTGTTGTAGTAGTAGCAGTAGTGGTGGCTGTGGTAGTAGTAGCAGTAGTAGTGGTTGTGGTAGTAGTAGCAGTAGTAGTGGTTGTGGTAGTAGTAGCAGTAGTGGTGGTTGTGGTAGTAGTAGTAGTAGTAGTAGTGGTGGTTGTGGTAGTAGTAGCAGTAGTGGTGGTTGTGGTAGTAGTAGTAGTAGTAGTAGTAGTAGTGTGGTTGTGGTAGTAGTAGCAGTAGTGGTTGTGGTAGTAGTAGTAGTAGTAGTAGTAGTTGTGGTGGTAGTAGTAGTAGTGGTGGTTGTGGTAGTAGTAGCAGTAGTGGTGGCGGTATTAGTAGTAGTAGCAGTAGTGGTGGTGGTAGTAGTAGTAGTAGTAGTGGTGGTTGTGGTAGTAGAAGCAGTAGTGGTGGTTGTGGTAGAAGTAGCAGTAGTTGTGGTTGTGGTAGTAGTAGCAGTAGTGGTGGCGGTAGTAGTAGTAGTAGCAGTAGTGGTGTTGGCAGTAGTAGTATAGTGGTGGTTGTGGTAGTAGTAGCAGTAGTGGTGGTTGTGGTAGTAGTAGCAGTAGTGGTGGTTGCGGTAGTAGTAGCAGTAGGGGTGGTGGTAGTAGTAGTAGTGGTGGTGGTGGTAGTAGTAGTAGTAGTGGTGGTTGTGGTAGTAGTAGCAGTAGTGGTAGTAGTAGTAGTAGTGGTTGTGGTAGTAGAAGTGGATGTGGTTGTGGTAGTAGTAGCAGTAGTGGTGGTTGTGGTAGTAGTAGCAGTAGTGGTGGTTGTGGTAGTAATAGCAGTAGTGGTGGTTGTGCTAGTAGTAGTAGTAGTAGTGGTGGTTGTGGTAGTAGTAGCAGTAGTGGTGGTGGTAGTAGTAGTAGTAGTAGTAGTAGTGGTGGTGGTGGTGGTGGTGGTGGTGAGTAGTAGTAGTATAGTCTTGGTTGTGGTAGTAGTAGCAGTAGTGGTGGTTGTGGTAGTAGTAGCAGTATGTGGTGCTGGTAGCAGTAGCAGTAGTGGTGGTGGTAGTAGTAGTAGTAGTAGTTGTGGTGGTAGTAGCAGTAGTAGTTGTGGTTGTGGTAGTAGTAGCAGTAGTGGTGGTTGTGGTAGTAGTAGTAGTAGTGGTGGTTGTGGTAGTAGTAGCAGTAGTGGTGGTGGTAGTAGTAGTAGTAGTTGTGGTGGTAGTAGTAGTAGTAGTAGTCGTGGTTGTGGTAGTAGTAGCAGTAGTGGTGGTTGTGGTAGTAGTAGCAGTAGTGGTGGTTGTGGTAGTAGTAGCAGTAGCGGTGGTTGTGGTAGTAGTAGCAGTAGTGGTGGTTGTGGTAGTAGTAGCAGTAGTGGTGGTTGTTGTAGTAGTAGCAGTAGTGGTGGTTGTGGTAGAAGTAGCAGTAGTGGTGGTTGTGATAGTAGTAGCAGTAGTGGTGGTGGTAGTAGTAGTAGTAGTGGTGGTAGTAGTAGTAGTAGTAGTAGTACTAGTACCAGCAGCAGCAGCAGCAGTAGTAGTAGTAGTAGTAGTAGTAGTAGTAGTAATAGTAGTAGTGGTGGTGGTGGTGGTGGAGGAGGTAGTAGTAGCAGTAGTAGTAGTACTAGTACCGCCAGCAGCAGTAGCAGTAGTGGTAGTAGTAGTAGTGGTGGTGGGGGAGGTGGCAGTAGTAGGAGTAGTACTAGTACCAGCAGCAGCAGCAGCAGTAGTAGTAGTAGTAGTAGTAGTAGTAGTAGTAGTAGTAGTGGTGGTGGAGGTGGTAGTAGTAGCAGTAGTAGTAGTACTAGTAGCAGCAGCAGCAGGAGTAGTAGTAGTAGCAGTAGCAACAGTAGTAGTAGTAGTAGTAGTGGTGGTGGAGGTGGCAGTAGTAGTAGTAGTACTAGTACCGCCAGCAGCAGCAGCAGCAGTATTAGTAGTAGTAGTAGTAGTAGTAGTAGTAGTAGTAGTAGTGGTGGAGGTGGTGGCAGTAGTAGTAGTAGTAGTACTAGTACCACCAGCAGCAGTAGCAGTAGTGGTAGTAGTAGTAGTGGTGGTGGGGGAGGTGGCAGTAGTAGGAGTAGTACCAGCAGCAGCAGCAGCAGCAGCAGCAGCAGTAGTAGTAGTAGTAGTAGTAGTAGTAGTAGTAGTGGTGGTGGTGGAGGTGGTAGTAGTAGCAGTAGTAGTAGTACTAGTAGCAGCAGCAGCAGGAGTAGTAGTAGTAGCAGTAGCAACAGTAGTAGTAGTAGTAGTAGTAGTAGTAGTAGTAGTAGTAGTGGTGGTGGTGGAGGTGGTTGTAGTAGTAGCAGTACTAGTAGCAGCAGCAGGAGTAGTAGTAGTAGCAGTAGCAACAGTAGTAGTAGTAGTAGTAGTAGTAGTAGTAGTGGCAGTACTAGTAGCAGTAGTAGCAGTCATGGTGGCAGTACTAGTAGTAGTAACAGGAGTAGTAGTGGTGGTGGTGGTAGTGGTACTAGTAAAAATAACCGCACGAAAACTCTTATAACACAGCAAACAATGTGTCATAATACAACAATGCCATAACACAGCAAACAATGTGTCATAACGCAGCAAACAATGTGTCATAATACAACAATGTCATAACACAGCAAACAATGTGTCATAACACAGCAAACAATGTATCATAATACAACAATGCCATAACACAGCAAACAATGTGTCATAACGCAGCAAACAATGTGTCATAATACAACAATGTCATAACGCAGCAAACAATGTGTCATAACACAGCAAACAATGTGTCATAACACAGCAAACAATATGTCATAACACAGCAAACAATGTGTCATAATACAACAATGTCATAACGCAGCAAACAATGTGTCATAACACAGCAAACAATGTGTCATAACACAGCAAACAATGTGTCATAATACAACAATGTCATAACACAGCAAACAATGTGTCATAACGCAGTAAACAATGTGTCACAATACAGCAATGTCATAACACAGCAAACAATGTGTCATAATACAACAATGTCATAACACAGCAAACGATGTGTCATAACACAGCAAACAATGGGTCACAATGCAACAATGTCATAACGCAGCAAACACTGTGTCATAATACAGCAAACAATGTGTCATAACACAGCAAACAATGTGTCATAATACACATATGTCATAACACAGCAAACAATGTGTCATAATACAACAATGCCATAACACAGCAAACAATGTGTCATAACACAGCAAACAATGTGTCATAATACAACAATGTCATAACACAGCAAACAATGTGTCATAATACAACAATGTCATAACACAGCAAACAGTGTGTCACAATACAACAATATCACAACACAGCATAGTGTCATAATACAGCAAACAATGTGTCATAACACAGCAATGTCATAACACAGCAAACAATGTGTCATAATACAACAATGTTATAACACAGCAAACAATGTGTCATAATACAACAATGTCATAACACAGCAAACAATGTGTCAAAACACAGCAAACAATGTGTCACAATACAACAATGTCATAACGCAGCAAACACTGTGTCATAATACAGCAAACAATGTGTCATAACACAGTAAACAATGTGTCACAATGCAACAATGTCATAACACAGCAAACAATGTGTCATAACACAGCAAACAATGTGTCATAATACAACAATGTCATAACGCAGCAAACACTGTGTCATAATACAGCAAACAATATGTCATAACACAGCAAACAATGTGTCATAATACAAAATGTCATAACACAGCAAACAATGTGTCGTAACACAGCAAACAATGTGTCATAATACAACAATGTAATAACACAGCAAACAATGTGTCATAACGCAGCAAACAATGTGTCATAATACAACAATGTCATAACACAGCAAACAATGTGTCATAGTACAACAATGTCATAATGCAGCAAACAATGTGTCATAACACAGCAAACAATGTGTCATAATACAGCAAACAATGTGTCACAATGCAACAATGTCATAACACAGCAAACAATGTGTCATAATACAACAATGCCATAACACAGCAAACAATGTGTCATAACACAGCAAACAATGTGTCATAATACAACAATGTCATAACACAGCAAACAATGTGTCATAACACAGCAAACAATGTGTCATAATACAACAATGTCATAACACAGCAAACAATGTGTCACAATACAACAATATCACAACACAGCAATGTGTCATAACACAGCAAACAATGTGTCACAATACAGCAATGTCATAACATAGCATACAATATATCATAACGCAGCAAACACTGTGTCATAATACAGCAAACAATGTGTCATAACACAGCAAACATTGTGTCATAATACAACAATGTCATAACACAGCAAACAATGTGTCATAATACAACAATGCCATAACACAGCAAACAATGTGTCATAATACAACAATGTCATAATACAGCAAACAATGTGTCATAACACAGCAAACAATGTGTCATAATACAACAATGTCATAACACAGCAAACAATGTGTCACAATACAACAGTGTCATAACACAGCAAACAATGTGTCATAATACAACAATGTCATAACACAGCAAACACTGTGTCATAATACAACAATGTCATAACACAGCAAACACTGTGTCATAATACAACAATGTCATAACACAGCAAACAATGTGTCATAATACAACAATGCCATAACACAGCAAACACTGTGTCATAATACAACAATGCCATAACACAGCAATGTGCCATAACACAGCAATGTGCCATAACACAGCCTGGTTGTCTTTCCTTCATTTAATTCTTGTGATAATTTTTTCTAAACTTTTGCAAAGTTGTGTACACACTTTGTTTACTGAAGCACTTAACGCAAAACAACTGGGCTCAGTTTTTACCAGCCGTCAGTCACCCATATTGTGAAAATGTCTTAAGCGAGAGTGGCTGTGTATATAACACACAATGTAGTGAGTGTCTGGCTGTCAGCGTTACAGTACACAGTATAGTGGGTGTCTGGCTGTCAGTGTTACACTACGCAATGTAGTGGGTGTCTGGCTGTCAGTGTTACAGCACACAGTGTAGTGGGTATCTGGCTGTCAGTGTTACAGTGCACAGTGTAGTGGGTATCTGGCTGTCAGTGTTACAGTACACAGTGTAGTATCTGGCTGTCTATGTTACAGTACACAGTGTAGTGGGTATCTTGTTTTTCAGTGTTACAGTACACAGTATACTAGGTGTCTGGCTGTCAGTGTTGCAGTACACAGTGTAGTGGGTATCTGGCTGTCAGTGTTACAGTACACAGTGTAGTGGGTATCTGGCTGTCAGTGTTACAGTACACAGTGTAGTGGGTATCTGGCTGTCAGTGTTACAGTTCTTGCGTTTGTTTTATTACGAGTCAATAATTTAACAAGAGGAAAAGATTTCTTAAGTATAGAAATATTACTTATTACAAGGTAACCAGAGACGTGGATGTTGTCCACGCGCTCTCCTCACTACAATTACAAGGTAACCAGAGACGTGGATGTTGTCCACGCGCTCTCCTCACTACAATTACAAGGTAACCAGAGACGAGGATGTTGTCCACGCGCTCTCCTCACTACAATTACAAGGTAACCAGAGACGTGGATGTTGTCCACGCGCTCTCCTCACTACAATTACAAGGTAACCAGAGACGTGGATGTTGTCCACGCGCTCTCCTCACTACAATTACAAGGTAACCAGAGACGTGGATGTTGTCCACGCGCTCTCCTCACTACAATTACAAGGTAACCAGAGACGTGGATGTTGTCCACGCGCTCTCCTCACTACAATTACAAGGTAACCAGAGACGTGGATGTTGTCCACGCGCTCTCCTCACTACGATTACAAGGTAACCAGGGACGTGGATGTTGTCCACGCGCTCTCCTCACTACAATTACAAGGTAACCAGAGACGTGGATGTTGTCCACGCGCTCTCCTCACTACAATTACAAGGTAACCAGAGACGTGGATGTTGTTCATGCGCTCTCCTCACTACAATTACAAGGTAACCAGAGACGTGGATGTTGTCCATGCGTTCTCCTCACTACAATTACAAGGTAACCAGAGACGTGGATGTTGTTCATGCGCTCTCCTCACTACAATTACAAGGTAACCAGACACGTGGATGTTGTCCACGCGCTCTCCTCACTACAATTACAAGGTAACCAGACACGTGGATGTTGTCCACGCGCTCTCCTCACTACAATTACAAGGTAACCAGAGACGTGGATGTTGTCCATGCGTTCTCCTCACTACAATTACAAGGTAACCAGAGACGAGGATGTTGTCCACGCGCTCTCCTCACTACAATTACAAGGTAACCAGAGACGTGGATGTTGTCCACGCGCTCTCCTCACTACAATTACAAGGTAACCAGACACGTGGATGTTGTTCATGCGCTCTCCTCACTACAATTACAAGGTAACCAGACACGTGGATGTTGTCCACGCGCTCTCCTCACTACAATTACAAGGTAACCAGAGACGTGGATGTTGTTCATGCGCTCTCCTCACTACAATTACAAGGTAACCAGAGACGTGGATGTTGTCCATGCGTTCTCCTCACTACAATTACAAGGTAACCAGAGACGTGGATGTTGTTCATGCGCTCTCCTCACTACAATTACAAGGTAACCAGACACGTGGATGTTGTCCACGCACTCTCCTCACTACAATTACAAGGTAACCAGAGACGTGGATGTTGTCCATGCGTTCTCCTCACTACAATTACAAGGTAACCAGAGACGAGGATGTTGTCCACGCGCTCTCCTCACTACAATTACAAGGTAACCAGAGACGTGGATGTTGTCCACGCGCTCTCCTCACTACAATTACAAGGTAACCAGAGACGAGGATGTTGTCCACGCGCTCTCCTCACTACAATTACAAGGTAACCAGGGACGTGGATGTTGTCCACGCGCTCTCCTCACTACAATTACAAGGTAACCAGAGACGAGGATGTTGTCCACGCGCTCTCCTCACTACAATTACAAGGTAACCAGAGACGAGGATGTCCACGCGCTCTCCTCACTACAATTACAAGGTAACCAGGGACGTGGATGTTGTCCACGCGCTCTCCTCACTACAATTACAAGGTAACCAGAGACGTGGATGTTGTCCACGCGCTCTCCTCACTACAATTACAAGGTAACCAGAGACGTGGATGTTGTTCATGCGCTCTCCTCACTACAATTACAAGGTAACCAGAGACGTGGATGTTGTCCATGCGTTCTCCTCACTACAATTACAAGGTAACCAGAGACGTGGATGTTGTCCACGCGCTCTCCTCACTACAATTACAAGGTAACCAGACACGTGGATGTTGTCCACGCGCTCTCCTCACTACAATTACAAGGTAACCAGACACGTGGATGTTGTCCACGCGCTCTCCTCACTACAATTACAAGGTAACCAGAGACGTGGATGTTGTCCATGCGTTCTCCTCACTACAATTACAAGGTAACCAGAGACGAGGATGTTGTCCACGCGCTCTCCTCACTACAATTACAAGGTAACCAGAGACGTGGATGTTGTCCACGCGCTCTCCTCACTACAATTACAAGGTAACCAGACACGTGGATGTTGTTCATGCGCTCTCCTCACTACAATTACAAGGTAACCAGACACGTGGATGTTGTCCACGCGCTCTCCTCACTACAATTACAAGGTAACCAGAGACGTGGATGTTGTTCATGCGCTCTCCTCACTACAATTACAAGGTAACCAGAGACGTGGATGTTGTCCATGCGTTCTCCTCACTACAATTACAAGGTAACCAGAGACGTGGATGTTGTTCATGCGCTCTCCTCACTACAATTACAAGGTAACCAGACACGTGGATGTTGTCCACGCACTCTCCTCACTACAATTACAAGGTAACCAGAGACGTGGATGTTGTCCATGCGTTCTCCTCACTACAATTACAAGGTAACCAGAGACGAGGATGTTGTCCACGCGCTCTCCTCACTACAATTACAAGGTAACCAGAGACGTGGATGTTGTCCACGCGCTCTCCTCACTACAATTACAAGGTAACCAGAGACGAGGATGTTGTCCACGCGCTCTCCTCACTACAATTACAAGGTAACCAGGGACGTGGATGTTGTCCACGCGCTCTCCTCACTACAATTACAAGGTAACCAGAGACGAGGATGTTGTCCACGCGCTCTCCTCACTACAATTACAAGGTAACCAGAGACGAGGATGTCCACGCGCTCTCCTCACTACAATTACAAGGTAACCAGGGACGTGGATGTTGTCCACGCGCTCTCCTCACTACAATTACAAGGTAACCAGAGACGTGGATGTTGTCCACGCGCTCTCCTCACTACAATTACAAGGTAACCAGAGACGTGGATGTTGTCCACGCGCTCTCCTCACTACAATTACAAGGTAACCAAAGACGTGGATGTTGTCCATGCGCTCTCCTCACTACAATTACAAGGTAACCAGGGACGTGGATGTTGTCCACGCGCTCTCCTCACTACAATTACAAGGTAACCAGAGACGTGGATGTTGTCCATGCGCTCTCCTCACTACAAACACTTACTGAAACACAATGTTTTGTAAAATGACGAGATTTTTTCATGGCTTGCATGACCTTCGTGGGTTTACCGTTTTCCAGTGAATACAATAACAACAACAACAACAACAACAATAATAATAATAATAATAATAATAATAATAATAATAATAATAATAATAATAATAATAATAATAATAATAATGGCAATAATAGTAATAATAATAATAATAATAATAATAATAATAATAATAATAATAATAATAATAATAATAATAATAATAATAATAATCCCCACCGTTTTAGTACGTGTGTACTCCGCAGATATATTTAACACTACTAGTGAATAATCTTCTTAACATTAGAGGAAGGCAGTTGATAATCAAATGTAAACTTTAACTGCTCATTTTTCAATTTGTATATTGTGTCTCCACCAGCCATGCCAGCTGCTCATCTTGCTGGCACAGGTTGTGGTGTTTACTGAGCGAAAACCATGTAAGTATAGCCAAGTTTGGGTGGTTAATGGTCGTCAGATTTACACTTGTACGTAAAATTTATGTAGTGGTTGATATTCAATTTACTTGTGAATGTGTCGTCACTATTTTTCCAGGACGAGACTCAAGGCCTCAAATCACCGTTAACTGCGACCATAACATCAGACGATGTCAGAGACATCGTAGTTTCAGGCGCTACAGTGACATAAAAATGCTCTCTGAATGCAGTAAGAGAACCAGTCTTCGCTCAGTATTTTTTTGAACGTTCGAATAATTTACGTTTTAAGGAAGTAGTCCTGAGTCATTGTAGATAAATGGTTCAGAGAAGTGACAAGTTGATTAATGAGACACTTATGACACTTGGGTATCTTATTGTGGAAACGCTTCGCCCGCCAGTAGTTTCGTTAGTCCAATACAGAGAAGAATGCTGGAAGATGAGAAGGAGTTTCAGGTAATCGGTCTCTCAACCTGGAGTCGATGAATTCAGTCCAACAGTCTTCATAAAAGTACAGATTTTCACGGACCTTATTTAGTGCAGACAGGTGAGGCGCGAAGAAGTGGGAAAAACAGGAGACACAGCAACATCCTGGGATCTTGATACAGGGAATTCTATGCTTGGCTGACCTCTAGGCATGACCTACTTCCACCTTTGTTTTTTTCTGTGGTGACACGGCCTCCAACTGCTTCGCCTCACGTGTCTGCAGTATAAGCTCCTTCTCGCATATGCTGTACTTTATCAGTATTGATGGACTGATCCCACCGATCGGTATTAAAACCACTTCTGTTTCTGGCTCATATGAATGATATACCAGATGGGATTCAGTGAGATGATGATGTAACACTAATGAAGAGAATGACAACAGAGAAGAACAGAGAAAAGCTACAAATAAATCTGGACAAGCAGCTAGATTGGTCAGATAAATGGCTGCTTGAATTCAACTCAAGTAAATGCTCACCCCTGGGACCCAGGAGTTAGCATAGTACTCACAATGTCTCCAGAGCTTCACATCAGTCGAATAACATCTACAGTCAATGCTCGTCTGGTAAATCTAAAAGTAGCCTTCAGAAATCTCAACAAAGAGTTATTCAGGGCTCTTTATATAACTTTTGACAGGTCCAGTGGAATATGCAGCACCAGAATGGAACCCGCACCTTTAAAAGCATGTTAAAAAAACTGGACAGCATGCAGAGGTAAGTATTAAGACACGATAACACCATAATAATAATCAGACAAATTGATAGAGTAGACAGAGATTGTTGTTTGATAAGCGGGAAACAAATACTTGGGGCACAGATGGAAGTTAATGATGAGCCACAGTGATGTCAGGAAGTATTTCTTCAGTCTCAGAGTATTCAGGAAGTAGAATGACGTCACGGAGTTTTAAGAGCAAGTACGATAAGATACACGAGGCTTAGAGAAAGTGAACCTGGCAAGTGGTAGCTGAGAGGCGGAGCCAGGAGCTAGTGCTTGACTCCTGCAACCACATACAGGCGAGTATATATAGATGAGTACACACATACACACACACATACACAGTAAGATATTAGCAAATTGAGAGTAAATGTATAGCATACTAGTGCTTACACCTTTATTGTGGACAGCCTCGCCTCTTCCACCTCTGTAATTTTTTTTTTTTTATTCGCCGGTATTCTCCCGGCCCGGGTCTTTTCCAAGTAGTGGTGACCCGGCCTTGGCTCCCTATCTGGGGAGTGTCTCGAGACTTAAGTCTCCCATGGGAGGAGGTACAGTACCTCCTCATCTTTGGGACCAAGTGTCCCCAGGCCTAGCCACATTCCCCGCCCTCACGGGGCTCGTAGAGAGAAGCTAGACCTCTGGTCTGCCATCTACCCCGCCTCAAAGGGGCTCGTGGGGATGGCAGTCTTATGAGCTGCAGATGGTAGCAAGCTCAGGCCTCTCTTACCTCTGTAATTTAATCTTTTTGTCGGGGTCTAGCATGCACGATCCAGATATTTGTGAGGGAAGAATGGAAGGTACCTGGCAGAGAAAGAAGCCCCAGTAACAAATGTGGAAAGTATTATTAAAGACACGCAGATAAGACAGCTTGTGAGAAGCGGAAAAGCTTGTACAGCACTTCAGATGGAGTCTGCACTTGTCTGAGTTGCTGCAGTAACTAACTACCAGAAAACACTTCACTGAGAAATATTAGGAATGAGGCAAGGATAACGCAGGTCAGGACTGGCGACCACGTATGAGGTAAGCAACTAACGCGATTCATTGACAAGGGAAGGGAGTTAGACCGGAGTATTATAATATGAAACTGCAAAACAAATAATCTTGTATAAAGAATGATGAATGGAAAAAAGTGTTTAAGAGGGGAAATTTTTTTAATTAGTGAATTAAGATGCAAAATTTTTACTGAAGATCTGGTGAACCGACCAAGTAGAGTGTCAAAGTTTATATGAGTGAATATCAAGCGGACATCTGAACTGTATGTACAAGTGTTAGTATATACACAAGGAAAGTTAAACAGTGACTGAAAGGCTTAGTGTAATAAAAAGAGATAAAATATAGCGGAACACTGCAATAAGTCTACTGGTTCAGGCAGTAAGTATCTACCAGCGAAGAGTGAGGTCAGACTGAGAATATAATACATAAGATGCAGTGAGGGCAGGCTGCCAGTGAGGGCAGGCTGCCAGTGAGGGCAGGCTGCCTCTGAACCAACTGGACGTAATATAGACAAAGTGAGAGTGACTGAATGAACGTCTTCACGAGACTGATGCGGCATGAAGTACTTAAGAACATAACTTTACGTCAAGGGTAGACATTTCTCATCCGGTTTGTAGCAACAGACACAAAGGAGTTAGTGATGGAGGTGAGATTTTCTATGATTGGCTTGAAATTCAAAATCTACATTAGAAATCAAGGAAGAGGAAGAAAAAAGTAGAGAGGGAGAGGAGAGGAAAGTAAAAGGAAGAGTGAACGATGAAACTGCAAACACAGCCGTATCAAACTGAGAAAAGTATCTTGGAGAGAGAGAGAGAGAGAGAGAGAGAGAGAGAGAGAGAGAGAGAGAGAGAGAGAGAGAGAGAGAGAGAGAGAGAGAGAGAGAGACTGCAGTTATCACAATGATTTTCACCCCCAAAAAACTCTTGCCTTCCTCAGACTTATGACACTCTCTTTCTCATCCGACCGTCCACAAGGTAAATTATCAAATATTTTCCCTCCTTATCACCCACTGCTCCAACCCACAACATTCCCCCAAACCCCCTCTCCACCTCACTCTCGTCTTCCCCGTCCTTAATACCAAGCTCTACCATCTACCAGTGCCTAGCTTTCCCATACTTTCGGAACTCTCATGTACCTTCACCACGACGGAACACGAAAAGAATGAGAGAAACTGAGAGAGAGAGGATACAAAGATGCCAGTGGCATGATGAAGAGACAAAACTGACATCGACAAGCAGGAAAGGCCAGACTCAGTAGTACCACCAAACACAACCATCCACATAACCCCCTCAACCCCTAGTGCCACACCCCAACCAAACACAATAACCCAAAACTAACCACACTCCACACCCACATTATTTCTCCCCCCCCCCCCAGCACAAACTCCACCTTCACAGCAGCCTCTCACGGCATCCCGCCCTGTCTCCCACTCCCCTAACAACCACCAACCACCCCATTCCCCAGAATACAATATTGGAAAAGAAGCTGAAGGTATGGTACGGAGACGGAATAACAAATAAGAATGAGGAGTGGCACGAACGAGTCATGTATGCATCCCCAGACATAATAGCACTTACGGAAACGCACAATCAAAACCTATTGGAAAGTAACTGCCTTTACTACACAGCATCACAAGCCAGCACTATCCTAAACAATGATAAAAGTCTATCAGTACTTAACTACAACATCAGGTCCTTAAGCAAACACTATGATGACCTCCTGGCACTCCTTGAATCACTAAAGACACCCTTCTCCTGCATTATTCTTACTGAGACCTGGCTTAAACAGGACACAATAGATATCTACCCACTACCAGGATACACAGCAATCCACAACTGCAGACCATACCAAGTTGGGGGTGGTATTGCAATCTATTACTCTAACCAATTATCTTGTATTAGCACCAATTGCTTTAGTGATGAATATGGAGAATACATTTTTGCTAATTTTACTGTAAAAAACCTTAAGACGCCTTTAACAATCGGTGCCATTTACCGGATACCCCACACAAACATCCCAAACTTCAGTGAGAAATTAATGGCACTAATAACAAACAGACAAATGAATAAGCACCACCTTCTCTTAGCTGGAGTCTTCAACATCAACCTTGGCCTACTAGATGATCAGCCTGTAACTGATTTCATCAACAATATGAGCAACACACTTCTCATACCAACAATAACTAAACCAACCAGGCTCACTGAAACAAGTGCAACTATAATAGACCACATATGGACCAATATACTAGCCCCCCTTAAATCAGGGATAATCACAGATAGCACTACAGACCACTACCCTACCTTCCTCTTGACAAACATTAGTAAACCACCACTTGAATACAACAAAGTCTCATTTAGACTCCATGATGAGGCCTCAATAAGGAAGTTCACAGCAGACCTAGAGACTGTTGACTGGCCTACAGAATTCTCCAAGGCCAATGGTATTGATGACTGGACAGACATTTTTCTTAACAAACTACTTAGACTATGCAACAAACATTGTCCTATAAAAGCGAAACAGATCACAAACAAACGGCTTGGTTGCCCATGGCTAACCAGCACCATTCTGAAATCCATTGATAAGAAACACCAATATGAAAAGCAATATAGGCAGGGCTTAATACACAAAGATAATCTTAAACACTATTCATCAGTCCTCACCAAAGTAATAAAGAAAGCCAAAAAACTATACTACTCCAGTAGATTCACAGACACTAGAGGAGATATAAAAAAGACCTGGAAAACACTCTCTCAGATTCTAGGGACCCACAAACTGAAAAAAAACAAGAATATTGTCCTAACTAAACCTAATGAAACACCACTGCATCCCACTGACACAGCTAACAAGATAAACGACTTCTTCTCAACCATAGGTTCTAATCTCGCCAATAAAATCCCACGTACCAATGCCCATACCGGGGACTACCTAGATGGGAATTTCCCAAATTCCTTCTATCTTGCTCCAACTGAGCCCACGGAAGTCACCAAGATTATAAAGTCACTTAAAAATAACTCAGGGAACCTGTCTCATGTCCCACCATTATTGTACAAGAGAGTGGCCCATGTCCTCTCGCATATTATCTCATTACTTTTTAACAAGTCACTAGAAACTAGCACCTTCCCGAAATTACTCAAGACGGCAAGGGTTACACCAATACATAAAGGTGGTGACCCTACAAATTTAAACAACTATAGGCCATTATCAAACTTACCATTGCTATCCAAAATCTTTGAGAAACTCGTGCACAGGAGACTGTATTCATTTATAACGTCACAAAACATACTCAACCCCTGCCAATTTGGATTCAGGAAAAATAAAAGCACTAACGATGCAATCATAAAAATGCTAGATCTGCTTTACACAGCATTGGAAAATAAGGAATATCCACTAGGAATTTTTATTGACCTAAGAAAAGCTTTTGACACAGTAGACCACGGCATCCTACTCCACAAACTTGACCATTATGGTATAAGAGGCCATGCGCTTGCATATTTCAAATCTTACCTTACTAATAGGTATCAATATGTCACCATTAAAGACACAGCATCAGCAACACAGCCACTTGATACTGGAGTTCCGCAGGGAAGTGTCCTTGGTCCCCTGCTCTTCCTCATATACATCAATGATTTTCCAAACGTATCTCGACACCTGAACCCCATTCTCCTTGCTGACGACACGACTTATGTCATCTCTCACCCTAATCTTGCCACCCTCAACACCATTGTTAATGAGGAGCTGATCAAAATATCGACTTGGATGACAGCCAATAAACTTACGCTTAACGTTGACAAAACCTACTACATTATGTTTGGTAGCAAAGCAGGAGATGCGCAAATTAACATTAAGATCGACAACACTCTAATTGCCAGGCATAATGAGGGCAAATTCCTAGGCCTATACCTCGACAACAACCTGAATTTCAGCACCCATATCCAACACATAACCAAAAAAGTATCCAAAACGGTTGGGATCCTCTCCAAGATACGATACTACGTGCCGCAAACTGCCCTTCTCACACTATACCATTCACTTATATATCCATACCTCACCTATGCTATCTGTGCTTGGGGTTCAACTGCAGCAACACACCTAAAGCCAATAATAACCCAACAAAAAGCCGCAGTAAGAATAATCACTAAATCCCATCCCTGGCAACACCCCCCCCCCACTCTTCATAGATCTAAACTTACTCCCTGTTCAGTACATCCACACTTACTACTGTGCAATCTACATCTACAGGACCTTAAATTTCAATATTAACCTTGACCTAAAACGCTTTCTTGATAGTTGTGACAGAACCCACAGGCACAACACCAGACACAAACATCTCTATGACATTCCCCGTGTCCGACTAAACCTTTACAAAAATTCAATGTATGTCAAAGGCCCTAAAATCTGGAACACCCTACCTGAAAATTCCAAAACTGCAGACACATTCATCACCTTCAAAACTACCATCAGAAAACATCTTATCTCCCTGATACACCCTGTCAACTAATAATACGAATAACACCTGGTGATTCACACTTTCACTCACCCATTTGACCATAAACAGAAATATCAATCTCAGTCTCAAAATAATGAATCTTAACTAGTCATAAGTTGGCCTGTGATACTCCAATACTGAAACTATGTATAGTGCCAAAACAAAAGCATTCACATTGCTAAATTCACAACTAGTATTTAGTCACTTAGCCATAATACCAACTTACCTCATAATTTTGTAATATTTTAAACTTAAGATTTATTATAAGTCTGCCCGAAATGCCTAGCCATGCTAGGTGTTCTAGTGGTACACTCTGTAATTATTATTTTACTACATGTAAACCGCACAATAACCAAATTCTGTAAACTCAGCATTGTAATCCTTATAGAGAATAAACTTTGAATTGAATTGAATTGAACATGGCTCGCGGAAATGATAACAGCCAGTCGGCTGATAGACTGGCTATCAGATCCTGATGAAAGACGTGGAACACAGGGGGAGGAGTTGCACTGCTCATTAAAATCCAATGGAGTTCTAAATAACAAGAGACCAAGACAACAGTGAAAGCAACAGAGCAATGATGGATTCACTAGGTTGAGGTGGCCAGAAGAGCCCAAATGGACAGGGCAAAGTTATTCATCATGAAGGATTTCAACCACAAAGAGACTGAGAAAACTTGGAGCCACATGGGGAAAAGAGAAATGGAGGAGTAAGATGTTGGAGGCAGTACTGGAAAACTTCATCTACCATCATGTTAGGCATACAACCAGAGAGAGAGAGAGAGAAGAGGTCGAACTAACAAGCCTCAACCTCATATTCACCTTGAGCAGTTCAGACATTAGGGATATTACATATGAAAGGCCCCTTGGCGCTAGTGATCACATGGTCCTGAGTTTCGAATAAATTATAGCTAATAGTGGAGAATGAAGCAGCACGAGAAGGGAAGAAGCCAAACTTCAAAAAAGGGTACTACGAAGGCATGAGAAAATTCCTGTTTGAGGTGCAGTTAGGAAGAGAACTAGAGGGAAAGAGAGCAAATTAAATGTTGTAAAACGTGGCCACACAGTGCAGGGAGGCAGAGGAGAAATTTGTATCCAGGAGCAACGGAAACAATGGGAAAACCAGAGTGAGACAATGGTTCACCCGAAGGTGTAGAGAGGCCAGAGCCAAGTTCGTTAGAGCGTGGAAAAAGTATAGAAGGCAAAGGACTCAGGAAAATAAGGAGTTGAGCCGAAGAGTCAGAAGCGAATATGCATGGATAAGGAGGGAGGCCCAGTGGCAATATCAGAATGACACAGCATCCAAAGCCAAATCTGACCCAAAGTTGTTATACAGCCACATCAGGAGAAAAACAACAGACAAGGACCAGGTAATCAGGGTGAGGAAGGAAAGACAAGAGCTCACAAGAAATAACCAAGAAGTATGTGAAGACCTCACCACGAGATATAGGGAAACAGGGAGGCTTCCAGAAAACCGAGGCGGTAAGGTACACCAGCAAGTGATGGACACACTGCACACAACCGAGAAGGAGGAGGAGAAGAAACTTCTATGTAAATTAGATATCTCGAATGCGGTGGGCCCAGCTAACATCTTTCCATGGGTGCTGAGAGAAGGAGCAGAGACACTGTGTGTGCCGCTAACAAGAATCTTCAACAAATCTATCGAAACAGGCCACTACCTGAGGTGTGGAAGACAGCAAATGTAGTCCCATTTATTAAGAAAAGAGAATAGTATGCAT
This sequence comes from Cherax quadricarinatus, assembly GCF_026875155.1. Taxonomy (NCBI): domain Eukaryota; kingdom Metazoa; phylum Arthropoda; class Malacostraca; order Decapoda; family Parastacidae; genus Cherax; species Cherax quadricarinatus. The sequence goes on along the minus strand of NC_069427.1, from coordinate 29,045,321 downwards.
GGCAAATATAGTAAGTCATGGAGAAGATTATCAGAAGAAAAGTAGTGGAGCACCTAAAATAGCATGGACTCATGTATGACAACCAGCACGACTTCAGGGATGAGAAATCCTGTTCTACCACAAGGTAACAGAAGTAAGGCAGGAGAGAGAAGGGTGGTTAGACTGCATTTTCATGGATTGTGAGGCTTTCGACACAGTACCGCACAAGAGACTGGTACAAAAGCTAGAGGAGCAGGCAGGAGCAGGAAGATCACTGCAGTGGATCAGGGAATACCTGACAGGAAAGAAACTACGTTTGATGGTACATGATGGGGGAGTCAGAGTGAATAAATGTGACGAGCGGATTACTACAAGGGTTAGTCTACGGCCGATGCTGTTTCTTGTACATGTAAATGATATGACGGAAGTGACAGATGCAGATGCGTCCCTGTTTGCAGACGACGAAAAGAATTGAAGGGGAGGGGATCATGAATGACTACAGAGGGATCTGAACAGGCTGCAAACCTGGTCCGATAAATGAAGCTTGAGAAAAGACAGGGAAAATCGCAGATGGAGTACATGCCGGGGTCAAAGACTGCAAACCTCACTCAAGGAAAAGGATCATGAGGGGAGCATCGTACCAATAACATCCCTGAGGCGCACACCTACCTAATAACTACTCCAGGAAATGGACAACTTACAAATGTAAGTAATGAATCATTCATGCCACCGTACACCGTGTACGTCAGACCCAAACTGAAGTAAGCAGCACCAGTTTGGAATCTACACCTGGTCAAGCATGAAGTGCAAACGTGTGCAACAAGCCTATTCAATGAGCTGAGGGGCATGTCATACGAGAAGTTAAGGGAGAATGAGCAACATCAACATGGAGAACATGCAGCATCAACATGGAGAATATGAAGCATCAACATGGAGAATATGTAGCATCAACATGGAGAATATGTAGCATCAACATGGAGAATTTGTATCATCAACATAGAGAATATGTACCATCAACATAGAGAATATGTAGCATCAACATAGAGAATATGTACCATCAACATAGAGAATATGTAGCATCAACATTGAGAATATGCAGCATCAACATAGAGAATATGTAGCATCAACATGGAGAATATGTAGCATCAACACTGAGAATATGTAGCATCAACACTGAGAATATGTAGCATCAACATAGAGAATATGTACCATCAACATTGAGAATATGCAGCATCAACATAGAGAACATAGACAACAGGTGGAAAGAAACACGTCCAATGTTTCTACTCTGGCTGGGAATCGAACCCAGGCCCTCACCGTGTGAAGCGAGAGCGTTAACCACCAGGCCACCAGAGCCCCTAGCATCAACATAGAGAATATGTAGCATCAACATGGAGAATGTGTAGCATCAACACTGAGAATATGTAGCACCAACATAGAGAATATGCAGCATCAACATGGAGAATATATAGCATCAACATGGAGAATGTGTAGCATCAACATGGAGAATATGTAGCATCAACATGGAGAATATGTAGCATCAACACTGAGAATATGCAGCATCAACATGGAGAATATGTAGCATCAACACTGAGAATATGTAGCATCAACATAGAGAATATGCAGCATCAACATGGAGAATATGTAGCATCAACACTGAGAATATGTAGCATCAACATAGAGAATATGCAGCATCAACATAGAGAATATGCAGCATCAACATGGAGAATATGCAGCATCAACATGGAGAATATGTAGCATCAACATGGAGAATATGTAGCATCAACATGGAGAATATGTAGCATCAACATTGAGAATATGTAGCATCAACATGGAGAATATGTAGCATCAACATAGAGAATATGTAGCATCAACATGGAGAATATGTAGCATCAACATGGAGAATATGTAGCATCAACATGGAGAATATGTAGCATCAACATGGAGAATATGCAGCATCAACATGGAGAATATGTAGCATCAACACTGAGAATATGTAGCATCAACATAGAGAATATGCAGCATCAACATAGAGAATATGCAGCATCAACATGGAGAATATGCAGCATCAACATGGAGAATATGTAGCATCAACATGGAGAATATGTAGCATCAACATGGAGAATATGTAGCATCAACATGGAGAATATGTAGCATCAACATGGAGAATATGTAGCATCAACATGGAGAATATGTAGCATCAACATGGAGAATATGTAGCATCAACATAGAGAATATGCAGCATCAACATAGAGAATATGCAGCATCAACATGGAGAATATGTAGCATCAACATGGAGAATATGTAGCATCAACATAGAGAATATGCAGCATCAACATAGAGAATATGCAGCATCAACATGGAGAATATGTAGCATCAACATGGAGAATATGTAGCATCAACATGGAGAATATGTAGCATCAATACTGAGAATATGTAGCATCAACATAGAGAATATGCAGCATCAACATAGAGAATATGCAGCATCAACATAGAGAATATGCAGCATCAACATGGAGAATATGTAGCATCAACATGGAGAACGTGTAGCATCAACGTGGAGAATATGTAGCATCAACACTGAGAATATGTAGCATCAACATAGAGAATATGCAGCATCAACATAGAGAATATGCAGCATCAACATGGAGAATATGTAGCATCAACATGGAGAACGTGTAGCATCAACATGGAGAACGTGTAGCATCAACATGGAGAATATGCAGCATCAACATAAGAAGAACATAAGAACATAAGAAAGAAGGAACACTGCAACAGGCCTACTGACCCAAGCGGAGCAGGCCCATGTTTCCCCCCGGATTAGACCAATGACCCACCCAGCCTGGTCATCTCCACTCAAGGATGGAGCACTGCACCAGACCCAACAGCACAAGCTAGTCAGGTCAACTCACACCCACCCACACCCACTCATGCATTTATCTAACCTATTTTTAAAGCTACGCAACGTTTCAGCCTGAATAACTGCACTCGGGAGTTTGTTCCACTCATCCACAACTCTATTACCAAACCAGTGCTTTCCTATATCATTCCTGAATCTGAATTTTTCCAACTTGAAACCATTGCTGCGAGTCCTGTCATGGCTGGAAATTTTCAGCACGCTATTTACATCCCCTTTATTTATTCCTGTTTTCCATTTATACACCTCGATCATATCCCCCTTAATTCTACGCCTTTCTAGAGAGTGCAGATTCAGGGCCCTCAGTCTATCCTCATAGGGAAGATTTCTGATACATGGGATCATCTTTGTCATCCTCCTTTGTACGTTTTCCAGAGCATTTATATCCATTCTGTAATACGGTGACCAGAATTGAGCAGCATAGTCTAAATGAGGCCTAACCAAGGATATATAGGGTTGAAGAACAACCTGAGGACTTCTATTATTTATACTTCTAGATATGAAGCCAAGAATTCTGTTAGCTTTATTGCGAACACTAATGCACTGTTGTCTTGGTTTTAGGTTACTGTTAACCAGAACTCCTAAATCCTTCTTGCAATCAGTAGTATTAAGATCTACATTATTTAGTTTATATGTGGCATGGTTATTTAACTGTCCAACATTTAGAACTTTGCATTTGTCAATATTAAACTGCATCTGCCACTTCTCCGACCATTGCGTCAGTCTATTCAGATCATCCTGGAGTGCTCTAATGTCCTCATTAGAACTAATTGGACGGCCTATTTTGGTGTCATCAGCAAATTTGCTTTTGTCGCTATTTATTCCCTCATCTATGTCGTTTATGTAAATTGTGAACAACAAGGGGCCTAACACTGACCCCTGAGGAACACCGCTTGTGACGTGCCCCCATTCTGATTTCTCCCCATTTATGCACACTCTCTGCTGTCTATTTTTCAGCCATGCCTCTACCCAGGAAAAAAATTCTCCTTCTATTCCGTGTGCCCTAAGTTTCCTCAATATCCTCTGGTGTGGAACTCTATCGAAAACCTTACTGAAGTCCATATACACAATATCATATTCATTACCATGATCTACCTCCTCAAACACCTTAGTGAAAAAAGTTAGTAAATTCGTAAGACAGGAACGCCCCTTTGTAAAACTGTGTTGAGATTCATTAATCAATCTGTGCCTGTCAAGATGGCTACGAATTGCTTCTGCAATTATTGATTCCATAAATTTTCCCACTATGGAGGTAAGGCTTATTGGTCTATAGTTCGAAGCCAAGGACCTGTCACCTGCCTTGTAAATAGGTATTACATTTGCCATTTTCCACTTATCAGGCACTATGCCAGTTTGTAGTGACATGTTAAAAAGATTAGCCAAAGGTATGCTAAGTTCCTCTTTACATTCCTTTAACACCCTTGCAAACAGTTCATCAGGACCTGGGGATTTGTTAGGTTTTAGTTTCTCGATTTGTTTGAGGACGATGTCACTAGTTACTGCAATCGTACATAGTTTATTATCATCCTGTTCTACATAATCTATTATTTCAGGAATATCGCTAGTATTTTCCTGGGTGAAAACTGAGAGGAAGTAGGTATTGAGAATTTCACACATATCCTTATCACTGTCAGTGATCTGACCAGAGTAACTCTTAATTAAGTGGGCCAATCTTGTCCCTAATCTTACTTCTGTATACCTGAAAGAACCCTTTTGGGTTAATCTTTGAATCCCTTGCGACCTTAGCTTCATAATCCGTTTTTGCTTTTCTTATTCCTTTTTTTATTTCTCTCTTTAATTGAATATATTGATTTCTTAACTGCCCATCCCCTCTTTTGATACGCCTATATATGCCTCTCTTTTGACCAATGAGATGCTTCAATCTATTGTTCATCTATTTTGGATCATTTTTGTTAGATCTAATTTCCCTACTCGGAACAAAAGTTGTCTGGGCAGCTAGAACTATGCTCTGAAAAACGTCATGTTGGCAACCAAGATCACCTACCTGACCCATAGTCAGGACATCCCAATTTAGCCCACCCAAGTAATTTTTCAGTCCCATGAAGTCGGCCAAGCGAAAATCTGGGACAGAGATTTGATTACAGTTATCTGGGTAATTCCATGATATATTGAAACTAAGTGATATGTGATCGCTTTCCCCAAGATCATCATTAACCTCAAGATTATTAATTAGTGAATCTTTGTTGGCAAGAACCAAGTCAAGCAGATTGTTTCCTCTAGTTGGTTCTGTCACAACTTGTTCTAAAAAGCAATCCTGAACCGTATCAAGAAAGTCACTAGACTCAAGATTTCCTGTCATATTGTTCCAATCAATTTGTCTAAAGTTAAAATCTCCCATTATCACAACATTTTCATATCTAGATGCCTTATGAATTTCGTCTCATAACAGCTTACTGCACTCCCTATCAACGTTTGGGGGCCTATAAATCACACCCACAATTAATTTATCACGACCCTCGAGAAACTGTAGCCAAACAGATTCTGTGTTCGATGTTTCTAATCTTATATCATGTCTAAGACAACAATTTAAATTTTCTCTGACATACATCGCCACACCACCACCCTTCCTGTTGACCCTATCAGTGTGGAATAGTTTATAACCCTGTATGTTGCATTCAGAAGGCATTTCTCTATCTTTCAGGTTGAACCAGGTCTCTGTTATACCAATAATATCTATATTACCTACACTTGCAAGTAATTTTAGCTCATCTACCTTATTTCTTAGACTCCTACTATTTGTATAGTAAACCTTAAGGGAGCTAGTCACTCGTTGCCCTCTACTATCTCTCTTTGTTTGTTGATCAATTGATTTGCCATTACTAGCAACTTCATTTTGAATATTGTCTTTTAAACATATCCCTGAGGTATCCCGGTAATAACTGCTATTTTTAACCCTAATGCTGCAGCCTGATTGTTTCCCACAAACACCCATACCTCTATAATCTATTAGTTTAAATTCCTAGACAAGTCATCAATGACCCCCCTCAATCGAATTGGCTAATGCAACCACTCCATCCCCAGAGAGATGAACCCCATCCCTTGCATACATATCACGTTTGCCAAAGAATAGGTCCCAGTTATCAATGAATGGGATTGCAAGTTCCTTGCAGTACCTGTCTAGCCAGCAATTTATACCAATTGCCCTAGACATCCATTCATTGCCCACTCCCTTTCTAGGCAAGATGCTACATATGACTGGGATTCCTCCCTTAGACCTAACTACTTCTATGGCTGACCTGTACTAATCCAGCAGCTCCTCTCTTCTGCCCTTCCCAATGTCATTACCCCCAGCACCTAAGACAGATAATGGGCTTGTTCCCATTACCTGCCATAATATTATCCAACCTGCTGACTATGTCGCCAACACCAGCTCCAGGAAGACACACTCTCTGTCTGACCTTTCTGTCTCTGTTACAAAATGCACGTTCCATGTATCTTACCTGAGAATCTCCTACTATTAAAATATTCTTACCTTGATTAGCAGAGGAATCAGTGGTACCTTCAACCTCACTAACCACTGAAGTACACTCGTCTTGGAGAACAGAGAATCGATTTCCTACCTTCACATCTTCTCTATTAACTCTCCTCATCTTCCTTCTTCCTGAACTGTGAACCACTTGCCACTTAAAGTGGCTGCCACTCTCACTGCTGGTGACCATTCCTTCCTTACCAGCTAAATCCTTCTCACACTCGCTCCCAAACTCATCTATGCGAAGCTTCAGCTTCTTATTTTCCTCCTGAAGAAGTAGAATCTCCTTCTTCAACATAGAAAATATGCAGCATCAATATAGAGAATAAGCAGCATCAACATGGAGAACACATGAGAAAATCCGTTCAGGAGTTTGGAGAAAGTGGAGAAGTTTGCAGCTTAGATAGTTTCAAGACTGAGATTGATGAACAATGACGAGAAGCTTAAAGAATTAAATCCTGACAACCTTGGAACAGAGGTCATGGGGAGACATGATAACGATGTACAAAATACTTTTGCCTATGAATAGAGCGGACAGGAAGTGACTGAAATTCGAGGCACATGGGCTAGAAGCAATGTGTGGAACTTAATGACACAGATGAGATACGAAGATGTTAGGAAGTACTTCTTCAGTCTTAGGGTTGTAAATGAGTAGAAATTTCTAGATGGGCTGGTTCTGCAGGCTAATTTCATACATATTTTCAAGAGTAGGTATGACAGGACCCTGGAAGCCAGAAACCTTAACAAGCTGGCTATTTTTCGAAATTAAGAGGCAAGGCTGAGTTTCGAACCCCGCAAACACTACTCGGTAAGTACAAACACTCACACAAACATGTGAGTGCACACACTCACATGTGAGTACACACATACACCACACACATACACACACACACACGTGAGTACACACTCCCATACACGTGAGTAACCCAAGAGGGCGGAGACCCAGGGGTCTGGATGTCGAACCCAGGAGGGAGGAACCTGGGAGGGAAGAATGGGAGGTAGAGCTCACAAAAATGGAGGAAGAGTGGGGAAGGAAGCTAGCTGAGCTCGGCAGGGTAATGGAGGAGAGGATAGCTGAAGGGAGCAGGAAGTAGGGACTACAAGTCTTAGCAGCGGAAGATAAGATAAAGTGCTTAGAAGAGGAGCTAAAGAACCTGAAACAGAATAGAGAGACATACAACAGCACAGGAATGACATCAGGGACTTCTATACCAGTCACAGACGAGGAGGCTGTAGGGATTCAGGAAAAGATAAGTACAGGAAGACCAATCATGAAGCCTGAAGTCAATGAAGGAGACAGTGGCAGGGAACAGCTGAGCAAGGAAGACAGTCCATTGAGCATAGCGGCTGCAGCAAGGGCAGGGGTTGAAGGCAGGAACATCTCGATGGAAGGAGATAAAGCACCTCAGAGGACACAAAGAGAGACAGTGGGAGGAGGAGAGGGAGAGGTCAGTGTTTGTCTACGGGCTCCAAGAAGTTGAAGGGGAAACCTATGATGAAAGAATCCAGGGGGAGAAGAAAGCAATCGAAGGTATCTTGAAAGCAATACGAGAGGGAGACATGACCCAGGTGGCAAATTTTCGGAGAGTTGGGTGGTTTGTACACAGAAGGAGACAGCCTGTCAAAGTAGTCTTCAAGGCAGAATCAGCTCGAACCAGGGTCCTGCAGGAGAAAGCACGACTGAGGGACAAATCAGAGTACCAAGACATGTACCTCGATCACGACAGAACACAGGAGGAAAGGACGAGACTGAGAGAGAGGGTACAAAAATGAAAGGAGGAACGGGAGGCATCGATGAGGACGAGCAGAACCCAGACTCAGGTGGAAGGACAAATACACCCTACAGAGACACCCACAGAAGGACTCCAACCACAACAACCCTGAAGCAACTGAACAACCTCAACCAAAACCCACACACTGTTCCCTCTGCCCCCATCCCCCATATCACAAACCCCACTGCGACAGCAGCTCCCTACGGGCACTCTGCCCTCACCCCCACAAATCCCACCCACACCTCAAACCCCCATAACCCCCCCAGGGCTCCCACCCTCCCAACCCCAATATTCTCCCAGGTCCACCCTGATAGACAAGAAGCTGAAGGTGTGGTACACAAACGCAGATGGAATAGCAAATAAATACGAGGAATGGCACAAAAGAATCAACGAGAAGTCCCCGGACATCATAGCAGTCACAGAAACGAAACTCACTTAGACAATAACAGATGCAGTCTTCCCACCGGGATATCAGATCCTGAGGAAAGATAGAGGGGGAGGAGGGGCTGCACTGCTCATAAAAAACCGATGGAGTTTAGAGGAAATGGAGGGCATGAACGAGATTGGAGAAAGGGATTACACAGCAGGCACGATTCAATCTGGGGAACATAAGGTAGTCATTGCTGTGATGTATAACCCACCACAGAACTGAAGGAGGCCAAGAGAGGAATATGATGAGAACAACAGAGAGATGGTGGATGCACTGGCTGACGTGGCACGAAGAGCTCAAACGTGCAGAGCGAAGTTACTGGTTATGGGTGATTTCAACCACAGGGAGATCAATTGCGAAAAACCTGAAGCCTCATGGGGGCCACGAAACATGGAGAGCCAAGGTGATGGATGTGGTACTGGAAAACCTCATGCATCAACACATCAGGGACACTACCAGAGAGCGAGGGGAGGATAAACCAGCAAGACTGGACCTTGTGTTTACCCTGAGTACCTCAGACATTGATGACATCACATATGAGAGGCCCCTCGGAGCTAGTGACCAGGTAGTCCTGAGTTTTGATTACATAGTAGAGTTACAGGTGGAGAGGGTAACAGGAGTCGAATGGGAAAAGCCAAACTATAAAAGGGGGGACTACACAGGTATGAGGAACTTCCTGCAGGAGGTGCAGTGGACAGAGAAATGGTAGGAAAGACAGTAAATGAAATGATGGAGTATGTAACAACAAAATGCAAGGAGGCAGAGGAAAGGTTTGTTCCCAAGGGCAAAGGAAACAATGGGAAGACCAAAGCGAGTCCTTGGTTTACCCAAAGGTGCAGGGAGGCAAAAACTAAGTGCATTAGAGAATGGAAAAGGTATAGAAGGCAAAGAACCCAGGAAAACAAGGAGATCAGTCGAAGAGCCAGAAACGAATATGCACAGATAAGGAGGGAGGCCCAGCGACAGTACGAAAATGACATAGCATCGAAAGCCAAATCTGACCCGAAACTGCTGTTTAGCCGCATTAGGAGAAAGACGGCAGTCGAAGACCAGGTGATCAAGCTGAGGAAAGAAGGTGGGGAACTCACAAGAAACGATCAAGAGGTATGCGAGGAGCTCAACAGGAGATTTAAGGAAGTATTCACAGTGGATACAGGAAGGACTCTGGGAAGACAGAACAGAGGGGGACACCAACAGGGAATAGACCAACAGGTGCTGAACGGTATGCATACAACTGAGGAGGAGGTGAAGAAGCTGCTAAGTGACCTTGATACATCAAAGGCGATGGGACCGGACAACATCTCCTCGTGGGTCATCAGGGAGGGAGCAGATATACTGTGTGTACCATTAACCATAATCTTCAACACATCCCTTGAAACTGGGCAACTATCTGAGGTATGGAAGACCGCAAATGTAGTTCCCATTTTTAAAAAAGGAGACAGAAAAGAGGCACTAAATTACAGGATCAGGCGCGTACAACAGGAAGGGCACTGCACTGGATCAGAGAATACCTGACAGGGAGGCAACAACGAGTCACGGTACGGGATGAGGTATCACAGTGGGCACCTGTGATTAGTGGGGTCCCACAGAGGTCGGTCCTAGGACCAGTGCTATTTCTGGTATATGTGAATGACATGATGGAAGGGATAGACTCAGAGGTGTCCCTGTTCGCAGATGATGTGAAGTTAATGAGGAGAATTAAATCAGATGAGGACCAGGCAGGACTTCAAAGAGACCTGGACCGGCTGGACACGTGGTCCAGCAAATGGCTTCTTGAATTCAACCCTGCCAAGTGCAAAGTCATGAAGGTCGAGGAAGGGCAAAGAACACCGCAGACAGAGTATAGACTAGGTGGCCAAGGACCACAAACCTCGCTCAAGGAGAAAGATCTAGGAGTGACCATAACACCGAGCATGTCTCCGGACTCACACATCAACCAGATAACTGCTGCAACATACGGGTGCCTGGCAAACCTGAGAATAGCGTTCCGATACCTTAGTAAGGAATCGTTCAAGACACTGTACACTGTGTACATCAGGCCCATACTGGAGTAAGCAGCTCCAGTTTGGAACCCACACCTGGGCAAACACGTCAAACAAGGCTAGTTCCGGAGCTCAGGACTGACGACATTGGAGGACAGGCGGGTCAGGGAAGACATGATAACGACATACAAAATACTGCGTGGAATAGAAAACGTAGACAGAGCCAGGTTGTTCCAGAGAGGGGACACAGAAACAAGGGGTCACAATTGGAAGCTGAAGAGTCAGACGAGTCATAGGGATGTTAGAAAGTATTTCTTCAGTCATAGAGTCGTCAGGAAGTGGAATAGCCTAACAAGTGATGTTGTGGAGGCAGGAACCATACATAGCTTTAAGACGAGGTATGACAAAGCCCTGGAAGCAGAGAGAGGACCTAGTAGCGATCAGTGAAGAGGCGGGGCCAGGAGCTGTGTCTCGACCCCTGCAACCACAATTAGGTGAGTACAATTAGGTGAGTACACTCATACACACACGTGAGTGCACACATGCACATACTGGAACACTGGTGGTCACGACGTGAACACCAGTGGTGTTCTCTGGAACTCTGCCTCTTCTGGCTCCCTCTGTCTCTTTCTTACACCTGCTCACACACCTCACAGTCTTAATATGCTGTAAGAGAGAGAGACAGACAGACAGAGAAGAGAGAGAGAGAAAGACAGACAAAGGACAAAGACAGAGAGACAACGACGAGAGACAGAGAAGAGACATACGGACAGACAGACAAAGACAGAGAGACAGAATGGGAGAAATAGGGAAAGAAATAGATTTAGAGTTTAGATTTTGCCACCAAATTGGCTAGTTCATTGTGTACCTCAACCTTCCTGTGGACGGTAGCGCGAGAGCGTTTGGATACTCAAAAGGCCTAGGAACTAGGCCGCAAAAGGATTAGCTGGAGTTCATTTGGATTTATATCTACAGTTGACTAATCAATTGCAAGCAATGTTAGGAAATTTACTTAATATGTTTAGTACTGTATTTTAATTAATAAGATACATGACATATCACAGATTATTATACTGTCTAATTCTACATTCCTCAACAATTGGAAAATTAAACAGACAGTGTTCAAGATAGTTGTCGTAGCGCTGACCACATAACTTTACAATGGTTCAAGAAAGTTACCGTAGTGCTGACCACATAACTTTACAATGGTTCAAGATAGTTACCGTAGTGCTGACCACATAACTTTACAATGGTTCAAGATAGTTACCGTAGCGCTGACCACATAACTTTACAATGGTTCAAGATAGTTACTGTAGTGCTGACCACATAACTTTACAATGGTTCAAGATAGTTACCGTAGTGCTGACCACATAACTTTACAATGGTTCAAGATAGTTACCGTAGTGCTGACCACATAACTTTACAATGGTTCAAGATAGTTACCGTAGCACTGACCACATAACTTTACAATGGTTCAAGATAGTTGTTGTAGCGCTGACCACATAACTTTACAATGGTTCAAGATAGTTGTTGTAGCGCTGACCACATAACTTTACAATGGTTCAAGATAGTTACCGTAGCGCTGACCACATAACTTTACAATGCTTCAAGATAGTTACCGTAGCGCTGACCACATAACTTTACAATGGTTCAAGATAGTTACCGTAGCGCTGACCACATAACTTTACAATGGTTCAAGATAGTTACCGTAGCGCTGACCACATAACTTTACAATGGTTCAAGATAGTTACCGTAGCGCTGACCACATAACTTTACAATGGTTCAAGATAGTTACCGTAGCGCTGACCACATAACTTTACATATGGTTTGATCATAATAAATTCTCTGGAAAACATCCAGAGAAAAATGACAAAATTAATCTCATTTATTAGAAATCTTTCCTGCGAGGATAGACAGAGGCCATTGAATCTGCGCTCTCCAGGAAGGCGTAGAGTTAGGGGCTGATATGACTAAGGTGTGCAAATAGTAGGCAGGAATAAATAAAGGGATTGTTTAGAAAGACACGTAAGCAAACACTATGACATATTTATTAGAAAACGTTTCGGTCCTGGGACCTTGATTACTTCTAACCAAGGTCCCAGGACCGAAACGTTTTCTAATAAATATGTCATAGTGTTTGCTTACGTGTCTTTCTAAACCAACTTGTCGGTATTTATTACCAAGGTTTATACCAAATAAAGGGATAAATGTAACTTACTTAAAATAACTATGTCAGGTAAAAGGACAATTGCAATTAATGTGACATTTTATTGTGGCAACGTTTCGCTCTCCAGGAGCTTTGTCAAGCCGTTACTTCTAGGATTCACAGCGTAGGGTTCAAGTTGGAAAAATTTAGGTTCAGAAAAAAGACAAGCATCGATTTAGTAATAAGAGATGTGAATGAGTGGAACAAACTCCCGTATAGCGTCACTGGGGCGAAAACCTTGTGTTACAAAATACCAGAAGTACTTGTAGTCAAGCCTGAGTCTGGCTACTACAACATCAATCAGTCTGTTTATATTGTAAGTTGCTCCATAAAAGTGCTTACCTACGTTAATGATATCATAATGAGCGATAGATCTACTCAAGCTTCTAATTGCATTCCTATGACATTCTACATTTTTTTCGGGGTACTTTTGCTAATTTATCAACTTTATCATGAAGAAGTGATTCAGTGTGTGATGTAATCCATTACAATTGTATATTAATTCTTTTTTCCCTAATTTCTGAGTATCTATATCTGGCTTCTCTAGTAAGCATACTGTTAAAGTCATTATGTGAGTCAAGAACCTTCAATGATTACATAGAATCAGTAAATCAGCAATAATTATAGAGTCAAGCTCAGTAACGTAAGTTTGCAGTGTAGACGCCCAGTTGGTAATTCTTATGTCTAACTCAACATAGTTCCTATCATTCTTAACTAGGAAAGTGTTAATATAAGAGCAGATGGAGCCTTGCCAGTAGACTCCTGCTTAGATCCATCAGTGTATGTAACTTGTGATATGTTATTGCTAACAGTTAAGCTAGAAATTTTTTCTTGAGCACTTGACTTCACAAGTGATTTAAGGAAGGGATAACTAGTAATGAGCTTCGTGGGACGGGCTTGCAGGTACGTATGTGATATTAAATAAACACATTTTCCATGGAGAAGTGAAATGCTCTAATTGTCTACAGTGATGCAGTTCGTGCAAGTTATAAATCTTAATATAATTGCATGTTTTCACAACCCATTTAGACTTATGCGTATTCCTAGATATTTAGTGAGATTTGTAGTGACAGTGTCTGGTTCATTTCTTAACATTCTAATAGCAAGTACAGTGTTACTCTCAATAATCCTATCATTAATACTAGAGACACCAAGCTCCTTCCTCATATTAAGAACCTTGGGAGGTTTGGAACAGCCAAGAATAATTATGAGGGCTTCATTTTGCATTAACTGCAACGGCAGGAAAGAATTTTCCTAAGCTAATATTAACATTGGACGCAGCATAATTAATAAGGGTTTAATATATACTATGTACCTCATTTTCACTATTCTCAAATTAGTTCCATAGCTGGGGTTGTAGCCAACTTTTGACAGCATTTAACCTATTTTTGCATTTCTTATTTAGTTGTGGCATGGTGGATTTATTGATGAATAGATCTACACCAAGATTTTACGTAGCTGATATTTTTCACTCTTCAAATAAATTGGTGGGACATGTCGGTTTGCTTGTCAATATCTTTGTTTCAGATGAAGATATGACAAAGCCTACAAACTGCTTGAACCTCGTTAAGAATGATACTTATCTTCTTATGCCCTGTTGTATGGAACATGATGTCATCAGCATAGCTTATAGCTAAACGTTTAGGCGAGACAGGAAGAGCATTTAAGAGAGCATTAATCAGAACATTAAATAGCATGGGACTGAGAACTCCTCTCTGTGGTGTACCTCGGGACATTTCTTAACTACAATCTTTCCCCCCTTACCTACACCTTACTCCTTTACCTTCCCTGCTGACAACCTCATTCCTGACCCCTCACCCAGCAATGATGTAAACACCAACCCACCGTTACCTTCCAACTCTCCTGCCAGATGAACAACATGTAGAAAGGCTAGATGCAAACCAGTATGTGGTATGGGAAGGAAAAACTCAGAATGAAGTATTCAAACGCAAATGGATTAACAAACAAGAGCTGAAAAAATAAATAGCAGAAGTGATCCCAGAGATTGTAGCTATCACAGAGACAAAACCAAATGACATGATATCAGATGCCCTATTCCCAGCAGGATATCAGTCATAAGAAAAGACAGAAGATACAGGGAAGGCAGAGAAGAAGCACTGTTAATCAGAAGAGATGGGTGAGACAAACTCACATGCAACAAACGACTACATAGTGGGCTGAAGTAATATTGGGAGGCTGAAAGCAATAGTTACAGTGACGTACATCCTACTGCCTAACAGTGGGAGACCAAGACATAAATATGAAGACAACAGCAGTGTAATGGTTAGCACCATAGCAGAAGCAGATAGAAGTGCGCATACGCTAAAATATAACTGTTTGTCATATAAATGAATTAGGAGAACTTAAACCAACATGGAGAACCAGAAACGTAAAGGGCTAAGTTGATGGAGATGGTTAGGGACACGACAAGAGAGGACACGACAAGAGAGGACACGACAAGAGAGAAGAGGTGATGAGCAAGCAAGACTGGATCAAGTATTTGCTGTAAGTACACCTGACATGAGAACCCAGATTTTAGAAGTGGGAGCCCTAAAGGGATGAGGGAACCGAGCAAGTATTAAAAGATCATGTAATTCGACTGAAGAAGGTAGGAGGAGACATATTGGAAAATAACAATGAACTCTACCAGAAGGCCTATGTGGTAAGAGTACACCAACAGGTACGGGACACCATACACACCACAGTGGAGGGAAAGGTAAAAATACTTTTAATGAAGCTGGATACATCAAAGGCAATGGGACCTGACTACATAACATCATGGATTCTGCGAGAGGGAACAGAAACATTACCTGAACCACTAATTAAGACCTACAACAAGTCAATGGATACGGGACAGTAGCATGAGGGTTGGAAGACAGAGATAGAAGACAGGCAAGAAGCATTGAACATCAGATCACTTTCACTGATATGCATGACCATTAAAGATAATGGAGAAGGTAATTAGAAGAGTGGTAGAACACTTCAAGTTAATTGATTTCATAAACAATAACCAGCACGGTTTCAGAGATGTCAAATCGTGTCTTACTAACCTAATGAAATTTTACGACACAGTAACAGAAGTGAGACAGGAGAGAGAGGGAGAGTGGGATGGGTGGGCTGCATTTTCTTGGACTGCAATAAGACTTTTGAAACTATCTCACAAGAAACTGAGGTAAACTTGAGGTACAGGCAGGTATAACAGGAAACACACTCCGCAGGATCAAAAGGGGACTTAGGGAAAGGAAGAAAATAGAGAGTGATTGTTAGGAATGAGATGTCAGAATGATGAAGAGTAACAAGCTGGGCTCCACTAGGATTATTATTAGGACCAGTACGGTTTCTGGTTTGTGTGAATGACATTCCAGATGGGACTGAGTCAGATGTATCCCTGTTTGTTGATAACGTAATACCAGTTTGCAGCGTAAACAAAGATGAGAACAGGTAAAGCTTGCATTGGTCTGGACAAACTATAAGACTGGTCAGATAAATGATTGCTCGAATTCCACCCCAGAAAAGGTACTGCTATGAAAACTGGGAAAGAGACCAGAGACAAAGAACTAGGATTTAGCATAATGCTTAGCGTATCACAAGTGGCTTTCATCAACCTAATAACCTCTGCACACAGGAATCTCAACAGTTTTTCCGGGCCCTTTACACATATCTCAAGGCCATCTTGCGTACTCCAAAATAAGCATGTTATTCTCAGAAACCGGAGAAAGTGTAGGGTAAGCAACAATACTAGTTCCAGAGCTAAGGGTACGAACTACGAGGAGAGGCTAATGGAATTGGATCTAACAACACTGCAGGACAGAAGGACCATGAAAGACATGATAACAATGTACAAAATAGTCGGAAGAATTGATAGCGTAGACAGGGAAAAGGCTGTTCGAGGTTCGAGGTTCTGACCAGAACTTTGGTAAGATGGGAGGGAGGAAGAAGGATGGGTAAGGATGGAATGTAGGAAAGGTTGGGGAGGAGGAGGGGTAGGTGGGGCTGTTTTAGAGGTACGAAATAAGTAATCAGGAGCAAAGATGGAAGTTAAAGTCACAGATGAGCCACATGGATGTCAGGAATTATTTCTTCAGTTTCAGGATGGTAGGGAATTGAAATGACCTCGACAAAGAAGTGGTGAATGTAAGCTGCATACGTAGTTTTAAGAGCAGGTACGATAGGGTCCTCGAGGCTTAGAAGTGAATCTGGTAGGTGGCAAGTTGAGAGGCTTAGCCAGAAGCTAGGACTCGACCTCTGCAACCACATAAAACTGAGTACACATAGATGAGTACACAGAATCTAGATCACATGTAGTGGAAAGAAATAAGAGAATCACTGATGGTGTAAAGAAAGGGAGAAGTGAGAGGAAAATGGAAAGTAGGAAACCATTTTACATGGAAATTACCTTGACAAAATAAAGATTGAGAAGGAACATTAAAGATAGAGATGTTTAAAGTATTAAGAGAGTTGTAATAATATATAAGTAAAAAGTTAAATTAAAGACTGCAATTGATAAATTAGGACAAGATAAAGAGTTTAGAGGAAAAACCGATATTTAAAGTCACTTAAAGGATGGAACTGATCGACTCAGAGTGGGAGGAGAGAAGCAAGAAAACCTCGATGATGAGGGTGAGAGGAAACAACAAAATATGAAGAGTTACGTTGAAATAATAATAATGGATAACAGAGTACAAGAGGTAATTCAAGAAGCAATGTTCTCAGTGTTGCAGCTGAACGTTGACGCATTAAATAGGATTTTAGTCCAAAAATTGATTGACATTAGAAAAGGAAAGACTGAGAGCCGAGGAAGAACCATCCTGCACCTGTGCTGAACCATCTTCCACCTGTACTGAACCATCCTGCACATGTGCTGAACCATCTTCCACCTGTACTGAACCATCCTGCACCTGTGCTGAACCATCCTGCACTTGTGCTGAACCATCCTGCACCTGTGCTGAACCATCTTCCACCTGTACTGAACCATCCTGCACCTGTGCTGAACCATCCTGCACCTGTGCTGAACCATCCTGCACCTGTGCTGAACCATCTTCCACCTGTACTGAACCATCCTGCACCTGTGCTGAACCATCCTGCACCTGTGCTGAACCATCTTCCACCTGTACTGAACCATCCTGCACCTGTGCTGAACCATCCAGCAACTGTGCTGAACCATCCTGCACCTGTGCTGAACCATCTTCCACCTGTACTGAACCATCCAGCAACTGTGCTGAACCATCCTGCACCTGTGCTGAACCATCTTCCACCTGTGCTGAACCATCCTGCACCTGTGCTGAACCATCTTCCACCTGTGCTGAACCATCCTGCACCTGTGTTAAACCATCCTGCACCTGTGCTGAACCATCCTGCACCTGTACTGAACCATCTTCCACCTGTGCTGAACCATCCTGCACCGGGTCTGAACCCTCCTGCACCTGTGCTGAACCATCTTCCACTTGTACTGAACCATCTTCCACCTGTGCTGAACAATCCTGCACCTGTGCTGAACCATCCTGCACCTGTGTTGAACCATCCTGCACCTGTGCTGAACCATCTTCCACCTGTGCTGAACCATCCTGCACCTGTGCTGAACCTCCTGCACCCTGTGCTAAACCCATCCTGCACCGTGTTAAAACCATCCTGCACCTGTGCTGAACCATCTTCCCCCTGAAACTGAACCAACTTCCACCTGTGCTGAACCATCCTGCACCTGTACTGAACCATCTTCCACCTGTACTGAACCATCTTCCACCTGTGCTGAACCATCCTGCACCTGTGCTGAACCATCTTCCACCTGAACTGAACCATCTTCCACCTGTGCTGAACCATCCTGCACCTGTGCTGAACCATCTTTCACCTGCACTGAACCATCTTCCACCTGTGCTGAACCATCCTGCACCTGTGCTGAACCATCTTCCACCTGTGCTGAACCATCTTCCACTTGTGCTGAACCATCTTCCACCTGTGTTGAACCATCTTCCACCTGTGCTGAACCATCTTCCACCTGTACTGGACCATCTTCCACCTGTGTTGAACCATTTTCCACCTGTACTGAACCATCTTCCACCTGTGCTGAACCATCTTCCACCTGTGTTGAACCATCTTCCACCTGTGCTGAACCATCCTGCACCTGTGCTGAACCATCCTGCACCTGTGCTGAACCATCCTGCACCTGTGCTGAACCATCCTGCACCTGTGCTGAACCATCCTGCACCTGTGCTGAACCATTTTCCACCTGTACTGAACCATCTTCCACCTGTGCTGAACCATCTTCCACCTGTGTTGAACCATCTTCCACCTGTGCTGAACCATCCTGCACCTGTGCTGAACCATCCTGCACCTGTGCTGAACCATCCTGCACCTGTGCTGAACCATCCTGCACCTGTGCTGAACCATCCTGCACCTGTTCTGAACCATCCTGCACCTGTGCTGAACCATCCTGCACCTGTGCTGAACCATCCTGCACCTGTTCTGAACCATCCTGCACCTGTACTGACCATCCTGCACCTGTGCTAAACCCCATCCTGCACCTGTGCTGAACCATCCTCCCACCTGTGCAGAACCATCCTGCACCTGTGCTGAACCATCCTGCACCTGTTCTGAACCATCCTGCACCTGTGTTAAACCATCCTGCACCTGTGCTGAACCATCCTGCACCTGTTCTGAACCATCCTGCACCTGTGTTAAACCATCCTGCACCTGTGCTGAACCATCCAGCACGTGTGCTGAACCATCCAGCACCTGTGCTGAACCATCCAGCACCTGTGCTGAACCATCCAGCACCTGTGCTGAACCATCCAGCACCTGTGCTGAACAATCCTGCACCTGTGTTGAACCATCCAGCACCTGTGCTGAACCATCCTGCACCTGTGCTGAACTATCCTGCACCTGTGCTGAACTATCCTGCACCTGTGCTGACCCAGACGGAAGAAAGTTAACAGACGTTCACTCGTGCAACCATAACATACAGTCTGCTATCAACCATCAGAATTCCCTCATTTCCTAAGAACAAAGTGTGACACCCAGGCCATGGTCTCCCAGACCAGCAGCAGGGAGACGTCATCAAGAACTCTCCTTCAGTCGCCAGGCGGTTTGCAACATGCGCAGCTACACTAACCTTAGCAGTCAACTCTGACAACCATCACCATCTTCCTTAACATCATCACATGTTATGCCCAGAGTAAATGTGGTGTTGCCACTCACTCTCTACTGCACTATATCAACACCAAATTACTACATACAGTACCGCTGACGTACAAACTCTCATACATATCAAAGGCTCAAAGTACCACCCTACAATACCAGTCTTGCAGCTTCCTTCTTCCCGGTATAGCAAAACTACATCCTCAAGCCAAAATAAAACCCCATTACCTACCACATCAACCGTACTGGAATTCTACCCTCCCTAAAAATAGAAATACGACAGCAAGTCAGGAACATCTGTGAAATCAGTATACAAGAAGGAGAAAAAACTAGGTAGCATGAAGTACCAACTGTGGATAAAAAAAAACAAAGGTTAAGAAATGAAGAAATATTAGAAGCATCAATGACTTTTCAAATTATATAGTTAATTCAGTTATTAGAAAAGTTCTCACGAATATGCGAAGCGTTGGTCATCTCTCCTTGCACCTGCTGCTCCGGTTGACTGAGCAGTAAACAGGTACCTGGGCATTAGTCGACTGTTGAGGGTTGCATCCTGGGGGACAAGATTAACCTAAGTTGCCCGAAATGTTCTGCAGAACTTAGCTGTCAGTGATGACAGCTACGTCTGTATCAGTAGTATCATATACTTGTAGAAATAAAGATTATTATTATTATTATTATTATTATTATTATTATTATTATTATTATTATTATTATTATTATTATTATTATTATATAATTATTATTATTATTATTATTATTATTATTATTATTATTATTATTATTATTATTATTATAATTATTATTATTATCATTATTTTTATTGTTGTTGTTGTTGTTGATATTGTTCCTTCTCGCAGACGATGTGAAACTAATGCAGAGAATATAAGCGGACGAGGACCAGGGAAGGCTGCAAATGAATCTGGACAAGCTACAGGTCTGGTCTGACAAATGGGTCCTGGAGTTTTGCTCCACCAAGTGCAAAGTTTTGAAGCATGGAGAAGGGCAAAGAAGACCGCAGACGGAGTACAGACTTGGGAGTCAAAGGCTGCTGCAAACCTCACTCAAGGAGGATACTGGGGTGAGCATCATACTGAGCACATCCCCTGAGGCTCTAATCGACCAAATATCTGCTGCAGCAAATGGGCGCCTGGCAAACCTAAGAATAACGTATCAAGACAGTGTACACCGTGTACGTCAGAATCATATTGGAGTATGCAGCACCAGTATGGAACCCACATCTCGTCAAGCACGTCAAGAAAATTGGGAAAGTTCACAGGCTTGCAAGAAGATTGGTCCAGGAGCTAAGAGGACAGGAGCGATTAGGGTATATGATAACGACGTACAAAATACTGAGAGGAATTGACAAGGTAAACAGGGGCATAAAGTTTCAGAGATATGACACAGCAAAAAGGGGGCACAACTGGAAGTTGAAAACTCAGATGAGTCATAGGAATGTGAGGAAGTATTTCTCAGCCTTAGAGTTGACAGTAAGTGGAACAATCTGGAGAGTGATTTAGAGGAGGCATGATCCATACACAGCCTTAAGAAGAGTTACGGTAAGGCTCTTGTAGCGGCGAGAGAGTGGACGGTCTACTGTGGAAATAACTACAAACGAAGAAGCGGGGCTAGAAGCTGTGACTCGACCCTTGCAACCCCATATAGGTGAGTACACTACCATTAATATGAAGCAGTGACCGCAAACTTCAGGTCAGGAGTCACACGTGTTAGTAATCCTCTGACTCACTCTGCATGGCTAACTTCTCACATTTTTGCGTTATTCAACAAACTGTTACCATCCAAACAAAATGTGACAGACGATCAGTTTGGTGCTACCCTCGGTGTTGATGCTCCGAGGATACATCACAGGATCAGTTTGGTGCTTCCCTCGGTGTTGATGCTCCGAGGATACATCACAGGATCAGTTTGGTGCTTCCCTCGGTGTTGATGCTCCGAGGATACATCACAGGATCAGTTTGGTGCTTCCCTCGGTGTTGATGCTCCGAGGATACATCACAGGATCAGTTTGGTGCTTCCCTCGGTGTTGATGCCCCGAGGATACATCACAGGATCAGTTTGGTGCTTCCCTCGGTGTTGATGCTCCGAGGATACATCACAGGATCAGTTTGGTGCTTCCCTCGGTGTTGATGCTCCGAGGATACATCACAGGATCAGTTTGGTGCTTCCCTCGGTGTTGATGCTCCGAGGATACATCACAGGATCAGTTTGGTGCTTCCCTCGGTGTTGATGCTCCGAGGATACATCACAGGATCAGTTTGGTGCTTCCCTCGGTGTTGATGCTCCGAGGATACATCACAGGATCAGTTTGGTGCTTCGTTCCGGTGTTGATGCTCCGAGGATACATCACAGGATCAGTTTGGTGCTTCCCTCGGTGTTGATGCTCCGAGGATACATCACAGGATCAGTTTGGTGCTTCCCTCGGTGTTGATGCTCCGAGGATACATCACAGGATCAGTTTGGTGCTACCCTCGGTGTTGATGCTCCGAGGATACATCACAGGATCAGTTTGGTGCTTCCCTCGGTGTTGATGCTCCGAGGATACATCACAGGATCAGTTTGGTGCTACCCTCGGTGTTGATGCTCCGAGGATACATCACAGGATCAGTTTGGTGCTACCCTCGGTGTTGATGCTCCGAGGATACATCACAGGATCAGTTTGGTGCTTCCCTCGGTGTTGATGCTCCTAGGATACATCACAGGATCAGTTTGGTGCTTCCCTCGGTGTTGATGCTCCGAGGATACATCACAGGATCAGTTTGGTGCTACCCTCGGTGTTGATGCTCCGAGGATACATCACAGGATCAGTTTGGTGCTTCCCTCGGTGTTGATGCTCCGAGGATACATCATAGGATCAGTTTGGTGCTTCCCTCGGTGTTGATGCTCCGAGGATACATCACAGGATCAGTTTGGTGCTACCCTCGGTGCTGATGCTCCGAGGATACATCATAGGATCAGTTTGGTGCTACCCTCGGTGTTGATGCTCCGAGGATACATCACAGGATCAGTTTGGTGCTTCCCTCGGTGTTGATGCTCCGAGGATACATCACAGGATCAGTTTGGTGCTTCCCTCGGTGTTGATGCTCCGAGGATACATCACAGGATCAGTTTGGTGCTACCCTCGGTGTTGATGCTCCGAGGATACATCACAGGATCAGTTTGGTGCTTCCCTCGGTGTTGATGCTCCGAGGATACATCACAGGATCAGTTTGGTGCTACCCTCGGTGTTGATGCTCCGAGGATACATCACAGGATCAGTTTGGTGCTACCCTCGGTGTTGATGCTCCGAGGATACATCACAGGATCAGTTTGGTGCTTCCCTCGGTGTTGATGCTCCGAGGATACATCACAGGATCAGTTTGGTGCTTCCCTCGGTGTTGATGCTCCGAGGATACATCACAGGATCAGTTTGGTGCTTCCCTCGGTGTTGATGCTCCGAGGATACATCATAGGATCAGTTTGGTGCTTCCCTCGGTGTTGATGCTCCGAGGATACATCACAGGATCAGATTGGTGCTTCCCTCGGTGTTGATGCTCCGAGGATACATCACAGGATCAGTTTGGTGCTACCCTCGGTGTTGAAGCTCCGAGGATACATCACAGGATCAGTTTGGTGCTTCCCTCGGTGTTGATGCTCCGAGGATACATCACAGGATCAGTTTGGTGCTTCCCTCGGTGTTGATGCTCCGAGGATACATCACAGGATCAGTTTGGTGCTTCCCTCGGTGTTGATGCTCCGAGGATACATCATAGGATCAGTTTGGTGCTGCCCTCGGTGTTGATGCTCCGAGGATACATCACAGGATCAGTTTGGTGCTTCCCTCGGTGTTGATGCTCCGAGGATACATCACAGGATCAGTTTGGTGCTTCCCTCGGTGTTGATGCTCCGAGGATACATCACAGGATCAGTTTGGTGCTACCCTCGGTGTTGATGCTCCGAGGATACATCACAGGATCAGTTTGGTGCTTCCCTCGGTGTTGATGCTCCGAGGATACATCACAGGATCAGTTTGGTGCTACCCTCGGTGTTGATGCTCCGAGGATACATCACAGGATCAGTTTGGTGCTTCCCTCGGTGTTGATGCTCCGAGGATACATCACAGGATCAGTTTGGTGCTTCCCTCGGTGTTGATGCTCCGAGGATACATCACAGGATCAGTTTGGTGCTTCCCTCGGTGTTGATGCTCCGAGGATACATCACAGGATCAGTTTGATGCTTCCCTCGGTGTTGATGCTCCGAGGATACATCACAGGATCAGTTTGGTGCTTCCCTCGGTGTTGATGATCCGAGGATACATCACAGGATCAGTTTGGTGCTTCCCTCGGTGTTGATGCTCCGAGGATACATCACATGATCAGTTTGGTGCTTCCCTCGGTGTTGATGCTCCGAGGATACATCACAGGATCAGTTTGGTGCTACCCTCGGTGTTGATGCTCCGAGGATACATCACAGGATCAGTTTGGTGCCACCCTCGGTGTTGATGCTCCGAGGATACATCATAGGATCAGTTTGGTGCTTCCCTCGGTGTTGATGCTCCGAGGATACATCACAGGATCAGTTTGGTGCTTCCCTCGGTGTTGATGCTCCGAGGATACATCATAGGATCAGTTTGGTGCTTCCCTCGGTGTTGATGCTCCGAGGATACATCACAGGATCAGTTTGGTGCTTCCCTCGGTGTTGATGCTCCGAGGATACATCACAGGATCAGTTTGGTGCTTCCCTCGGTGTTGATGCTCCGAGGATACATCACAGGATCAGTTTGGTGCTTCCCTCGGTGTTGATGCTCCGAGGATACATCACAGGATCAGTTTGGTGCTTCCCTCGGTGTTGATGCTCCGAGGATACATCACAGGATCAGTTTGGTGCTTCCCTCGGTGTTGATGCTCCGAGGATACATCACAGGATCAGTTTGGTGCTTCCCTCGGTGTTGATGCTCCGAGGATACATCACAGGATCAGTTTGGTGCTTCCCTCGGTGTTGACGCTCCGAGGATACATCACAGGATCAGTTTGGTGCTTCCCTCGGTGTTGATGCTCCGAGGATACATCACAGGATCAGTTTGGTGCTTCCCTCGGTGTTGATGCTCCGAGGATACATCACAGGATCAGTTTGGTGCTTCCCTCGGTGTTGACGCTCCGAGGATACATCACAGGATCAGTTTGGTGCTTCCCTCGGTGTTGATGCTCCGAGGATACATCACAGGATCAGTTTGGTGCTTCCCTCGGTGTTGATGCTCCGAGGATACATCATAGGATCAGTTTGGTGCTTCCCTCGGTGTTGATGCTCCGAGGATACATCATAGGATCAGTTTGGTGCTTCCCTCGGTGTTGATGCTCCGAGGATACATCACAGGATCAGTTTGGTGCTACCCTCGGTGTTGATGCTCCGAGGAAACATCACAGGATCAGTTTGGTGCTTCCCTCGGTGTTGATGCTCCGAGGATACATCATAGGATCAGTTTGGTGCTTCCCTCGGTGTTGATGCTCCGAGGATACATCACAGGATCAGTTTGGTGCTTCCCTCGGTGTTGATGCTCCGAGGATACATCACAGGATCAGTTTGGTGCTACCCTCGGTGTTGATTCTCCGAGGATACATCATAGGATCAGTTTGGTGCTTCCCTCGGTGTTGATGCTCCGAGGATACATCACAGGATCAGTTTGGTGCTTCCCTCGGTGTTGATGCTCCGAGGATACATCACAGGATCAGTTTGGTGCTTCCCTCGGTGTTGATGCTCCGAGGATACATCACAGGATCAGTTTGGTGTTTCCCTCGGTGTTGATGCTCCGAGGATACATCACAGGATCAGTTTGGTGCTTCCCTCGGTGTTGATGCTCCGAGGATACATCACAGGATCAGTTTGGTGCTACCCTCGGTGTTGATGCTCCGAGGATACATCACAGGATCAGTTTGGTGCTTCCC
Source organism: Cherax quadricarinatus (assembly GCF_026875155.1). Classification (NCBI taxonomy): domain Eukaryota; kingdom Metazoa; phylum Arthropoda; class Malacostraca; order Decapoda; family Parastacidae; genus Cherax; species Cherax quadricarinatus. Next base: position 29,019,475 of record NC_069427.1, on the reverse strand, counting down.
TCGGTGTTGATGCTCCGAGGATACATCACAGGATCAGTTTGGTGCTTCCCTCGGTGTTGTTACTCCGAGGATACATCATAGGATCAGTGTGGTGCTTCCCTCGGTGTTGATGCTCCGAGGATACATCACAGGATCAGTTTGGTGCTTCCCTCGGTGTTGATGCTCCGAGGATACATCACAGGATCAGTTTGGTGCTTCCCTGGGTGTTGATGCTCCGAGGATACATCATAGGATCAGTTTGGTGCTTCCCTCGGTGTTGATGCTCCGAGGATACATCACTGGATCAGTTTGGTGCTACCCTCGGTGTTGATGCTCCGAGGATACATCACATAATCAGTTTGGTGCTTCCCTCGGTGTTGATGCTCCGACGATACATCACAGGATTAGTTTGGTGCTTCCCTCGGCGTTGATGCTCCGAGGATACATCATAGGATCAGTTTGGTGCTTCCCTCGGTGTTGATAGTCCGAGGATACATCATAGGATCAGTTTGGTGCTTCCCTCGATGTTGACGCTCCGAGGATACATCACAGGATCAGTTTGGTGCTTCCCTCGGTGTTGATGCTCCGAGGATACATCACAGGATCAGTTTGGTGCTTCCCTCGGTGTTGATGCTCCGAGGATACATCATAGGATCAGTTTGGTGCTTCCCTCGGTATTGATGCTCCGAGGATACATCACAGGATCAGTTTGGTGCTTCCCTCGGTGTTGACGCTCCGATGATACATCACAGGATCAGTTTGGTGCTTCCCTCGGTGTTGATGCTCCGAGGATACATCATAGGATCAGTTTGGTGCTTCCCTCGGTGTTGAAGCTCCGAGGATACATCACAGGATCAGTTTGGTGCTTCGCTCGGTGTTGATGCTCCGAGGATACATCACAGGATCAGTTTGGTGCTTCCCTCGGTGTTGATGCTCCGAGGATACATCATAGGATCAGTTTGGTGCTTCCCTCGGTGTTGATGCTCCGAGGATACATCATAGGATCAGTTTGGTGCTTCCCTCGGTGTTGATGCTCCGAGGATACATCACAGGATCAGTTTGGTGCTTCCCTCGGCGTTGATGCTCCGAGGATACATCATAGGATCAGTTTGGTGCTTCCCTCGGTGTTGATGCTCCGAGGATACATCACAGGATCAGTTTGGTGCTTCCCTCGGTGTTGACGCTCCGAGGATACATCACAGGATCAGTTTGGTGCTACCCTCGGTGTTGATGCTCCGAGGATACATCACAGGATCAGTTTGGTGCTTCCCTCGGTGTTGATGCTCCGAGGATACATCATAGGATCAGTTTGGTGCTTCCCTCGGTGTTGATAGTCCGAGGATACATCATAGGATCAGTTTGGTGCTTCCCTCGATGTTGACGCTCCGAGGATACATCACAGGATCAGTTTGGTGCTTCCCTCGGTGTTGATGCTCCGAGGATACATCACAGGATCAGTTTGGTGCTTCCCTCGGTGTTGATGCTCCGAGGATACATCATAGGATCAGTTTGGTGCTTCCCTCGGTATTGATGCTCCGAGGATACATCACAGGATCAGTTTGGTGCTTCCCTCGGTGTTGACGCTCCGATGATACATCACAGGATCAGTTTGGTGCTTCCCTCGGTGTTGATGCTCCGAGGATACATCATAGGATCAGTTTGGTGCTTCCCTCGGTGTTGAAGCTCCGAGGATACATCACAGGATCAGTTTGGTGCTTCGCTCGGTGTTGATGCTCCGAGGATACATCACAGGATCAGTTTGGTGCTTCCCTCGGTGTTGATGCTCCGAGGATACATCATAGGATCAGTTTGGTGCTTCCCTCGGTGTTGATGCTCCGAGGATACATCATAGGATCAGTTTGGTGCTTCCCTCGGTGTTGATGCTCCGAGGATACATCACAGGATCAGTTTGGTGCTTCCCTCGGCGTTGATGCTCCGAGGATACATCATAGGATCAGTTTGGTGCTTCCCTCGGTGTTGATGCTCCGAGGATACATCACAGGATCAGTTTGGTGCTTCCCTCGGTGTTGACGCTCCGAGGATACATCACAGGATCAGTTTGGTGCTACCCTCGGTGTTGATGCTCCGAGGATACATCACAGGATCAGTTTGGTGCTTCCCTCGGTGTTGATGCTCCGAGGATACATCATAGGATCAGTTTGGTGCTTCCCTCGGTGTTGATGCTCCGAGGATACATCACAGGATCAGTTTGGTGCTTCCCTCGGTGTTGATGCTCCGAGGATACATCACAGGGTCAGTTTGGTGCTTCCCTCGGTGTTGACACTCCGAGGATACATCACAGGATCAGTTTGGTGCTACCCTCGGTGTTGATGCTCCGAGGATACATCACAGGATCAGTTTGGTGCTTCCCTCGGTGTTGATGCTCCGAGGATACATCATAGGATCAGTTTGGTGCTTCCCTAGGTGTTGATGCTCTGAGGATACATCACAGGATCAGTTTGGTGCTTCCCTCGGTGTTGATGCTCCGAGGATACATCACAGGATCAGTTTGGTGCTTCCCTCGATGTTGATGCTCCGAGGATACATCACAGGATCAGTTTGGTGCTTCCCTCGGTGTTGATGCTCCGAGGATACATCACAGGATCAGTTTGGTGCTTCCCTCGGTGTTGATGCTCCGAGGATACATCACAGGATCAGTTTGGTGCTTCCCTCGGTGTTGATGCTCCGAGGATACATCATAGGATCAGTTTGGTGCTTCCCTCGGTGTTGATGCTCCGAGGATACATCACAGGATCAGTTTGGTGCTTCCCTCGGTGTTGATGCTCCGAGGATACATCATAGGATCAGTTTGGTGCTTCCCTCGGTGTTGACGCTCCGAGGATACATCATAGGATCAGGAACCTGCTTAAATTCATTGTTTTCCTTTTGAAACATGCATTAGCCTTCACAAAACATTTTGCTTGGCATAACTTAGTTGAAGATGCTCGTGTATACTGTCAACTCTCAGCTTTCATACTGTACCTTTCACAACACTTCCACACTAGTACATCATCAACAAGTTATATATTATACAAGTTCCTCCCCACCTGTCCCCTCCCCTCTCCTGCAGTTCTCCTCTCTCTATACCTTCTCTCTCCCCTCCTTCCTTCGTCTTTCCACCTTTTCGCTCTCTCCCTCCTCCTTCCTACTCATCTCTCGAACCCCCATCGCTTCCCTCTTAACCTCCACCAACACTTCCCCTTCTCACCATTCATATTTTCTGTCACTTCTTTCCTCCCATCCATGGCTCCTTCCATCCCTTTATTTCTCCCACTTCTCTCATTCCCTCCCGCTCCCTATTACCGACCCCTCCTGCCTACCCTTTCTCTTTCCCTTTTCTCTAACCCATCTTTCCCCCTCCCCTTCCTCTACCACCTAAAAAGTTCTTTGTACACTCTTCTCAACGTCAACAAACACATCACCCACTCCTTGCACCTGACACATCACTCCTTGCACCTGACACATCACTCCTTGCACCTGACACATCACTCCTTGCACCTGACACATCAGCCCTTGCACCTGACACATCACTCCTTGCACCTGACACATCACTCCTCGCACCTGACACATCACTCATTGCACCTGACACATCACTCCTTGCACCTGACACATCACTCAATACTCGCACATCACTCACTCCTTGCACCTAACACATCAAACATTCCAGGCAACTGACACATCACTCACTCCTACCACATGACACATCACTCACTCCTCGCACATCACACATCACTCACTCCTTGCGCCTGACACATCATTCACTCCTCGCACATCACACATCAATCACTCCTTGCACCTAACACATCACTCACTCCTCTCACCTGACACATCAATCACTCCTGGCACCTGACATATTACTCATTCCTTGAACCTGACACATCAATCACTCGCACCTGACACATCACTCACTCCTCACACCTGACACATCACTCATTCCTTGCACCTGACACATCACTCACTCCTCGCACCTGACACATCACTCACTCCTCGCACCTGACACATCACTCACTAAACGCACCTGACACATCAATCACTCCTGGCACCTGACACATCACTCATTCCTTGAACCTGACACATCAATCACTCCTCGCACCTGACACATCACTCACTCCTCGCACCAGACACATCAATCACTCCTCGCACCTGACACATCACTCACTCCTCACACCTGACACATCACTCACTCCTCGCACAACACACATCACTCACTCCCCGCATATCACACATCACTCACTCCTCGCACATCACACAGTACTCACTCCTCGCATCCGACACATCACTCACTCCTCGCACCAGACACATCAATCACTCCTCGCACCTGACACATCACTCACTCCTCGCACATCACACATCACTCACTCCTCGCACAACACACATCACTCACTCCCCGCATATCACACATCACTCACTCCTCGCACATCACACAGTACTCACTCCTCGCATCCGACACATCACTCACTCATCGCACCTGACATATCACTCTCTCCTTGCACGTGACACATCACCCACTCCTCGCACATCACACATCACTCACTCCTCGCACATCACATATCACTCACTCCTCGCACATCACACATCACTCACTCCTTGCACCTGACACATCACTCACTCCTCGCACCTGACACATCACTAACTCCTCGCACATCTCACATCACTCACTCCTCGCACATCTCACATCACTCACTCCTCGCACATCACACATCACTCACTCTTCGCACCTGACACATCACTCACTCTTCGCACCTGACACATCACTCACTCCTCGCACATCACACATCACTCACTCCTTGCACCTGACACATCACTCACTCCTCGCACCTGACACATCACTAACTCCTCGCACATCACACATCACTCACTCCTCGCACATCACACATCACTCACTCCTTGCACCTGACACATCACTCACTCCTCGCACCTGACACATCACTCACTCCTCGCACATCACACATCACTCACTCCTCGCACATCACACATCACTCACTCTTGGCACATCACTCTAAGTCTCAACATTCTGTAATGTAAAAAATTAATTCAGTTTTCTTTCC
>NC_069427.1:28989448-29009448 GCF_026875155.1 Cherax quadricarinatus | reverse complement strand
TCAGTTGGCAGCGCACTCAGCCCACACATTGAGGGATTCGGGTTCGATTCGATTCCCTCTCCAGGTGGAAACGTTAGACATGTTTCTTTGCACCTGCTGCCCCTGATCGCCTAGCAATAAGTACGTGCTTGGGTGTTAGTCGACTGTTGTGGATCGCATCCGGGACGGGGGTGGTATTATACCTTAGATTGGGCTGGGCTTTGAAATGAGCCACTTGTAGGATTATCATGTAAAGTTCTTGTTCAGTTGAACTTGCGGAACACACCAGGTACCGTGATCTTGTTCGGTTGAACGTGTGGGGAACACCAGGTACTGTGATTCTGTTCGGTTCAACGTGAGGGACATACCAGGTACCGTGTTCTTCAGTTGTCCTCGTGAGGTACACCAGGTGTTGTGTTCTTGTTCAGTTGAATGTGTTGATCATAGCAGGAGTGTCTTCCATTTGCTCACCTTCCTCTACACTATATCTTTCCCCTGGACATTGTACTTGTCATAGAGAGGTTGGAATGTCTTCTCTCTTAGGGCGACAGAGACAGAGCGAACTTGCTTAGTAATCTCTCTATTGGAACTAAATAATGCTAGCTGAGACAATCGTAATTACAGATTAATGAGGTTATACACAACCAAACACTATCACTGGAAGTTAATACACAACCAAATACTATCACTGGAGGTTAATAACAACCAATTACTACCAGTGGAGGTTAATACACAAACCAATACTATCAGTGGAGGTTAATACACAACCAAATACTATCACTGGAGATTAATACACAACCAAATACTATCAGTGGAGGTTAATACACAACCAAATACTATCACTGGAGATTAATACACAACCAAATACTATCAGTGGAGGTTAATACACAACCAAATACTATCACTGGAGATTAATACACAACCAAATACTATCAGTGGAGGTTAATACACAACCAAATACTATCACTGGAGATTAATACACAACCAAATACTATCACTGGAGATTAATACACAACCAAATACTATCACTGGAGGTTAATACACAACCAAATACTATCAGTGGAGGTTAATACACAACCAAATACTATCAGTGGAGGTTAATACACAACCAAATACTATCACTGGAGGTTAATACACAACCAAATACTATCAGTGGAGGTTAATACACAACCAAATATTATCAGTGGAGGTTAATACACAACCAAATACTATCACTGGAGGTTAATACACAACCAAATACTATCACTGGAGGTTAATAACAACCAATTACTACCAGTGGAGGTTAATACACAAACCAATACTATCAGTGGAGGTTAATACACAACCAAATACTATCACTGGAGATTAATACACAACCAAATACTATCAGTGGAGGTTAATACACAACCAAATACTATCACTGGAGATTAATACACAACCAAATACTATCAGTGGAGGTTAATACACAACCAAATACTATCACTGGAGATTAATACACAACCAAATACTATCAGTGGAGGTTAATACACAACCAAATACTATCACTGGAGATTAATACACAACCAAATACTATCACTGGAGATTAATACACAACCAAATACTATCACTGGAGGTTAATACACAACCAAATACTATCAGTGGAGGTTAATACACAACCAAATACTATCAGTGGAGGTTAATACACAACCAAATACTATCACTGGAGGTTAATACACAACCAAATACTATCAGTGGAGGTTAATACACAACCAAATATTATCAGTGGAGGTTAATACACAACCAAATACTATCACTGGAGGTTAATACACAACCAAATACTATCAGTGGAGGTTAATACACAATCAAATACTATCAGTGGAGGTTAATACACAACCAAATACTATCAGTGGAGGTTAATACACAATCAAATACTATCAGTGGAGGTTAATACACAACCAAATACTATCACTGGAGGTTAATACACAACCAAATACTATCAGTGGAGGTTAATATACAACCAAATACTATCACTGGAGGTTAATACACAACCAAATACTATCACTGGAGATTAATACACAACCAAATACTATCACTGGAGGTTAATACACAACCAAATACTATCAGTGGAGGTTAATACACAACCAAATACTATCAGTGGAGGTTAATACACAACCAAATACTATCAGTGGAGGTTAATACACAACCAAATACTATCAGTGGAGGTTAATACACAACCAAATACTATCAGTGGAGGTTAATACACAATCAAATACTATCACTGGAGGTTAATACACAACCAAATACTATCAGTGGAGGTTAATACACAATCAAATACTATCAGTGGAGGTTAATACACAACCAAATACTATCAGTGGAGGTTAATACACAACCAAATACTATCAGTGGAGGTTAATACACAACCAAATACTATCAGTGGAGGTTAATACACAACCAAATACTATCACTGGAGGTTAATACACAACCAAATACTATCAGTGGAGGTTAATACACAATCAAATACTATCACTGGAGGTTAATACACAACCAAATACTATCAGTGGAGGTTAATACACAATCAAATACTATCACTGGAGGTTAATACACAACCAAATACTATCAGTGGAGGTTAATACACAACCAAATACTATCAGTGGAGGTTAATACACAACCAAATACTATCAGTGGAGGTTAATACACAACCAAATGCTATCAGTGGAGACACATTATGCCTATATTAAGAAACGTACATCGTGCCTATATTAAGAAAGGTACAATGTGCCTATATTAAGAAAGGTACAATGTGCCTATATTAAGAAAGGTGCGTCGTGCCTATGTTAAGAAAGGTACGTCGTGCCTGTATTAAGAAAAGTACATTGTTTGTCTGCCATGCAGACAAACAATGTACTTTTGGTACAAAAGTACATTTTGTACCAAAGGTACTTTTCGTACAAAATTAATAATTTTGTACCAAAAGTACCTTAGAAAGTTTATCTAACCATATTATATCAAGTTTTATTAAATTTAGTCTAATCCAACTAAACATATTTTAGATAAGTTTACAATAATTTAATAATAAACAAACACAATGAAATGTATTTCTTTCGTTAGGTTCAGAATAATTTTTGCGATATTATTACATGCACAAATTTTCGCTTGCCTTTTTCGGCAAGAAGAGCGGTGCTATTTAAGCCAAAATCGCAATATGTATGTATGTATGTATATATATATATATATATATATATATATATATATATATATATATATATATATATCTATATATATATATAAAACACTGATCTCTGGCTGAAGGAGACTCGAACCTACGAACCTTAGGACAAGGTACGCAGTGCTTTACCAATCTACCCACACTGGACCAATACCTTGGCGTGTAGCATGAGCAACACGTTTGATCCAAGGCAGCCAGCTTTCAGGGAGAAGGCTTACAGCTTTTCATCTCATCCCCTGCATGCATCAGCCTTACTAAAGATTTGAACAATGCAAGGAATTCGCGAGAGCATGCGAAATATACACAAATACTGATCTCTGGCTGTAAGCTGTAAGCCTTCTCCCTGAAAGCTGGCTGCCTTGGATCAAACGTGTAGCTCATGCTACACGCCAAGGTATTGGTCCAGTGTGGGTAGATTGGTAAAGCACTGCGTACCTTGTCCTAAGGTTCGTAGGTTCGAGTCTCCTTCAGCCAGAGATCAGTGTTTGTGTATATTTCGCATGCTCTCGCGAATTCCTTGCATATATATATATATATATATATATATATATATATATATATATATATATATATATTATATTATATATATATATATAATATATATATATATATTATATATATAGGGAAGTACCACCTCTATAGCTGGAATGGAGACCTCTCTCTCAGAGAAGACAATAAACGTACCTCAGGGAAAACTCAAGGTTCTCCCCGGAGCTGTTTGAATATTTGCTTCTCCTACCACCCCTATATATTTTTTTATTTTATGTGAACATTTATTAATAAACAAAATACATTTACAGAAAAAAACATAAACATGAATACAATGGCACAATGTATCAAAGATCATGAATTTCCTCCAGCTCCTCCGAGGCTGGACGTGAGCCAAGTAAGCAGCAAGCATTTCCCCTCTGGATGGCGACGCTGAGGCGCTGGAACATGAAAGTGGCTGCCCTTGGGTCCCTGGTGGTGTCGATGAGTCTGGAACCCAATTCTTTAAGGAAACGTGTGGCATTTCTTCCCCATGATCCCAAGGTCTCTGATCCCACCGGAAAAAAATGAAACTGTTGGCTTATGTCCCTGTACTTGCTGATCTTGTACTCCTCCCTATGGTCAGCAGCTCCTCCCTGTCGCCCGACACTGTGACGGATAAGGTGTTAGCCAGTGTGGACACACAGGTATAGTCCCATGCTAAGAGCTTGCCATTCTTCCAAGGACAGATGGTGATCCCATCAGGGCGTTCTGCTGGGTTGTGGGTACTGTTGGCTGCTAGTGATCGGGGCTCCCACTCGGCTGGGCATCCTGCTGTGGCAAGGGTTCTCTTTATGATGTCGTTGACCTCATTGTGTCTTGCATGCCAGCCCTTGGTTTTGGAACAGTTAAAGCAATGTAGACAATAGTGGTCGGCTTGCGCATCGCCGCAAATACACGTATATTCCGTGTGAATTGGGGCAGCAAGGCGCAGAGCCACTGCAATACGGAGGGTCTTACTGTCGAGGTGCGTTCTCATTGCCGAAATGGGAACTGTTTGGAGGAAATCCCCGGAGTGATGTGCACTCACAGCTTGGAGATGGGCAGTCTCCCTGTCTGATGTTACAGCCCTGAGCATGTTGGCAAGCACCTTTTCAGCAATGGGGCCATCCCAGCTTGACTGTTTGTAAGCCAGTGCTGCACTAGGGTTTGGTGCTGGAGCAGCAAATCTACCATTCAGTGATGGCACTGGCGTAGTTAGGGTCCCATATTTCTCCTGAGTCATTGAGGTTGTCCAGAAGAATTTGTCTTATTAACTCGTTTGATGATATGGAAGAGGATAGGAAAGCTGGTAGGGAAATCTGGGAGGATCTGCGTACTCCTAGCCCTCCAGGCCTAACTGTGAGGCTTGCAACCACTGTCCATCTTCAAGGGAAAGATTCAATTCACACTCTAGCATGTCTTAAGGAGAGAGTCATATTCCTTGAGCTTCAGACTGCTGAAGGCTGGGGAGCATCTCAGAAAGTAGGTAAGTTTTGGGATTGACAGGCACCTGGTGAGTAGGTAGAAGGCATCACGTGTATCGATGTCTTTAATCCTGTCTTCCATCTGAGACTATATATATATATATATATATATATATATATATATATATATATATATATTATATATATATATATATATATATATGTCGTGCCGAATATGTAAAACTGGTCAACTAGCAAGAACTCATTTAAAATTAAGTCCTTTCTAAAATTTTCTCTTATACGTTTAAAGATATATTTTATAATTTTGAACCAAAAGGAACTTAGAAAACTTACCTAACCTTATTATAACAAGCGCAATTTATTTTAGCCTAACCCAACTAAATATATTTTAGATTTGTTTACAATAATTTAATACTAAACAAACACAGTGAAATATATTTTTTCGTTAGGTTCAGAATGATTTTGGCGAAATTATTGCATACACAAATTTTCACTTGTCCTATATGGCAAGATGAGCGTTGCTATTTAAGCTAAGATCGCAAGTTCTGCCTATTCGGCACGACATATATATATATTATATATATATATATATATATATATATATATATATATATATATATATATATATATATATATATAATATCTCAGATTTATGGTAATTAGGTAGCACATTGAGAGACGTAGAGTGATTAATCCGCTTTATATTTATAATTGAATTATAATTTCCCTCATTATAAGTTACATAATAACAACACTTGCAACTGGCAGCATATTGTTGGTCGCTAATTTAAATACACAAAAAAAAGAGCAGGTAATTTAGACATATTAATATGATGGTAAAAGCGGATCTCTGCATGAAATATTTTGATATCACATGTTCAGAGCAAAATTTTCTGAACATTATTTTTATGTAATTTTTGATAGAACATGTCACACTTCAATTTTACCTGACATGACGAGATGTTTCAGAGCAATTGAAATACATCTCCCAGGCCCAGTGAGTCAGGTAACTAACTTTCTACTACTACTACTACTATCACGAGGGTTCGTGGAGATGTGATGGTTGGAGATAAACACAGTCGTTGGATGGTAACACATATATTAGCAGAGTGTGAGAGGGGAGAGGCCCAACCTGCCTGTGTTGCTCGTAGACCTAAGCGTGGAGAACTGAGGGAGTTACAGCGATTCTCACGCACACATGCGCATCACGTGACGTCACACATGCTAGTCGCTGAGCCTACTGAAAGGGAGCCTAAATATATATATGGGTGATACGACCTACAATATACTACACAAGTATAAGTATAGGGAATTCAGTAGCTATACTGACAGCTTGGTCATGTTACGTATGTTGTCTCGACATACAATACTATGCTATAGGCTGAACAGGCAGCTAGCTCTGGGCTGATTCTATACAATACCAAAGACATATGTAACTTAGAACTAATGGATGTTATCGTAATGGATGTTAACGTAATGGGTGTTAACATAATGGGTGTTAACGTAATGCATTACGAATTATAAGAACAAATCATAGTATAATAAAGGATGGAATTGATCGATCGATCTGTATTCATGCACTCTACGGATTCTGAAGAAGAATATATATATAATTACAAAGGTGAAAGTAATTAATAGCAAAGGAAGATCTGGGACGCACAGATCAGTACTGCTAAATTCTCAGAAATCGGAGGGAACGTGAACCCAAAAAAAAATTTCTGAAAACTAATCACCTAATAACAAACACACAGTGGACAACTTCATTCATCTTGAACATCTAATTATACAGGCTAAGTACATTTAAACCCAACTCTGCGAGGGTAAGATTTACATATGCAGAATGGTTATCGTCTTTGGGAGGATCGAATTCCTTTACAATGGCTAACACATGCCTTGACTGAGGGAGATCTGAACAAGTATCTACAAAAGATACAGCTACATTCACTAGTGACTGTGGAATTACTAACTGGTATACTCTTCTGCTTGGAGTACCCAACTCGGCGGTTCGATACAGTAATTCTTGGTTCATTACAGAGTAACTAATGGGTGCTGGTGGCTTCACAGTCAGAATAAGATCTTCCTGGAGCAGGAATCGAATCACACCAGATCACAAGGGATCGGTTCTTTCTTACTGGAGGAATGAACAAACTCGGTGGAGTGGATGACTCTCCCCGGTTGAAAAAAAAATAAAGCTATAACAAGCAATATGAGCAAGGGAAAACGGATCTACTATCTCTCACTGCAAGTACAGGGGAAAAGAAATGAATACGGTCGACAATACTGGTATGCTGAGTCGCACACAGTGACACGAGGTATCAGCTATAGACTGCTCTATGAACGTTAACAACACATGAAGATTACTCGAGAAACAACTTTTTACAATGCACGGATTACTGTTAACGAGGATAGTATCATCATCTGGAACACAAGGAACAACAACAACACTTGAGTACGTTAGCCACAGAAACGTCTTTCTGCAACGTCTTGTGACATCAGCAAGAGATGGCATAACTCGTTGCAAGTAAAGTTCTTCTCAAAGCGTCCCCTGGGAAGGAACGACTACTTGAACAAATCCCCATCGCAGGGATAGTAGTCTCAGCACCCAGGGTTGACTGAGGTTACTCTGAAACCCAAGGTAACTGTATACTATCCTGCGAGCACGATATTGTGGCTGGATTCCAGACAGGAGTGACAGTATGACTAGTGCCTGACCGCTCGGCTAAGTTAATAAGTGATTCACGGTTCTATAGGAACTTAATCTCAACTTCATATTTCGCAGCACTTTAACAAATCTCAGATACAAGCCAGGAGAACAAACACATTGTCTAGCTAGGTACTGAGATTTGTTAAAGTGCTGTGAAATGTGAAGATCAGATTAAATTCCTATAGATCCGTGAATTATTTTCTCTCTCCCTCCTCTAGCCTTCTCCCTCCCCCTCTTATTTTCTCTCTCTCTCCTCTAGCCTTCTCCCCCCCCCCACACACACATCCTGAAAATACATAAACTCCTTTCTGTGGTAAAATACATAAGCTTCTTTCTGTGGTAAGAAAACAATGGGTGGCCCTAGAGGGCGGGAAACCAGAGATCTGGTGGACGAACCAGGGAGGAAAGATTGGGAGTTAGAGCTCCAAAAAAAGGAGGAAGAGTGGAGAAGGAAGAGAGAAGAGCTTGGCAAGATAATGGAGGAGAGGACAGCTGAAGAGTGAAAGAAGTGGGAGCTACATGTCTTAGCAGCAGAAGCTAGGATACAGTGCTTAGAAGAGAAACTAAAAAACTTAAAACAGATTAGAGAGACAAAGGACAATTCAGATGCGACATCAGGAAACAAAGGATATATGCTGTATGCGAAGGCCCTATCCGACCCACGTGGGGCCAGGGAAAAGACGAGGAGCACACTAAGATCAAATGACAGGTCGGAAGACAATGAAGGAATGTTATATGCAAAAACTCTAACAGCCAACTGCAGAAGCAACGAACAGCTAATCATGAAAGTTCACTGAGCATAGAAGTTTCAGAAAGGACAGGGATTGAAGGCACGAACATTTCAATGGAAGGAACTACAACACCTCAGAGGATGCAAATGGAGACTCAGTGGGAGGAGGAAAGGGAGAGGTTAGTTTTTGTCTACGGGCTCCAAGAAGCCAAAGGGGACAACTTCGAAGAAATAAAACAGGAGGAGGGAAAAATGATTGAAGGAATCATGAAAACAATAGATGAGGGCAATATGAAACAGGTGACAATTTTTCGGAGAATTAGGTGGTTTGCGAGTGGAAGGAAACGGCCTGTCTAAGTAATTTTCAAGAAAGAATCAGCTCGAACCAGGATCCTGCAAGAGAAAGCACGACTAAGGGACAAACCGGGGAACCAGAGAGTATACCTCGATCGCAACAGAACACAAGAAGAAAGGACTACACTGAAAGAGAGGATACAGAGACGCAAGGAGGAACGAGAGGCAATGATGAAGATGAGCAGGACCCAGACACAGGAGGAAGGGCAAACACAACCTGCAGAAACTCCCGCAGAAAGACTCCAACCACGACAATCCCAACACAACTGAGCAATCTAAACCAAAATCCACACACTGTTCCCTCTGTCACCAACCCCAACATCACAAACCTCACCCCAACAGCTGCCCCTTATGGGCATTCTGACCCCACCCCCCACATCACAAACCCTATCCACACCACAGTCCCCCATAGGCCCCAACCAAGGCTCTCACTCCCCCAACACCAATATTCTCGCAGGACCGCAGTGATAGAAAAGAAGCTGAAGGTTTGGTACACAAATGCGGATGGAATAACGAATAAATATGAAGGGTGGCACGAAAGAATCAGCGAGAAATTCCCAGACATCATAGCAGTCACAGAAACTAAACTCACTGAGACAATAACAGACGCAATCTTCCCACCGGGATATCAGATCCTGAGGAAAGATAGAAGGATTAGAAGGGGAGGAGGGGTTGCACTGCTCATAAAAAACCGATGGGGATTTGAGGAAATGGAAGGCATGGACGTGATTGAAGAAAAGGACTACATACCAGGTACAATTCAGCCTGGAGAAAATAAATTAGTCATTTGAGTGATGTATAACCCACCACAGAACTGCAGGAGGCCAAGAGAGGAGTACGAAGAAAACAACAGAGCGATGGTAGATACACTGGCTGAGGTGGCAAGAAGAGCTCACTTGAGCAGAGCCAAGTTACTGGCAATGGGCGGTTTCAACCACAGGGAGATTGACTGTGAAAACCTGGAGCCACATGGGGGTCCCGAAACATGGAGAGCCAAGATGATGGATGTGGTACTGGAAAACCTCATGCATCAACATGTCAGGGACACTACCAGAGAGAGAGGGGGAGGATGAGCCAGCAAGACTGGATCTTGTGTTCACCCTGAGCAGTTCAGACATTGAGAACATCACTTATGAGAGGCCCCTTGGAGCTAGCGATCACGTGGTTCTGAGTTTTGATTATATAGTAGAGTTACAATTGGAGAAGGACACAGGAATTCAATGGGAAAAGCCAAACGATAAAAGGTGGGACTACACAGGTATGAGGAACTTCCTGCAGGAGGTTCAGTGGGACAGAGAACCGGTAGGAAAATCAGTAAACGAGATGATGGAATTTGTAGCAACAATGTGCAAGGAGGCAGAAGAAAGGCTTGTTCCCAAGGGAAACAGAAATAATAAGAATACCAAAGCAGGTCCTTGGTTTACCCGAATCTGTAGGGAGGTAAAAACTAAGTGCACCAGAGAATGCAAAAGATACAGGAGGCAAAGGGCTCAGGAGAATAAGGAGATTAGTAGAAGAGCCAGAAACGAGTATGCACAGATAAGGAGAGAGGCCCAGCGACAGTACTAAAATGACATAGCATCGAAAGTCAAGTCTGACCCGAAACTGCTGTATAGCCACATTAGGAGGAAGACAACAGTCAAAGATCAGGTGATAAGGCTGAAGAAAGAAGGTGGAGAACTCACAAGAAACGATCAAGAGGTATGTGAGGAGCTCAACATGAGATTTAAGGAAGTATTTACAGAGGAGACAGGAAGGCCACTGGGGGGACAGACCAGATGGGGACACCAGCAAGGAATATACCAAGAAGTATTGAATTACATAAATAAAAATGAGGAGGAGGTGAAGAAGCTGCTAAGGGACACCGATGCCTCAAAGGCAATGGGACCGGACAACATCTTCCCGTGGGTCCTTAGAGAGGGAGCGGATATGATGTATATACCACTTGCCACAATCTTCAACACATCCCTGGAAACTGGGCAACTACCTGAGGTATGGAAGACGGCAAATGTAGTTCCCATTTTTAAAAAAAGGAGATAGAAAAGAGGCACTAAACTATAGATCCGTGTCACTGACGTGTCTAGTATGCAAAGTTATGGAGAAGATTATCAGGAGGAGAGTGGTGGAGCACCTAGAGCGGAACAAGAGTATAAACCCCAAATAGCACAGATTCATGGAAGGCAAATTCTGTGTCACAAACCTTCTGGAGTTTTATGATAAAGTAACAGAAGTAAGACATGAGAGAGAGGGGTGGGTTGATTGCATCTTCTTCAACTGCAAGAAGGCCTTTGACACAGTTCCTCACAAGAGATTAGTGCAGAAGCTAGAGGATTAGGCGCATATAACAGGAAAGCACTGCAATGGATCAGAGAGTACCTGACAGGGAGGCAACAACGAGTCATGGTACGTAATGATGTATCACAGTGGGCACCAGTGACGAGCGGGGTCCCACAGAGGTCGGTCTTAGAACCAGTGCTATTTTCGGTATATGTGAACGACATGATGGAAGGGTTAGACTCAGAAGTGTCCCTGTTAAGAACATAAGAACATAAGAACATAAGAAAGGAGGAACACTGCAGAAGGCCTGTTGGCCCATACTAGGCAGGTCCTTTACAATTCATCCCACTAACAAAACATTTGCCCATCCCAATTTTCAATGCCACCCAAGAAACAAGCTCCGATGTGCAAGTCCCACTCAAATCCAACCCCTCCCACTCATGTACTTATCCAACCTAAATTTGAAACTACCCAAAGTCCTAGCCTCAATAACCCAACTAGGTAGACTGTTCCACTCATCAACTACCCTATTTCCAAACCAATACTTTCCTATGTCCTTTCTAAATCTAAACTTATCTAATTTAAATCCATTACTGCGGGTTCTCTCTTGGAGAGATATCCTCAAGACCTTGTTAATATCCCCCCTATTAATACCTATCTTCCACTTATACACTTCGATCAGGTCTCCCCTCATTCTTCGTCTAACAAGTGAATGTAACTTAAGAGTCTTCAATCTTTCTTCATAAGGAAGATTTCTAATGCTATGTATGAAGTTAATGAGGAGAATTAAATCGGATGAGGATCAGGCAGGCCTTAAAGAGACCTGGACAGACTGGACACCAGGTCCAGCAACTGGCTTCTCGAATTTAACCCCACCAAATAAAAACTCATGAAGATAGGGGAAGGGCACAGAAGACTGCAGACGGAGTATAGGCTAGGTGGCCAAAGACTGCAAACCTCGCTCAAGGAGAAAGATCTTGGGGTGAGTATAACACCGAGCATGTCTCCGGAAGCACACATCAACCAGATAACTGCTACAGCATATAAGCGTCTGGCAAACCTTTGAATAGCGTTCCGATACCTTAGAAAGGAATCGTTCAAGACACTGTACACCGTGTACGTCAGGCCCATACTGGAGTATGCAGCACCTGTTTGTAACCCGCACTTTATCAAGCACGTCAAGAAATTAGAGAAAGTGCAAGGGTTTACGACGAGGTTAGTTCCAGAGCTAAGGGGAATGTCCTATGAAGAAAGGTTAAGCGAAATCGGCCTGACGACCCTGGAGGACAGGAGGGTCAGGGGGACATGATAACGACATATAAAATACTGCGCGGAAAGGACAAGGTGGACAGAGACAGGATGTTCCAGGGAGGGGACACAGAAACAAGAGATCACAATTTGAAGTTGAAGACTCAGATGAGTCAAAGAGTTGTTAGGAAGTATTTCTTCAGTCATAGAGTTGTCAGGCAGTGGAATAGCCTAGAAAGTGACGTAGTGGAGGCAGAAACCATTCATAGTTTTAAGACGAGGTTTGATAAAGCTCATGGAGCAGGGAGAGAGAGGACCCAGTAGCAACCGGTGAAGAGGCGGGCCAAGAACTAAGACTCAACCCCCCTGCAACCACAAATAGGTGAGTACAAATAGGTGAGGTGAGTGCACACACACACACACACAAATATATATATAAATATATATATATATATATATATATATATATATATATATATATATATATATATATATATATATATATATATATATATATATATATATATATATGTATATATATATATATATATATATATATATATATATATATATATATAATATATATATATATATATATATATATATATGTATGTATATATATATATTATTGTGACCACGAAAGAGTGATATTGAATCAATAACAGCATTGCGACTAGCCGAGGATTCGAACCCATGTAGTTATGTCCCTTCTTCGTGGTGAGCGAAAATCACATGACGTCTTAACCCAGTGAACCACACAATCCTACAAGAACCATGCACCCAGGCAAGATAGGTGTGTTACTCCTAGTCCGAGGACATACGGTGGTGTGGGTGCCTCTAAGCTAATTTCATTCTTATCCCCGTTTGGTGTACTAGCCTCCACAAGCAGTATATATAATACTGGGGTGGAGTCTCAGCTTCTCTGCCGGCCGCTGCTGGGGTGTTCCCTCTCCTGGATGTGCCACCTCAATCTCACTTCTTCTTTACAATACTATTTTTATTTACTATTATCACACTGGCCGATACCCACCAAGGCAGGGTGACCCAAAAAAGAAAAACTTTCACTATCATTCACTCCATCACTGTCTTGCCAGAAGGGTGCTTTACACTACTGTTTATAAATCTGCAACATTAACACCCGTCCTTCAGAGTGCAGGCACTGTATTTCCCATCTCCAGGACTCAAGTCCGGCCTGCCGGTTTCCCTGAACCCCTACATAAATGTTATTTTGCTCACACTCCAACAGCACATCAAATATTAAAAACCATTTGTCTCCATTCACTCCTATCAAATACGCTCACGCATGCTTGCTGGAAGTCCAAGCCCCTCGCACACAAAATCTCCTTTACCCCCTCCCTCCAACCTTTCCTAGGCCGACCCCTATCCAGCCTTACTTCCACTACAGACTGATACACTCTTGAAGTCATTCTGTTTCGCTCCATTCTCTCCACATGTCCGAACCACCTCCACAACCCTTCCTCAGCCCTCTGGACAACAGTTTTGGTATTCCCGCACCTCCTCCTAACTTCCAAACTACGAATTCTCTGCTTTATATTCACACCACACATTGCCCTCAGACATGACATCTCCACTGCCTCCAGCCTTCTCCTCGCTGCAACATTCATCACCCATGCTTCACACCCATATAAGAGCATTGGTAAAACTATACTCTCATACATTTCCCTCTTTGTTTCCAAGGACAAAGTTCTTTGTCTCCACAGACTCCTAAGTGCACCGCTCACCCTCTTCCCCTCATCAATTCTATGATTCACCTCATCCTTCATAGACCCATCCGCTGACACGTCCACTCCCAAATATCTGAATACATTCACTTCCTCCATACTCTCTCCCTCCAATCTGATATCCAATCTTTCATCATCTAATCTTTTTGTTATCCTCATAATCTTACTCTTTCCTGTATTCACTTTTAATTTCCTTCTTTTGCACACCCTACCAAATTCATCCACCAACCTCTGCAACTTCTCTTCAGAATCTCCCAAGAGCACAGTGTCATCAGCAAAGAGCAACTGTGACAACTCCCACTTTATATGTGATTCTTTATCTTTTAACTCCACGTCTCTTGCCAAGACCCTCGCATTTACTTCTCTTACAACCCCATCTATAAATATATTAAACAACCACGGTGACATCACACATCCTTGTCTAAGACCTACTTTTATTGGGAAATAATTTCCCTCTTTCCTACATACTCTAACTTGAGCCTCAGTATCCTCGTAAAAACTCTTCACTGCTTTCAGTAACCTACCTCCTACACCATACACCTGCAACATCTGCCACATTGCCCCCCTATCCACCCTGTCATACACCTTTTCCAAATCCATAAATGCCACAAAAACCTCTTTAGCCTTATCTAAATACTGTTCACTTATATGCTTCACTGTAAACACATGGGCCACACACCCCCTACCTTTCCTAAAGCCTCCTTGTTCATCTGCTATCCTATTCTCCGTCTTACTCTTAATTCTTTCAATAATAACTCTACCATACACTTTACCAGGTATACTCAACAGACTTATCCCCTTATAATTTTTGCACTCACTTTTGTCTCCTTTGCCTTTATACAAAGGAACTATGCATGCTCTCTGCCATGTTTACGTGCGGCCAGCAGTAACAGCCTGATTGATCAGGCCCTGATCCACTTGAAGGCCTGGTCGTGGACCGGGCCTCGGAGGGTGTTGATCCCTGGAATACCCTCCATGTAGACTCCAGATACCCCCACGGTATTTCAAGTTCAGTACTGTACAGTCATTAGCGGTCAGTGACCTCCCATATTTCACCTATACCAGATGTATTTATGGAAATTACTAGAACAAGTCTTGCCGGCTCATCCTCTCCTTCCTCTCTCTCTCTCTTGTTGTCTCCTTGACATGATGATACAAAGTTTTTCATAGGGATCTGTAACCTCTTAGTCATCCGCGTTCATAGCTGCTTATGGGTTTTTTTATTCTTCCAGTCTTACTTATAATTAAAACATTCCACGATCAGTAGCTCTGTTCTTGCTGCTTCCGCCCTGGCAACAGTCACGACTCGAATTTTGTCTTCACATTCTTGTCTTGGTCTCCAGGTGTTTCGTAGTGTAGTGAGAATCACTGTCACTACTACTCTGGTCACCCAGTCATTACTGTCTCCACTATGTACTCGTTCGATTCATTCTGTTTATCCTTCTTACCTCTTCAGAACTAACTCTATTTGTTAGTTGCTAACTCAGCTGTGTTGCTATGTCACCTGTGATGTTAGCTCATCTGTGATGTTAGCTCATCTGTGATGTTAGCTCATCTGTGTTGTTAGCTCATCTGTGTTGTTAGCTCATCTGTGTTGTTAGCTCATCTGTGTTGTTAGCTCATCTGTGTTGTTAGCTCATCTGTGTTGTTAGCTCATCTGTGTTGTTAGCTCATCTGTGATGTTAGCTCATCTGTGTTGTTAGCTCATCTGTGTTGTTAGCTCATCTGTGTTGTTAGCTCATCTGTGTTCCTATCTCACCTGTTGTTTTGTCATCTGTGTTGTTAGCTCATCTGTGTTGTAGCTCTTGTGTTGTTAGTCATCTGTGTTGTTTGTCATCTGTGATGCTAGTCTCTGTGTTGCTAGCTATTCTGTGTTTTTGTCATCTGTTTGTTAGTATCTGTGATGCTAGCTCTCTGTTTGCTAGCTATTGTGATACTGCTCATTTGATGCTAGCTATTGTGTTGCTAGTCTCTGTGTATAGTCATCTGGATGCAGCTCATCTGTGTTGTTAGTCATCTGTGTTGTTAGCTCATCTGTGTTTCCCATCTCCCTGTGATGTTAGCTCATCTTGTTTTTAGCTCATCTGTTTTTTGCTGTCATCTGTGTATAGCTCATCTGTGATACTAGTCATTGTGATGCTAGTATCTGTGTTGCTGTCATCTGTGTTCCTATCTCACTGTGATGAGCTCATCTGTGTTGTTAGTCATCTGTGTTGTTGCTCTCTGTGTTGCTGTCATCTGTGTTGTTTGCTCATCTGTGATGCTAGCTCCCCTCTGGTTGCTAGCTCATCTGTGTTGCAGCTCATCTGTGTTGCTGCTCATTGTGATGTGCTCATCGGTGTTGCTAGTCATCTGTGTTGTTAGCTACCTGTGATGCTAGCTCATTGTATTTTTCTAGCTCATCTGGTTGCTAGCTATCTGTGTGGGTGTCATCTGTGTGTAGCTCATCTGTTGCTAGTCATCCGTGATCTTTGCTCACCGTGATGTAGTCATCTGGATGTTAGCTCATCCGTGATGCTAGCTTCCATGATGCTGCTCATCCGTGGGGTGCTAGCTCATCCGTGAAGCTAGGTCATTTTCCGGTGATGCTTGCTCATCTGTGTTGTTTGATCATCTGTGTTGCTATGCTTATCTTGTTGCTAGCTCATCTGTGTTTGCTAGCTCATCCGTGTTGCTTAAAGCTCTCTGTGTTGCTAGCTCATTCTGTGTTGCTAACTTATCTGTGTTGTGCTAACTTATCTGGTGTTTGCTTAGCTCATCCTTGATGCTAGGCTCATCCGTGATGCTAGCGCTCATCTCCGTGATTGCTAGCTCATACGTGATGCTAGTCACCGTGATGATGCTAGCTCTCGTCTGTGTTGCTAGCTCATCCGTGTTGCTAGTCACCCGTGATGCTGTCATCCGTGATGCTAAGTCATCGGTGTATCATCCGTATGCAGTCATCCTGATGCTAGCTCTTTTAGTGATGCTAGTATCCGTGATGATAGCTCACCCGTGATGTTTGCTCACCCGGGACAGCCCACCCGTGATCAAGCTCATCCGTGATGTAGCTACCGTAAAGCTAGCCATCGTGGCTAGCCACCGTGAGGCTAGTCATCCGTGATGCTAGCTCACCGGATGCAGCTAAACCGTGAGCTACTCATCCTGATGCTAGCCACCCGTGATGCAGCCCACCGTATGGCAGTATCCGTGTTGTAGCTCCCCGTGAGCTAGCCATCCGGAGCTATAAAACCGTGAGGAGCTCATCCGTGATGCTAGTATCCGTGATCTGCTCACCGGATCTAGTCCCCGTGGGCAGCTCATCCGGATGCATCTCCCCGTGATGTAGCTCATCCGTGATGCAGCTCATCCGTGATGGCAGCTCATCCGTGATGTAGTACCCGTGAGCTAGCCACCGTGATGCTAGTCATCCGTGATGGCACTCATCGTGAGCGCTCCCGTGAGGCTAGCTCACCCCCGTTTGCTACTAAAACGTGATGGCAGTCACCCCGGATGCTAGTCTCCGTGATGCAGCTCATCCGTGATGCTAGCTATCCGTGATGGCAGCTCATCCGTGAGCTAGCTCCCCTGATGCACTCACCCGTGATGCTAGCTCACCCGGATGCTGCTCACGTGATGCTGCCATCCGTGATCTACTCATCCATAAAGCTAGCTCATCCGTGATGTACTCACCCGTGATGCTAGCTCATCCGTGATGCGCTCACCTGAGCAGCTATCCGTGAAGCTAGTTTCATCCTGAGCTGCTCATCCGTATGTAGTCATCCGTAGCTAGCTCACCGTGATGCTAGCTCACCGGATGCTAGTTTAAAACCGTTTCTCCAAAAATCCCCAGTCTTCAGTTACCCAATATTTTTCTCAGTAATAAATGTTGGACTTTAAGTTTCAAAAAAAACCCTCTTTGTACTTTTTGTTAATTTCCGCCAACTTTTCCCTCCTGTTCACTGAGTCTGTTGTTATCTTTAACTCTTTGTATTTTGTCTTTTATATAAAGTTTACTTCGTAAAAGTTTTTTACAACGTTTTTTAATGTAAGATTTTGTATTTTGTTGGTCTTGTCTTCCTCTTTCAAGGTTCCTTTCTTCCTCTCTCATCTTTGTTTATTCACTACTAACTTGTATATATCTCTGACACGTCTCTGGAGCCGCCCCGTTCTCACAGTGTTTCAAAATTCACTATTGTTTTTTTATGGTTCTCCAACACCTCCAGTGAACCAATCATGAATATTTTTTCGTATATCTATTTGTGAAATAGATAGATTTTTTTAATACAAATTTCACAAATATTATAGAACACTTTGTATGGATTTTTTTATATCTTTCTCTTGTAATGTTTTATTCCCACTGAGTTTCTTTAAAATATTGTCTTAAATATATCCTGACTATCTCAGTGTTGCTTTTTCCTCACCTAGGTCATATTTATCAGTATATGTGCGTGTTTGTTTCTTTGTTCGTGTGTGTGTGTGTGTGTGTGTGTGTGTGTGTGAGTGGGTGTGGGTGTGTGTGTGTGTGAGTGGGTGTGGGTGTGTGTTTGTGCGTGTACTCGCCTAACCTAATTGTGGTTGTAGGGTTGAGTCATAGCTCCTGGTCCCGCCTCTTCACTGGTTGCTACTGGGTCCTCTCTTTCCCTGCTCCATGAACTTTATCAAATCTCGTCTTAAAACTATGTATGGATCCTGCCTCCACTACGTCACTTTCAAGACTATTCCACTTCCTGACAACTCTATGACTTAAGAAATGCTTCCTAATATCCCTCTGGCTCATATGAGTTTTCCACTTACAATTGTGACCCCTTGTTTCGTGTCCCATCTCTGGAAAATTCTCTCTTTGTCCACCTTGTCAATTCCTTGCAGAATTTTATATGTCGTTATCATGTCTCCCCTAACCCTCCTGTCTTCCAGTGTCGTCAGGCCCATTTCCCTTAATTTTTCATCGAAGGACATTCCCCTTAGCTCTGGGACTAGTCTTGTTGCAAACCTTTGTACCGTCTCTAATTTCTTGACGTGCTTGACCAGGTACGGATTCCAAACTGATGCTGCATACTCTAATATGGGCCTCACTTACACGGTGAACAGAGTCTTGAACGATTCCTTATTGAGGTATTGGAACATTATTCTTAGGTTTGCCAGGCGTGTATATGCTGCAGCAGTTATCTGGTTGATGTGCACCTCAGATGTGCTCGGTATAATACTCACCCCAAGATCCTTTTCCTTGAGTGAGGTTTGCAGTCTTTGGCCACCTAGCCTATACTCTGTCTGCGGTCTTCTTTGCCCTTCCCCGATCTTCATGACTTTCCATTTGGCGGGGTTAAATTCGAGGAGCCAGTTGCTGGACCATGCTTCCAGCCTGTCCAGGTCTCTTTGAAGTTCTGCCTGATCCTCATCCGATTTAATTCTCCTCATTAACCTCGCATCATGTGCAAATAGGGACACTTCTGAGTCTATCCCTTCCGTCATGTCATTCATATATGCCAAAAACAGCACTGGTCTTAGGACTGACCACTGTGGAACCTTGCTCGTCACAGGCGCCCACTCTGACACCTCGTCAGAGTGGGTGCCTTGTCATACAACTGCAGTAGGTTTTTGACACAGGATTTCCGTTCCCTGAAACCGTGCTGGTTGTCATTTATAAGGTTATTCTTTTCTAGGTGCTCCACCACTCGTCTGATAATTTTCTCCTTAACTTTAAATACTATACACGTCAGTAACACTGGCCTATAGTTTAATGTCTTGTATCTGTTTCCTTTCATAAAAATTGGGACTGCATTTGCTGTCTTCCATACCTTAGGTAGCTGCCCAGTTTCAAAAGATGTGTTGAAGATTTTTGTTAGTG
>NC_069427.1:28981948-28984448 GCF_026875155.1 Cherax quadricarinatus | reverse complement strand
TGACCTCCCCTCCTTGCTTCCTCAACCTGATTACCTGGTCCTTGACTGTTATGTTCCTCCTGATGTGGCTGTATAACAGCTTCGGCTCAGACTTGGCTTTCGCTGCTATGTCGTTTTCAAATTGTCGTTGGGCCTCCCTTCTTATCTGTGCATATTCATTTCTGGCTCTACAACTGCTCTCCTTATTCTCCTGGGTTCTTTGCCTTCTATATTTCTTCCATTCCCTAGCACACTTGGTTTTTGCCTCCTTGCACCTTTGGGTGAACCATGGGCTCATCCTGGCTTTTTCATTATTCCTGTTACCCTTGGGTACAAACTTCTCCTCAGCTTCCTTGCATACTGTTGTCACATATTCCATCATCTCGTCTACTGACTTCCCTGCCAGTTCTGTCCCACTGAACTCTGTTGAGGAAGTTGTTCATGCTTGCGTAGTCCCTTTCTTGTAGTTTGGCTTCATTCGTCCAGCCCTTCCTGCTTCCTCCTTCACTTGTAACTCTACTATGTTTGTGTGTGTGTGTGTGTGTGTGTGTGTGTGTGTGTGTGTGTGTGTGTACTCACCTATTTGTACTCACCTATTTGTGGTTGCGGGGGTTGAGTCTTAGCTCATGGCCCCGCCTCTTCACCGGTTGCTACTAGGTCCTCTCTCTCCCTGCTCCATGAGCTTTATCAAACCTCCACTACGTCACTTTCTAGGCTATTCCGCGGCCTGACAACTCTATGACTTTAGAAATACTTCCTAACATCCCTATGACTCATGTGAGTCTTCAACTTCCAATTTTGACCTCTTGTGTCTGTGTCCCATCTCTGGAACATCCTGTCTCAGTCAACCTTATCTATTCAACGCAGTATTATGTATGTCGTTTCCTAGTCCCCCATATGCTGCAGCAGTTATTTGACTGACATTCTCCTCATGAGATGTGCTCGTCTTAAAGCTGTGCATGGTTCCTGCCTCCACTACATCACTCGCCGGTCTATTCCACTTCCTAACTACTCTGTGACTGAAGAAATACTTCCTAACATCCCATTTACTCATCTGAGTCTTCAACTTCCAATTGTGACCCTTTGTTTCTGTGTTCCATCTCTGGAACATCCTGTCTCTGTCAACCTTATCTATTCAAAGCAGTATTTTGTATGTCGTTGTCATATCTCGTTTAACCCTCCTGTCCTCTAGTGTCGTCAGGCCTATTTCCCTTAACCAGACCAGGTGTGGGTTCCAAAGTGGTGCTACATACTCCAGTACGGGCCTGACGTTCACTGTGTACAGTGTTTTATCGGAACGCTATTCTCAGGTATGTGTGTACTCACCTATTTGTACTCACCTATTTGTGGTTGCAGGGGTCGATTCATAGCTCCTGGCCCCGCCTCTTCGCTGCTTGCTACTAGGCCCTCTCTCTCCCCGCTCCATGAGCTTTATCAAACCTCGTCTTAAAACTGTGTATGGTTCCTGCCTCCACTACGTCATTTTCTAGGCTATTCCACTGCCTTACAACTCTATGACTGAAGAAATACTTCCTACTATCTCTCTGACTCATTTGTGTCTTCAACTTCCAATTGTGGCCTCTTGTTTCTGTGTCCCCTCCCTGGAACATCCTGTCCTTGTCCACCTTGTCTATTCCACGCAGTATTTTATATGTCGTTATCATGTCTCCCCTGACCCTCCTGTCCTCCAATGTCGTCAGGCCGATTTCCCTTAATCCTTTCTTCATAGGACGTTCCCTTGCTCTGGAACTAACCTTGTTGAAAACCCTTTTTGTACTTTCTCTAGTTTCTTGACGTGCTTTATCAAGTGCGGGTTCCAAACAGGTGGCTGCTACTCCAGTATGGGCCTCAAAATACACGGTGTACAGTGTCTTGAATGATTCCTTACTAAGGTATCGGAATGCTGTTCTCAGGTTTGCCAGGGGCCCATATGCTGCAGCAGTTTTTCTGATTGATGTGTGCTTCCGGAGACATGCTCGGTGTTATACTCACCCCAAGATCTTTCTCCTTGAGTGAGGTTTGGGAGTCTTTGGCACCTAGCCTTTTTACTCTGTCTGTGGTCTTCTGTGCCCTTCCTTTTATCTTCATGACTTTGCATTTGGCAGGATTAAATTCGAGAAGCCATTGCTGGAACCAGGTGTCCAGTCTGTCCAGGTCTCTTTGAAGTCCTGCCTGGTCCTCATCAGATTTTAAATTTTCCTCATTAACTTCACATCATCTGCAAACAGGGGACACTTCTGAGTCTAACCCTTCCGTCATGTCCCTTTTTACATATACCAAAAATAGCACTGGTCCCAGGACCGACCCTGTGGGACCCCGCTCGTCACAGGTGCCCACTGTGATACATTTATTACGTACCATGACTCGTTGTTGCCTCCCTGTCAGGTATTCTCTGATCCATTGCAGTGCCCTTCCTGTTATATGCGCCTGATGCTCTAGCTTCTGCACTAATCTCTTGTGAGGAACTGTGTCAAAGGCCTTCTTGCAGTCCAAAAAGATGCAATCAACCCACCCCTCTCTC
>NC_069427.1:28884448-28979448 GCF_026875155.1 Cherax quadricarinatus | reverse complement strand
AGGTGAATGGTGTATTGAAGTATCTATGGAGACAAAGAATGTTATCCATGGAGGCAAAGAAGGTATTGTAAGAGGGTAT
The DNA here is from genome assembly GCF_026875155.1 of Cherax quadricarinatus. Classification (NCBI taxonomy): domain Eukaryota; kingdom Metazoa; phylum Arthropoda; class Malacostraca; order Decapoda; family Parastacidae; genus Cherax; species Cherax quadricarinatus. Next base: position 28,979,369 of record NC_069427.1, on the reverse strand, counting down.
AGTGGTACAAACGCTCTTGTATGGGTGTGAAACTTGGGTTGTAAATGCTTCAGCGAGGAGGCGGCTGGAGGCAGTGGAGATGTCGTGTCTAAGAGCAATGTGTAGTGTGAATATTATGTAGAGAATTAAGAGTGTGGAAATTAGGAGGAGGTGTGGAGTTACTGAAAGTGCTAGTCAGAGGGCTGAAAAGGCGTTGTTGGGGTGGTATGGTCATTCAGAGAGAATGGAACAAAATAGAATGACTTGGAGAGCGTATAAATCTGTTGGGGAAGGAAGGCGGGGTAGGGGTCGTCCCCGAAAAGGTTGGAGAGAGGGGGTAAAGGAGTCTTAGTGGGCGAAGGGCTTGGAGTTCCAGCAATCGTGTGTGAGCATGTTAGATAGGAGTGAATGGAGACGAATATTTTTTTGGACCTGACGGGCTGTTGTAGTGTGAACAGGGTAATATTTTGTGAAGGTATTCAGGGAAACCGGTTAGCCGGACTTGAGTCCTGGAAATTGGAAATACAATGCCTGCACTTTAAAGGAGGGGTTTGGGTTATTGGCAGTTTGGAGGGACTTCTGAAATGTCGTATCTGAGCACCTCTGCAAAGACAGTGTTTATGCATGAGTGATGGTGACAGTGCTGAAGGATGATGATATTTTTCTTCTTTTTGGGTTTTCTTTCTTTCTGGGTCACCCTGCCTCGGTGGGAGACGGCAGACGTGTTGAATATACATTTATATATATATATATATATATATATATATATATATATATATATATATATATATATATATATATATATATATGTCGTGCCGAATATGTAAAACTGGTCAATTAGCAAGAACTCATTTAAAATTAAGTCCTTTCTAAAATTTTCTCTTATAAGTTTAAAGAGATATTTTTAACATTAATGTTGATGTAAAAATTTACAATTTTGCACCAAAAGGAACTTAGAAAACTTACCTAACCTTATTATAACAAGCGCAATTTATTTTAGCCTAACCCAACTAAATATATTTTAGATTTGTTTACAATAATTTAATACTAAACAAACACAGTGAAATATATTTTTTTCGTTAGGTTTGGAATGATTTTGGCGAAATTATTGCATACACAAATTTTCGCTTGTCCTATATGGCAATATGAACGTTGCTATTTAAGCCAAGATCGCAAGTTTTGCCTATTCGGCACGACATATATATATATATATATATATATATATATATATATATATATATATATATATATATATATATAAATATATATATATATATATATATATATATATATATAGAGAGAGAGAGAGAGAGAGAGAGAGAGAGAGAGAGAGAGAGAGAGAGAGAGAGAGAGAGAGAGAGAGAGAGAGAGAGAGAGAGAGAGAGAGACAGACAGACAGACAGACAGACAGACAGACAGAGGTAATTGCTTGAAGAAATACAATTTAGAGTAGACGAGAGAGACTTGCACTTTCTTAGGACATTTGTTAAGTACAGTCATCGTTACTATGAGAAATCTCCATCATCAGAATTCATGCTAAGACCATGAATTAACTTTACAGCCAACCTCGGCGAGTAACTCTCAGACGTCACTCAAGCTGACAGATGGAAAGACAGACAGGCAAACACAATCAGAACTTAACAAACAAGCTGCCAAACAGACAACCAATAATTCATACAGATATTTTCACTTTTCATTAGGAATTTTTCCTTTTAAAATTAAAATTACTGTATATATATGGTTTTAATACTTTAATGTAGATGGAAGACTTTCACAAAATAGAGCATTTAACGAATCTTTTACATTATATTACAAAAAGCAACTAAATATAATATGAAACATTCTGGAAGACATGCAAGCAGACAAGCAGACAGTAAGCCTGGAAGACAAGCAGACAGTAAGCCTGGAAGACAAGCAGACAGTAAGCCTGGAAGACAAGCAGATAGTAAGCCTGGAAGACAAGCAAACAGTAAGACTCGAAAACAAGCAGACTTACAGGAAAGCAGAATAACAGACAGGCAGCTAGGTATTGCAGGCAGGGACAGATGTAAGCAAGCAGACACACACACACACACGCATTTTTTTGGACTGCAAGAAGGCCTTCGACACAGTTCCTCACAAGAGGTTACTGCAAAAGCTAGAGGATCAGGCACACATAACAGGAAAGGAACTGCAATGGATAAGAGAATACCTTACAGGGAGGCAACAACGAGTCATGGTACGTGACGAGGTGTCAGAGTGGGCGCCTGTGACAAGCGGGGTTCCACAGGGGTCAGTCCTAGGACCTGTGCTGTTCTTGGTATATGTGAACGACATAACGAAAGGGATAGACTCAGAAGTGTCCTTGTTTGCGGACGATGTGAAGTTAATGAGAAGAATCAAATCGGATGAAGATCAGGCAGGACTACAGAGACCTGGACAGGCTACAAGCCTGATCCAACAACTGGCTCCTTGAGTTTAACCCCGCCAAATGCAAAGTCATGAAGATTGGGGAAGGGCGAAGAAGACCGCAGACACAATATAGTTTAGATGGCCAAAGTCTGCAAACCTCACTCAAGGAAAAAGATCTGGGGGTGAGTATAACACCGAGCATATCTCCTGAGGCACACATCAATCAGATAACTGCTGCAGCATACGGGCGCCTGGCAAACCAACGGATAGCGTTCCGATACCTCAGTAAGGAGTCATTCAAGACTCTGTATACCATTTACGTCAGGCCCATACTGGAGTATGCAGCACCAGTTTGGAATCCACACCTAGTCAAGCATGTCAAGAAAATTAGAGAAAGTGCAAAGGTTTGCAACAAGACTAGTCCCAGAGCTACGGGGATTGTCCTACGAAGAAAGGTTGAGGGAAATCGGCCTGACGACATTGGAGGCCAGGAGGGTCAGGGGAGACATGATAACGACATATAAAATACTGAGCGGAATAGACGAGGTGGACAAAGACGGGATGTTCCAGAGATGGGACACAGACACAAGAGGTCACAATTGGAAGTTGAAGACGCAGATGAATCAAAGGGATGTTAGGAAGTATTTCTTCAGTCATAGAGTAGTCAAGCCGTGGAATAGCCTAGAAAGTGAAGTAGTGGAGGCGGGAACCATACATAGTTTTAAGGCGAGGTATGCTAAAGCTCATGGAGCAGGGAGAGAGAGGACCTAGTAGCAATCAGTGAAGAGGCGGGGCCAGGAGCTATGAATCGACCCCTGCAACCACAAATAGGTGAGTACAAATAGGTGAGTACACACACACACACACACACACACACACACGTCTAGGACAAAATGGTGACTAACACACACATGCAGTCACATGCAAGAGGCCTAGTGTCTAATCGACATGTGCCTAGGACAAAATGGTAACTCACACACACACACACACACACACACAAACACACACACACACACAGACACACACACACACACACACACACACAAACACACACACACATACACACACAAAGTGATTTTCAAGTCGTCTTAGACATGATATAAGATTAGAAACATCGGACCCAGAATCTGTTTGGCTACTGTTTCTCGAGGGTCGCGACAAATTAATTTTGGGTGTGATTTTTAGGCCCCCAGACCTTGATTAGGAGTGCAGTAAGCTGTTGTGGGACGAAATTCATAAGGCATCTAGATATGAAAATATTGTATTAATGGGAGATTTTAACTTTAGGCAAATTGATTGGAACAATATGACAGGAAATCTTGAGTCTAGTGACTTCCTTGATACGGTTCAGGATTGCTTTTTAGAACAAGTTGTGACAGAACCAACTAGAGGAAATAATCTGCTTGACTTGGTTCTTGCCAACAAAGAATCACTAATTAATAATCTTGAGGTTAATGATGAGCTTGGGGAAAGTGATCACAAATCGCTTAGTTTCAATTTATCATGGAATTACCCAGATAACTGCAATCATATCTCTGTCCCTGACTTTCGCTTGGCCGATTTCATGGGACTGAAAAATTACCTGGGTGGGCTATATTGGGATGTCCTGACTATGGGTCAGGTAGGTAGTCTTGGATGCCAGTATGAAGTTTTTCAGAGCATAGTTCTAGCTGCCCAGACAACTTTTGTTCCGAGTAGGGAAATTAGATCTAACAAAAATGATCCCAGATGGATGAACAATAGATTAAATCATCTGACTGGTCAAAAGAGAGGCATATATAGGTGTATCAAAAGAGGGGAGGGACAGTTAAAAAATCAATATATTCAGTTAAAGAGAGAAATAAAAAAAAAGGAATAAGAAAAGCAAAAAGGGATTATGAGGCTAAGGTCACAAGGGATTCAAAGACTAACCCAAAAGGGTTCTTTCAGGTATACAGAAGTAAGATTAGGGACAAGATTGGCCCACTTAAGAGTAACTCTGGTCAGATCAATGACAGTGATAAGGATATGTGTGAAATTTTCAATACTTACTTCCTCTCAGTTTTCACCCAGGAAAATACTAGCGATATTCCTGAAATAATAGATTATGTAGAACATGATGATAATAAACTATGCACGATTGCGGTAACTAGTGACATGGTCCTCAGACAAATAGAGAAACTAAAACCTAACAAATCCCCAGGCCCTGATGAACTGTTTGCAAGGGTGTTAAAGGAATGTAAGAAGGAACTTAGCATACCTTTGGCTAATCTTTTCAACATATTACTACAAACTGTCATAGTGCCTGATAAGTGGAAAATGGCAAATGTAATACCTATTTACAAGGCAGGTGACAGGTCCTTGGCTTCGAACTATAGACCAATAAGCCTTACCTCCATAGCGGGAAAATTGATAGACTCAATAACTGCCGAAGCATTTCGTAGCCATCTTGATTGGCATAAATTGATTAATGAAACTCAACACGATTTTACAAAGGGGCGTTCCTGTCTAACGAATTTACTAACTTTTTCACTAAGGTGTTTGAGGAGGTAGATCATGGTAATGAGTATGATATTGTGTATATGGACTTCAGTAAGGCTTTCGATAGAGTTTCACATCAGAGGCTATTGAGGAAACTTAAGGCACACCGAATAGGAGGAGATTTTTTTTTCCTGGGTAAAGGCATAGCTGACAAATAGGCAACAGAGTGTTTGCATAAATGGGGAGAAATCAGAATGGGGGCACGTCACAAGCGGTGTTCCGCAGGGGTCAGTGTTGGGCCCGTTGTTGTTCACAATTTACATAAACGACATAGATGAAGGAATAAATAGCGACATAAGCAAATTTGCTGATGACACCAAAATAGGCCGTCCAATTCATTCTAATGAGGACACTAGAGCACTCCAGGATGATTTGAATAGACTGATGCAATGGTCGGAGAAGTGGCAGATGCAGTTTAATATAGACAAATGCAAAGTTCTAAATGTTGGACAGGCAAATAACCATGCCACATATAAACTAAATAATGTAGATCTTAATATTATTGATTACAAAAAAGGATTTAGGAGTTCTGGTTAGCAGTAATCTAAAACCAAGACAACAATGCATAAGTGTTCGCAATAAAGCTAACAGAATTCTTGGCTTCATATCTAGAAGCATAAATAATAGAAGTCCTCAGGTTGTTCTTCAACCCTATATATCCTTGGTTAGGCCTCATTTAGACTATGCTGCTCAGTTTTGGTCACCGTATTACAGAATGGATATAAATGTACTGGAAAACGGACAAAGGAGGATGACAAAGATGATCCCATGTATCAGAAATCTTCCCTATGAGGATAGACTGAGGGCCCTGAATCTGCACTCTCTAGAAAGGCGTAGAATTACGGGGGATATGATTGAGGTGTATAAATGGAAAACAGGAATAAATAAAGGGGATGTAAATAGCGTGGTGAAAATTTCCAGCCAAGACAGGACTCGCAGCAATGGTTTCAAGTTGGAAAAAATCAGATTCAGGAAGGATGTAGGAAAGCACTGGTTTGGTAATAGAGTTGTGGATGAGTGGAACAAACTCCCGAGTACAGTTATTCAGGCTAAAACGTTGTGTAGTTTTAAAAATAGGTTAGATAAATACATGAGTGGGTGTGAGTGGGTGTGAGTCGGACCTGACTAGCTTGTGCTACTAGGTCTGATGCCTTGCTCCTTCCATAAGTGGAAGTGTCCTGATTAGGTGGGTCATTGGGCTAATCCGGGGGTGGGGACATGGACCTGTTTCGCATGGGTCAGTAGGCCTGTTGCAGTGCTCCTTATTTCTCTTGTTCTTATGTGAGAAAGAAAGCGCTGAGAGAGCCAGTTACAAGAGAGAGGGTGCTGAGAAAGCAACTTACACAGTGAGAGAGGCTGAGAGAGCCACTTACAGAGTGAGAGAGAGGGCGCTGAGAGAGATACACAGTGAGAGAGAGAGAGGGCGCTGAGAGAGATACACAGTGAGAGAGAGAGAGGGCGCTGAGAGAGATACACAGTGAGAGAGAGAGAGGGCGCTGAGAGAGCCACTTACAGAGTGAGAGAGAGGGCGCTCAAAGTGACACTTACAGAGGGAGAGAAAGGGCTCTGAAAGAGCCACTTACACAATGAGAGAGAGGTCGCTGAGAGAGCCTCTTACAGAGTGAGAGAGAGAGCGCTGAGAGAGCCAATTACAGAGTGAGAGAGAGGTCGCTGAGAGAGCAACTTACACAGTGAGAGAGAGAGCGCTGATAGAGCCACTTACAGAGTGAGAGAGAGGGCGCTGAGAGAGCAACTTACACAGTGAGATAGAGGGCGCTGAGAGAGCCACTTACAGAGCAAGAGAGCGGGCGCTGAGAGGGTAACTTACAGAGAGAGAGGGCATTGAGTGAGCCACTTACAACAGAGGAGAGAGATGACGAATGGCACTATAAGGAAAGGCAAGAAGAGAAGCACAAAGTGGACAGTAACAGATGGGGAAGCCAAAGAGAGATACAGCAAAGAAGAGAAGAAAGAGTGGCTCAAAATATATATAAAAATAGGATCGTAACATATGGATAAAGAGGAGAAAACAGGAGAGAGTTGCATCAGGTGTAAGCAGGACGAGGACAATATGTCCGTGTACCTGGCTTTTTTGGGTTATAATGGAGGGTAATTTATGTGTATATAATAGTTTGTGTGACTGTATTTACATGTACCTGCACCTAAATAAACTTACTTTCTTGCTTGCTGACATACTAAAAGATGGTAGAGGAGAGAAGGTAGAGGAAAGATGGGAGAGGATGAGGAGAGAGAGGAGTTGAGAGAGGGCTGTGGAGAACTTCTGACCTTTAAGAAGTTTCCTATAGAGAGCTGATTGACCCTAGTGTAAATATTCTTAAACTCTGTAGCATGATTTTAACTTTGGTTACCCCTATGGAGACTATATATAGATTTTACAGAATTAGTTGGGATGGGAGAGGCAGGAGCGTGTCAGAGTGAAGGCTGCGCCCTGAAGCACCCAGGTATTAGTTGTTACACGGGGGAGGGAGGGAGGGTTGTCTCCCTGTGTAACTTCTTACACGGGGAAGGGAGGGAGGGTTGTCTACCTGTGTTGCTTGTTACATGGGGGAGGGAGGGAGGGTTGTCTCCCTGTGTTGCTTGTTACATGGGGGAGGGAGGGAGGGTTGTCTCCCTGTGTTGCTTGTTACACGGGGGAGGGAGGGAGGGTTGTCTCCCTGTGTTGCTTGTTACACGGGGGAGGGAGGGAGGGTTGTCTCTCTGTGTTACTTGTTACATGGGGAGGGGGGAGGGTTGTCTCCCTGTGTTGCTTGTTACACGGGGGAGGGAGGGAGGGTTGTCTCCCTGTGTTGCTTGTTACATGGGGGAGGGAGGGAGGGTTGTCTCTCTGTGTTATTTGTTACATGGGGGAGGGGGGAGGGTTGTCTCCCTGTGTTACTTGTTACACGGGGGGGAGGGAGGGTTGTCTCCCAGTGTTACTTGTTACACGCGGGAGGGAGGGAGGGTTGTCTCCCTGTGTTACTTGTTACACGGGGGGGAGGGAGGGAGGGGGTTGTCTCCTGTGTTACTTGTTACACGGGGGAGGGAGGGAGGGAGGGTTGTCTCCCTGTGTTACTTGTTACACGGGGGAGGGGGGGGAGGGTTCTCTCCCTGTGTTACTTGTTACACGGGGGAGGGAGGGAGGGTTGTCTCCCTGTGTTGCTTGTTACACGGGGGGGGGAGGGAGGGTTGTCTCCCTGTGTTGCTTGTTACACGGGGGAGGGAGGGAGGGTTGTCTCTCTGTGTTATTTGTTACATGGGGGAGGGGGGGAGGGTTGTCTCCCTGTGTTACTTGTTACACGGGGGAGGGAGGGAGGGTTGTCTCCCTGTGTTACTTGTTACACGCGGGAGGGAGGAGGGTTGTCTCCCTGTGTTACTTGTTACACGGGGGAGGGAGGGAGGGAGGGTTGTCTCCCTGTGTTACTTATTACACGGGGAGGGAGGGAGGGAGGGTTGTCTCCCTGTGTTACTTGTTACACGGGGGAGGGGGGGAGGGGTTGTCTCCCTGTGTTACTTGTTACACGGGGGAGGGAGGGAGGGGTTGTCTCCCTGTGTTGCTTGTTACACGGGGGAGGGAGGGAGGGTTGTCTCCCTGTGTTGCTTGTTACACGCGGGAGGGAGGGAGGGTTGTCTCCCTGTGTTACTTGTTACACGGGGAGGGAGGGAGGGAGGGTTGTCTCCCTGTGTTACTTGTTACACGGGGGAGGGAGGGAGGGAGGGTTGTCTCCCTGTGTTACTTGTTACACGGGGGAGGGGGGAGGGTTGTCTCCCTGTGTTACTTGTTACACGGGGGAGGGAGGGAGGGTTGTCTCCCTGTGTTGCTTGTTACACGGGGGAGGGAGGGAGGGTTGTCTCCCTGTGTTGCTTGTTACACGGGGGAGGGAGGGAGGGTTGTCTCCCGGGTGTTGCTTGTTACACGGGGGAGGGGGGGGAGGGTTGTCTCTCTGTGTTACTTGTTACACGGGGGAGGGAGGGAGGGTTGTCTCCCTGTGTTGCTTGTTCCCACGGGGGAGGGAGGGAGGGTTGTCTCCCTGTGTTGCTTGTTACACGGGGGAGGGAGGGAGGGTTGTCTCTCTGTGTTACTTGTTACATGGGGGAGGGGGGGGAGGGTTGTCTCCCTGTGTTACTTGTTACATGGGGGAGGGAGGGAGGGTTGTCTCCCTGTGTTACTTATTACACGGGGGAGGGAGGGAGGGTTGTCTCCCTTGTTGCTTGTTACACGGGGAAGGGGGGAGGGTTGTCTCCCTGTGTTACTTGTTACACGGGGGAGGGAGGGAGGGTTGTCTCTCTGTGTTGCTTGTTACACGGGGGAGGGAGGGAGGGTTGTCTCCCTGTGTTACTTGTTACACGGGGGAGGGAGGGAGGGTTGTCTCCCTGTGCTGCTTGTTACACGGGGGAGGGAGGGAGGGTTGTCTCCTGTGTTGCTTGTTACACGGGGGAGGGAGGGAGGGTGTCTCCCTGTGTTACTTGTTACACGGGGGAGGGAGGGAGGGTTGTCTCCCTGTGTTACTTGTTACACGGGGGAGGGAGGGAGGGTTGTCTCCCTGTGTTACTTGTTACACGGGGGAGGGAGGGAGGGTTGTCTCCTTGTGTTACTTGTTACACGGGGGAGGGAGGGAGGGTTGTCTCCCTGTGTTACTTGTTACACGGGGGAGGGAGGGGAGGGTTGTCTCCCTGTGTTACTTGTTACACGGGGGAGGGAGGGAGGGAGGGTTGTCTCCCTGTGTTACTTGTTACACGGGGGAGGGGGGAGGGTTGTCTCCCTGTGTTACTTGTTACACGGGGGAGGGAGGGAGGGTTGTCTCCCTGTGTTACTTGTTACACGGGGGAGGGAGGGAGGGTTGCTCCCTGTGTTACTTGTTACACGGGGGAGGGAGGGAGGGTTGTCTCCCTGTGTTACTTGTTACACGGGGGAGGGAGGGAGGGTTGTCTCTCTGTGTTGCTTGTTACACGGGGGAGGGAGGGAGGGTTGTCTCCCTGTGTTACTTGTTACACGGGGGAGGGAGGGAGGGTTGTCTCCTGTGCTGCTTGTTACACGGGGGAGGGAGGAGGGTTGTCTCCCTGTGTTACTTGTTACACGGGGGAGGGAGGGAGGGTTGTCTCCCTGTGCTGCTTGTTACACGGGGGAGGGAGGGAGGGTTGTCTCCTGTGTTACTTGTTACACGGGGGAGGGAGGGAGGGTTGTCTCCCTGTGCTGCTTGTTACACGGGGGAGGGAGGGAGGGTTGTCTCCCTGTGTTACTTGTTACACGGGGGAGGGAGGGAGGGTTGTCTCCCTGTGTGCTTGTTACACGGGGGAGGGAGGGAGGGTTGTCTCCCTGTGTTACTTGTTACACGGGGGAGGGAGGGAGGGTTGTCTCCCTGTGCTGCTTGTTACACGGGGGAGGGAGGGAGGGTTGTCTCCCTGTGTTACTTGTTACACGGGGGAGGGAGGGAGGGTTGTCTCCCTGTGCTGCTTGTTACACGGGGGAGGGAGGGAGGGTTGTCTCCCTGTGTTACTTGTTACACGGGGGAGGGAGGGAGGGTTGTCTCCCTGTGCTGCTTGTTACACGGGGGAGGGAGGAGGGTTGTCTCCCTGTGTTACTTGTTACACGGGGGGAGGGAGGGAGGGTTGTCTCCCAGTGCTGCTTGTTACACGGGGGAGGGAGGGAGGGTTGTCTCTCTGTGTTACTTGTTACATGGGGGAGGGAGGGAGGGTTGTCTCCCTGTGTTACTTGTTACACGGGGGAGGGAGGGAGGGTTGTCTCCCTGTGCTGCTTGTTACACGGGGGAGGGAGGGAGGGTTGTCTCCCTGTGTTGCTTGTTACACGGGGGGGAGGGAGGGAGGGTTGTCTCCCTGTGTTACTTGTTACACGGGGGGAGGGAGGGAGGGTTGTCTCCCTGTGTTACTTGTTACACGGGGGAGGGAGGGAGGGAGGGTTGTCTCCCTGTGTTACTTGTTAAAACGCGGGGGAGGGAGGGAGGGAGGGTTGTCTCCCTGTGTTACTTGTTACACGGGGGAGGGAGGGAGGGTTGTCTCCCTGTGTTACTTGTTACACGGGGGAGGGAGGGAGGGAGGGTTGTCTCCCTGTGTTACTTGTTACACGGGGGAGGGGGGGGGTTGTCTCCCTGTGTTACTTGTTACACGGGGGAGGGAGGGAGGGTTGTCTCCCTGTGTTACTTGTTACACGGGGGAGGGAGGGAGGGTTGCCTCCCTGTGTTACTTGTTACACGGGGGAGGGAGGGAGGGTTGTCTCCCTGTGTTACTTGTTAAAACGGGGGAGGGAGGGAGGGTTGTCTCTCTGTGTTGCTTGTTACACGGGGGAGGGAGGGAGGGTTGTCTCCCTGTGTTACTTGTTACACGGGGGAGGGAGGGAGGGTTGTCTCCTGTGCTGCTTGTTACACAGGGGGAGGGAGGGAGGGTTGTCTCCCTGTGTTACTTGTTACACGGGGGAGGGAGGGAGGGTTGTTTCCCTGTGCTGCTTGTTACACGGGGAGGGAGGGAGGGTTGTCTCTCTGTGTTGCTTGTTAAAACGGGGGGAGGGAGGGAGGGTTGTCTCCCTGTGTTACTTGTTACACGGGGGAGGGAGGGAGGGTTGTCTCCCTGTGTTACTTGTTACACGGTGGGAGGGAGGGAGGGAGGGTTGTCTCCCTGTGTTACTTGTTACACGGGGGAGGGGGGAGGGTTTGTCTCCCTGTGTTACTTGTTACACGGGGGAGGGAGGGAGGGTTGTCTCCCTGTGTTACTTGTTACACGGGGGAGGGAGGGAGGGTTGTCTCCCTGTGTTACTTGTTACACGGGGGAGGGAGGGAGGGTTGTCTCCCTGTGTTACTTGTTACACGGGGGAGGGAGGGAGGGTTGTCTCCCTGTGTTACTTGTTACACGGGGGAGGGAGGGAGGGTTGTCCCCCTGTGTTACTTGTTACACGGGGGAGGGAGGGAGGGTTGTCTCCCTGTGTTACTTGTTACACGGGGGGAGGGAGGGAGGAGGGTTGTTTCCCTGTGTTACTTGTTACACGGGGGAGGGAGGGAGGGAGGGAGGGTTGTCTCCGTGTCGTTACTCTAGTTTAGTGTACATGAGAAACTCTCTCTCTCTGTCTCTCGTGAGATGCTCACAGTTCTGTGAAAGGTTAAAGAATTAGGGATTAAAGAGAGATAATTCAAGAAGATGGCCCCAGAAATATTTTACGAGTGCATATACTGGCCAAGAAAGATTATTAAGGAGTTTTTCATGGCTCTGCTGACTCATAAATGAACGATATCTTTATTTTCAGTCTTATTCATGAGGTAGTATGTTATCATTCTAAATAACACTTATACTCGCTTCACACTATACTTATATTTATATATATAGATATATATATATATATATATATATATATATATATATATATATATATATATATATATATAATATATATATATATATATATATATAAATATATATATATATATGTATATATATACATATATATATATATCCTAGGTAGTAGGTTGGTAAACAGCAACCACCCAGGGAGGTACTACCGTCCTGCCAAGTGAGTGTACAACGAAAGCCTCTAATTGTTTTACATGATGGTAGGATTACTGGTGTCTTTTGTCTGTCTCATAAGCATGCAAGATTTCAGGTACGTCTTGCTACTTCTACTTACACTTAGGTCACACTACACGTACATGTACAAGCATATATATACACACTCCTCTGGGTATTCTTCTATTTTCTTTCTAGTTCTTGTTCTTGTTTATTTCCTCTTATCTCCATGGGGAAGTGGAACAGAATTCTTCCTCCGTAAGCCATGCGTGTTGTAAGAGGCGACTAAAATACCGGGAGCAAGGGGCTAGTAACCCCTTCTCCTGTATAAATTACGAAATTTAAAAGAGAAACTTTCGTTTTTCATTTTGGGGCACCCTGCCTCGGTGGGATACGGCCGGTGTGTTGAAAGAAAGAAAGATATATATATATATATATTATATATATATATATATATATATATATATATATATATATATATATATATATATATATATATATATATCACAATATGCGGAACCGCTTTTGAAAAAATACTTGAAGAGCAGAAGGGTAATAAGGGTGAGTTATCAGGTGACGGTCACTTGCCACACAACATTGGTCCTTAATGTTACAGGTGGGATGGTCGACCACTTGTCAAACATAGCTTAAATTCCTCCAAGATTTTATTAATAACAAATTAATTTAATTTATACAAACCTAAAACAATACTCATATTAAAATCAAAACTATTTTTTTACAAAACTTGATTCAATTATATTTCTCTCAATCACAGACCATCTTATTACAACTTTCTTAATTCAACTTTCTTAATACAACTTTCTTAATACAACTTTCTTAATACAACTTTCTTAATTCAACTTTCTTAATACAACTTTCTTAATTCAACTTTCTTAATACAACTTTCTTATTACAACTTTCTTAATACAACTTTCTTAATACAACTTTCTTAATACAACTTTCTTAATACAACTTTCTTAATACAACTTTCTTAATACAACTTTCTTAATACAACTTTCTTAATACAACTTGGATGTTCAGAATCTCTCACGTGAATAAAGAGAATATTAAAATATTTTATTTATGTTATTTTAATGTTTGTTCGACACTTTTCCCAGTTTAACTATTATCAACTTTATTACACATTTAACAGGGAATCTTGTGGACACAACCGTCACCATTTTTTTTTTTTTTTTTTTTTTGTGGAAATTTTGACTCGGAAGTTTTTTCTGCCGTATCAAGATTTATAAATACAATTTTGATTTTAAAATTCTTAAGTAAAGAAGATATATCAAGAAGGTTTTTATAAGGGAGATCAACATATTCTTGTCCTTTGAATTGTAAAAAAGTATTTAAGAACCAACTGGGCAAGAACTGTGTAACCTTCTTACAGCACAGCGGTTCAGGTGGCTGTACTTGTATTGTATTGTAATTGTATTGAAGTGTATCGTAATTGTATTTTAAGAGTATTTTATTGTAAATGTAATTTTAATATACTGTATAGTAATTGTATATTATGGTAATTGTATTGTAATTTAATGTATTGTATAGTAATTGTACTGTACTGTTCTCCCAACTCTCTCTCTCTCTCTCTCTCTCTCTCTCTCTCTCTCATTAAGACTTACAATTAGGTGTAAGTGAGTCTTCTTAAGTCTTCTTGACAAGCTGTCAACTGATGTGAGAGTCTAGTCTGGTCTACTTGACAAGTTATCACCTTGAGTCAACTCTGATGTCAGGTCTGCTGGTCAACTGTCAGCTTGTGCAAGTTTCCAGTAATGTCTGCTTGACAAAGTGCACCTGGTATAAGGTCCTGGTCCACTTAAGCAGTGGTGTGAGTCATGTATGTTTAGTGGTGTGAGTCACCTATGTTTAGTGGTGTGAGTCACCTATGTTTAGTGGTGTGAGTCACCTATGTTTAGTGGTGTGAGTCACGTATGTTTAGCGGTGTGAGTCACGTATGTTTAGTGGTGTGAGTCACCTACGTTTAGTGGTGTGAGTCATGTATGTCCAGCGTTTGTATAGTATATGTATAACATTCATTATTTAAAATGAACAACTCGGGAGAGATGAAGGGGGACACGAAGAGGAGGTGGAGGGTAATGGTGATGGAGGAGGTGGAGGGTAACGGTGATGGAGGAGGTGGAGGGTAGTGGTGATGGAGGAGGTGGAGGGTAGCGGTGATGGAGGAGGTGGAGGGTAGTGGTGATGGAGGAGGGGAGGGTAAAGGTATGGAGGAGGTGGAGGGAGTGGTGATGGAGGAGGTGGAGGGGTAATGGTATGGAGGAGTGAGGGAAATGGTGAGGGGAGGTAGGGGAACGGGATGGAGGAGTTTTTAGGGGGAGTGGTGATGGGGAGGGAGGGTCGGTGATGGGAGGTGGAGGGGGATGGGGATGGAGGGGTGGAGGTAACGGTGAGGGGAGGTGGGGGGTAATGGGGGATGGAGGAGGGAGGGTAACGGTGATGGAGGAGGGGGAGGGAGTGGTGAGGAGGAGTGGAGGGGAGCGGTGATGGAGGATGGAGGGGGGTAACGGTGATGGAGGAGGTGGAGGGTAGTGGTGATGGAGGAGGTGGAGGGTAACGGTGATGGAGGAGGTGGAAAGGGGAATGGTGATGGAGGAGGTGGAGGGTAACGGTGATGGAGGAGGTGGGGGTAGTGGTGATGGAGGAGGTGGAGGGTAGCCGGTGATGGGGAGGTGGAGGGTTTGTGGTGATGGGGAAGGTGGAGGGTAATGGTGGGTGGAGGAGGTGGAGGGTAGTGGTGATGGAGGAGGTGGAGGGTTAATGGTGAGGAGGAGGTGGAGGGTAGTTGGTGATGGAGGAGGTGGAGGGTAACGGTGATGGAGGAGTGGAGGTAGTGGTGATGGAGGAGGTGGGGGGTAAACGGTATGGAGAGGTGTGAGGTAGTGGTGATGGAGGAGTGAGGGTAAACGTGATGGAGGGGTGGAGGTAGTTTGGTGATGGAGGAGGTGGAGGGTAATTGTGATGGAAGAGGTGAGGGTTAGTGGTGATGGAGGAAATGGAGGGTAATGGGTTGGGAGAAGGAGAGGGTTTTTGGTGTGGAGGAGGTGGAGGGTTTTGATGATGGAGGAGGTGGAGGGTTTAAAGGGTTGATGGAGTAGGTGGAGGGTAATGGTGATGGAGGAAGGGAGGGTAATAGTGATGGAGGAGGTGGAGGGTAATGGTGATGGAGGAGGTGAAGAGTAAAGGTGATGGAGGAGTTGGAGGGTAATGAATGATGGAGGAGATGGAGGGTAATGATGATGGGGGAGGTGGAGGATAATGATGATGGAAGAGGTGGAGGGTAATGGTGATTGAGGAGATGGAGGGTAAAGTTGATGGGAGGAGGTGGAAAGTAATGGTGATGGAGGAGGTGGAGGGTAATGGTGATGGAGGAGGTGGAGGGTAAAGGTGATGGAGGAGGTGGAGGATATGGTGATGGAGGAGGTGTAGGGTAAAGGTGATGGAGGAGGTGGAGGGTAATGGTGATGGAGGGACGTGAGGGTAGTGGGGATGAAGTGGAGGGTAATGGTGGGTGGAGGAGGTGGAGGGTAATGGTGATGGAGGAGGTGGAGGGTAGTGGTGATGGAGGAGGTGGAGGGTAGTAGTGATGAGGAGGTGGAGGGTAATGGTGATGGAGGAGGTGGAGGGTAAGAAATGGAGGAGGGGGGAGGGTAATGATGATGGAGGAGGTGGAGGGTAAAGGTGATGGGGAGGTGGAGGGTAATGGTGATGGAGGAGGTGGAGGGGGGTAATGGTGATGGGGAAGGTGGAGGGTAATGGTGATGGAGGAGGTGGAGGGTAGTGGCGATGGAGGAGGTGGAGGGTTGTGGTGATGGGGAAGGGTGGAGGGTTAAAGGTGATGGAGGAGGTGGAGGGTAATGGTGATGGGGGAAGGTGGAGGGTAGTGGTGATGGAGGAGGTGGAGGGTAATGGTGATGGGGAAGGGGGAGGGTAGTGGTGATGGAAGAATTGGAGAGTAATGGTGATAGAGGAAGTGGAGGGTAATGGTGATTGAGGAAGTGGAGGGCAATGGTGATGAAGGGGTGGAGGGTAATGTTTATGGAGGAGGGGGGGTAATGGTGATGGGGAAGGTGGAGGGTAATGATGATGGAGGAGGTGGGGGGGTAATGGTGATGGAGGAGGTGGAAAGGGTAGTGGCGATGGAGGAGGTGGAGGGTTGTGGTGATGGAGGAGGGAGGTGGCGTTAGTAGTGATGGAGGAAGGTGGAGGGTAGTAGTGATGGAGGGGTGGAGGGGGAATGGTGATGGAGGAGGTGAAGAGTAGTGGTGAGGAGGAGGTGAAGGGTAATGGTGATGGAGGAGGTGGAGGGAAATGGTGATGGAGGAGGTGGAGGGTAATGGTGGATGGAGGAGGTGGGGGGGGAGTGGTGATGGAAGAGGTGAAGGGTAGGTGGCGATGGAGGAGGTGGAGGGTAGTAGTGATGGAGGAGGTGGAGGGTTTGTGGTGAGGAGGAGGTGAAGGGTAATGGTGATGGAGGAGGTGGAGGGGTTTGTGATGATGGAGGAGATGGAGGGTAATGGTGATGGAGGAGGTGGAGGCTAGTGGGATGGAGGAGTAGAGGAGGTGGAGGCTAGTGGGTGATGGAGAAGTGGAGGAGGTGGATGCTAGTGGTGATGGAGGAGATTTAGAAGGGGATGCTAGTGGTGATGGAGGAGATGAGAAGGTGGATGCTAGTGGTGATGGAGGAGATGAGAAGGGGATGCTAGTGGTGATGGAGGAGATGAGAAGGTGGAGGCTAGTGGTGATGGAGGAGTGGAGGCTAGTGGGTGATGCAGGAGTGGAGGTAGTGGGTGATGGAGGAGTGGAGGATAGTGGTGATGGAGGGCGGAGGGGTAGTGGTGATGGAGGAGTGGAGGTTGTGGTGATGGAGGAGTGGAGGAGGTGGAGGCTAGTGGTGATGGGGAGGTGGAGGCTAGTGGTGATGGAGGAGTGGAAGCTTGTGGTAATGGAGGAGTGGAGGCTAGTGGTGATGGAGGGAGGAGGAGGTGGAGGCTAGTGGTATGGAGGAGTGGAGGCTAGTGGTGATGGAGGAGTGGAGGCTAGTGGTGATGGAGGAGTGGAGGCTAGTAGTGATGGAGGAATGGAGGCTAGTAGTGATGGAGGAGAGGAGGCTAGTGGTGATGGAGAAGAGGAGGAGGTGAAGGCTAGTGGTGATAAAGCAGTGGAAGCTAGTGGTGATGGAGGAGAGGAAGCTAGTGGTGATGGAGGAGTGGAAGCTAGTGGTGATGGAGGAGTGGAGGCTAGTAGTGATGGAGGTGGAGGCTAGTGGTGATGGAGGAGAGGAAGCTAGTGGTGATGGAGGAGTGGAGGCTAGTGGCGATGGACGAGAGGAGGAGGTGTAGGCTAGTGGTGATGGAGGAGTGGAAGCTAGTGGTGATGGAGGAGTGGAGGAGGTGGAGGGTAGTGGTGATGGAGGAGTTAAGGAGGTGGGGGCTAGTGGTGATGGAGGAGTGGAGGAGGTGGAGGGTTTGTGGGTGATGGAGGAGGTGAAGGGTAGTGGTGGTGGAGGAGGTGGAGGCTAGTGGTGATGGAGGAGTGGAGGAGGGGAAGGGTAGTGGTGGTGGAGAAGGTGGAGGCTAGTGGTGATGGAGGAGTGGAGGAGGTGAAGGGAAGTGGTGGTGGAGGAGGGAAGAATACGTGAGAGGAGGGGAGGATGAAATTAGGGTATGAGAGGAGTGGAGGAAAGGAAGGAAGGAAATGAAGGCAAGGGATGACGGAGGCAGGGAGTGTGGACGGAGTAGAGAGGGAGGGAGGAGGAGGAAGGAGGAGGGAAAAGAAAGGAAAAATGGAGGAGGGGGAGGAGTGGAGGAGAGAGGGAGAGATGAAGGAGGGAGGAGGGAGAGAGAAGGGGTGGGAACAAGAGCGAAGGAGGGAGGGAAAGGGGGGGTGGAGGGAGGGGTTGGAGGGGGAGGGAGGGAGGAAGAAGACGAAAGAGGGAGGAAGGGAGGGAGGAAAATGGTGGAGTGGAGGAGGGTGGGAGGAAGGAGTGAAGGATGGAGGAAGGGAAAGTGGTGGAGTGGAGGGGGGTGGGGGGAAAGAGTGAAGGATGGAGGAAGGGAAAGTGGTGGAGTGGAGGAGAGAGAGGACGAATGGAGGAGAGATGGGGGAAATTGAGGAGACGTAAGAGGGAGAGAGGGAGGGAGGAGGGGTGGAATGGAGGAGGAAGGAAGGAATGGTGGAGTTATGGAGCGAGGAGGAGTGGAGGAAGGAGGAAGGGAGGAGTGGAGGAAGGAAGAAGGAAGGAGACGAGAAGTGAGTAGTGGAGGATGGAGGGAGGGAGGAGTGGAGGAGGGAGGAGTTGAGGAGGGGAATGGAGGAGGGAGGAATGGAGGAGGGAGAGTGGAGGAGGGGGGGGAGTGGAGGAGGGGGAGTGGAGGAGGGGAGAGGAGGAGGGGGAGTGGAGGAGGGGGAGTGGAGGAGGGGGGAGGGAGGAGGGGGGAGTGGAGGAGGGGGAGAGGAGGAGGGGGAGTGGAGGAGGGGGAGTGGAAGAGGGGGAGGGGAGGAGTTGGGAGTGGAGGAGGTGGGAGTGGAGGAGGTGGGAGTGGAGAAGGGGGAGTGGAGGAGGTGGGAGTGGAGGAGGGAGGAGTGGAAGGAGGGGGGAGTGGAGAAGGTGGGAGTGGAGGAGGGGGTGAGAGTGGAGGAGGTGGGGAGTGGAAGGAGGTGGGAGTGGAGGAGGTGGGAGTGGAGGAGGTGGGAGTGGAGGAGGTGGGAAGTAGAGGAGGTGGGGAGTGGAGGAGGGAGGAGTAGAGGAGGGAGGAGTGGAGGAGGGAGGGGTGGAGGAGGTGGGAGTGGGAGGAGGGGGGGAGTGGAGGAGGGGAGGAGTGGAGGAGGGGGGGGAGTGGAGGAGGTGGGAGTGGAGGAGGGAGGAGTGGAGGAGGGAGGAGTGGAGGAGGGGGGGAGATGGAGGAGGGGGGAGTGGAGGAGGAGGGGGAGTGGAGGAGGGAGGAGTGGAGGAGGGAGGAGTGGAGGAGGGGGGGAGTGGAGGAGGGGGGAGTGGAGGAGGAGGGAGTGGAGGAGGGGGAGTGGAGGAGGGGGGAGTGGAGGAGGGGGGGTGGAGGAGGGGGGAGTGGAGGAGGGGGAGTGGAGGAGGGGGAGTGGGAGGAGGGGGGGAGTGGAGGAGGGGGAGTGGAGGAGGGGGAGTGTAGGAGGGGGAGTGGAGGAGGGGGGGAGTGGAGGAGAGGGGAGTGGAGGAGGGGGGGAGTGGAGGAGGGGGGAGTGGAGGAGAGGGGAGTGGAGGAGAGGGGAGCAGAGGAGGGGGAGTGGAGGAGAGGGGAGATGGAGGAGAGGGGAGTGGAGGAGGGGGGGAGTGGAGGAGGGGGGAGTGGAGGAGGGGGGAGTGGAGGAGGGGGGGAGTGGAGGAGGGGGAGTGGAGGAGGGGGAGTGGAGGAGGGGGGAGTGGAGGAGGGGGGAGTGGAGGAGGGGGAGTGGATGAGGGGGAGTGGAGGAGGGGGAGTGGAGGAGGGGGGTGGAGGAGGGGGAGTATAGGAGGGGGGAGAGTGGAGGAGGGGGGAGTGGAGGAGGGGGGAGTGGAGGAGGGGGGGAAGGTGGAGGAGGGGGGAGTGGAGGAGGGGGGAAAGTGACAACCAATTCATAGTAAACAGAGAAGTTAAGGAAGGTTGTTTATATTAATAGTCAATAATGTAAACATAATTATCACACACAGCCAGGAGCTGTGACTCGACCCCTGCAGCCACAAGTAGGTGAGCACACACAGCCAGGAGCTGTGACTCGACCCCTGCAACCACAAGTAGGTGAGCACACACAGCCAGGAGCTGTGACTCGACCCCTGCAACCACAAGTAGGTGAGCACACACAGCCAGGAGCTGTGACTCGACCCCTGCAACACAAGTAGGTGAGCACACACAGCCAGGAGCTGTGACTCGACCCCTGCAACCACAAGTAGGTGAGCACACACAGCCAGGAGCTGTGACTCGACCCCTGCAACCACAAGTAGGTGAGCACACACAGCCAGGAGCTGTGACTCGACCCCTGCAACCACAAGTAGGTGAGCACACACAGCCAGGAGCTGTGACTCGACCCCTGCAACCACAAGTAGGTGAGCACACACAGCCAGGAGCTGTGACTCGACCCCTGCAGCCACAAGTAGGTGAGCACACACAGCCAGGAGCTGTGACTCGACCCCTGCAACCACAAGTAGGTGAGCACACACAGCCAGGAGCTGTGACTCGACCCCTGCAGCCACAAGTAGGTGAGCACACACAGCCAGGAGCTGTGACTCGACCCCTGCAACCACAAGTAGGTGAGCACACACAGCCAGGAGCTGTGACTCGACCCCTGCAACCACAAGTAGGTGAGCACACACAGCCAGGAGCTGTGACTCGACCCCTGCAACCACAAGTAGGTGAGCACACACAGCCAGGAGCTGTGACTCGACCCCTGCAACCACAAGTAGGTGAGCACACACAGCCAGGAGCTGTGACTCGACCCCTGCAACCACAAGTAGGTGAGCACACACAGCCAGGAGCTGTGACTCGACCCCTGCAGCCACAAGTAGGTGAGCACACACAGCCAGGAGCTGTGACTCGACCCCTGCAACCACAAGTAGGTGAGCACACACAGCCAGGAGCTGTGACTCGACCCCTGCAACCACAAGTAGGTGAGCACACACAGCCAGGAGCTGTGACTCGACCCCTGCAACCACAAGTAGGTGAGCACACACAGCCAGGAACTGTGACTCGACCCCTGCAACCACAAGTAGGTGAGCACACACAGCCAGGAGCTGTGACTCGACCCCTGCAACCACAAGTAGGTGAGCACACACAGCCAGGAGCTGTGACTCGACTCCTGCAACCACAAGTAGGTGAGCACACACAGCCAGGAGCTGTGACTCGACCCCTGCAGCCACAAGTAGGTGAGCACACAGAGCCAGGAGCTGTGACTCGACCCCTGCAACCACAAGTAGGTGAGCACACACAGCCAGGAGCTGTGACTCGACCCCTGAAGCCACAAGTAGGTGAGCACACACAGCCAGGAGCTGTGACTCGACCCCTGCAACCACAAGTAGGTGAGCACACACAGCCAGGAGCTGTGACTCGACCCCTGCAACCACAAGTAGGTGAGCACACAGTCAGGAGCTGTGACTCGACTCCTGCAACCACAAGTAGGTGAGCACACAGCCAGGAGCTGTGACTCGACCCCTGCAACCACAAGTAGGTGAGCACACACACACAGTATGGGTGGAGGTGCTGTAATATATTGACACAAACAACAGAGAAATACAACAACATACGATCTTATAGTATTTAGTAAAAATCGATATAAAGAAGACAAAGACGCTCTTCTTAACGATCACAGTAGTC
The DNA here is from genome assembly GCF_026875155.1 of Cherax quadricarinatus. NCBI lineage: Eukaryota > Metazoa > Arthropoda > Malacostraca > Decapoda > Parastacidae > Cherax > Cherax quadricarinatus. Next base: position 28,957,632 of record NC_069427.1, on the reverse strand, counting down.
GACGACTACCAGAAAGATGAACGGAAAAAAAACTTGAGTAACTACTGAAAATTTGAATTATATTGATTTAAATTTGAGTAGAATTGATAAATAAGCCGGGAGGCCAGACTCGTAGCTCTGGTCTTGTAGCTACCAGTGTGTGAGGACCAGGAAGTTATTGTATATACAAGTAGAACTAGTGCAAGTACAAGGTATTCCTTGTGACACACTACCACACTGGTCACTTGTGTATTGTAAGAAGCTTAACAGGTTTCCGTAGACTTTGTATTGTAAGAAAGTTGATAGGCTTCTATAGACTTTCTATTTTAAAATGCACAATAGACTGTCGTAGATTTTCCATTATAGAAATCATAACAGTTTCCAAAAATCTTGGTAGTGAAACATATACTGAAGTTTCCCATAGCCTTTGTATTATAAGAAATAAAATAGTTTTACATAACCTTTGTATTATAAGAAATAAAATAGTTTCCCATAGACTTCACATTCTAAGACATTCAGTGTTCTCACACAGCCAGTTCATTTTAAGAAAATGCTGCCTATATGTAAATTAAATGGCTTAAAAGATTACGTCCCACAACTTGTATTGTGAGACGTCAAAAGGGAACCTAACTTGACTGCGACCATAAGAGCTTCTCCTTCCCTGGTGGTCTGCTGCTCATAGCCAGACTACCAGTGTTTCCTTACAACACTCGGCCAGGCTGATGGAGCAGTAAGTGTCAGGGTGCTAGCAGACAGATGAGGTTAGCATCCTGGGAACGCGCACCAATTGACTGCAGAGAAAATAAGCCACATTGTTTAACTTGCTTGAGTTATCCTGGCTTATTAACCCTTCAGATTATGAAGTTAACAGTGGCTTACTCTTCTGCCTCATAATACGTACTCTGTTAGGTAAGTGGAGACAGATGTATCTGTGTCCATTTATCCCTTATTTATCTTACATGCAACTTTAAACCAAGACTTTCCTGGGGTTATTAATCCAGAAATTAGTAACTCAAGAGTTATTAACCAAGAATAATTATTACCAGATCATAACTCAAGAAAGTCAAGTACTCTAGTTCATTTATATTAGCGTCCTCCACCAGGATGCAACCCACAACACTCTATTGACACTCGGGCGCCTACTGTATATATTGTTAAAACACTACCCCTCCCCCCTCCTTAATACCTCACTACCCCTCACCTCTCCTTAATACTTCACTACCCCTCACCTCTCCTTAATACCTCACTACCCCTCACCTCTGGAAATATAAACACAAATGCAGTATAATGTGATCCTTTATTGACAACGTTTCACCCACACAGTGGGCTTTTTCAAGTCACACACGGATCCGTGTGTGACTTGAAAAAGCCCACTGTGTGGGTGAAACGTTGTCAATAAAGGATCACATTATACTGCATTTGTGTTTATATTTCCATTGTGTCGGTATTTAAGCGAGCAGCGGCAGCAACGGTATCCTACCAGCTCTTCTTTCTCAAAAAAAAACATCGCTCATCAAAACTTATGATGGCCTAAGTGAAAGATCAACTACATGAACCCACGTAGACCACAACATGACCCAAGAATACTAAGAATGTAACCCAAATCTTGACAAAATTAGAAGATCTAAGGAAGACAGCCCTGCTAACCCAAACACTGCCTCCGCTGCCAGACAATCACTTAACCCAAGCTCCGAGAAAACAAGCCTTCTCCTCCATTACTACACAGTATCTACTTCAGTGATACTATGAAAGGATATCGCAGAAGAATCAACACCAGTAATAAAAGAATAACAGCAAGGACCCTAGAACTCAACTTGTCTACCCAGCAGGACGCCAGTGTATCATCAACCCCCCTCACCGCCGCCACCCAGGGAACAACAACAACAACAACAACAACAACAACAAACATGGCTGACTCTCCCTCCAACTCCACTCCCTTCAAAGGATTCACCCATGATAACTCAGGTATGATTATTCCTGACAATATCAAGGACTACATCGTTGCTCTAGAAAATGAAATCAAAGATATCAAAGCAACACTCGAGCGACGAGAATCCAAGATAACCAACCTCGAGAACAAGATCCAAAACCTTGAAGAGAAGATTACATCGGGAAGCGTTGACACAGAAAATACTCTAAAAGCAGCTATAGCCAGTCACACTGAGCAAATAACCAACAATATAAATATGAAGGTTGAAGAAGCAATCAAGGACTGGTAATCAGAAACATGCACACTCGACTAAATGAATACCTTGATTTCCAAGACGGACAAAACAGAACATAGATAAGTTGTCTGATGCAGTTTTAATTAAACAGTCCCACACATTCCTAGTGACATAACAACTGCTCAGTGACAAAGAAAAACTGCTATCATGGATAATACAGAACCACGTTACAAGTCATCGTGCTAATACAATGAATCAAGAAACACGTTTGATTAGGAGAAAACCAGAAGTAAACACAGTATAATGATCGACATCATTCATACGATAAAAGAAAGGACCTAATTAAATCAGCAATTACAATGAAAAAAAAACGGAGTGTTACATAAATGAGTGTCTTAACAAAAAACGTCAAACTTCTGTTCGGCTGAGAAAAACTTAAACAGGAAAACAAAATACATCAGTGTTTCACGCGACGAGATGGGAAATACTAGTAAGGTAAAACATCACAGGACAACAAATATACCATCTTCAAACGAACATGATTTCCTTCCTTCCTTAGAAAAGCTGACATTTCTGTAAACAGATCTAGTAAGTGCCCTTAATAATATAAACGTGTGGTGCACTAGTGTACCTTACTATTAATATTGTGATTATTATTTTTTATTATTTTTCATCACTCGCTAATGCCAACTACCTCCCAATACTCTATTACTTCTTTCTTACTGCTATTTAATTGTCATAATATAATAATTAAGTCAAATCTTTACTCCAAAGTTAATAATATTCTTTATTCTTACCTGTCCATTTAATTTTGTTTATCACTACTTGTTTTTGAGTCACCTTTTTCAATGGTGTATGCAATTAGTGTATATTCCAATTAACTTTTTTGCAAGTACCAAAACTATCTTTGCGTGCTTGTACCAACTACCTCATTTTTTTTATTTTTATTGTGCATTAAACTGCTCAATTATTTAATATTACAAATCAGTTCTTAATCCTAAACCAATAGTATTTTCATAGTGACCTTGCTGGTCCCCATTCAACTTTGTTTACCATTACTTAATTTTAGTCCTCATCTATATTTTCTCTTCTATTTTAGCTTTTTGTAACTACCAGTATTATATATTCACACAATAGTTTTAAAATTAATCAAGGTGCTATTCTCAGGTGCTAAAGTAGAATAAGTTTCACAATGTTTGCCATTCACATTCCAAAGCTCATTTATTTGATGACCACTTTATAGTTCACCACAATTATATTAGTCCCTTTTATATTATAATTTTATACTATAATTCTAACTTTAAAAGTATTACATTAATTGTACAATTACCTACTATCATATTCCCAAAGCCTCCATTATTGGATCATCACTTTATTTGATATTAGTCCCTTTTATATTGTCTCCTTTATTTTAGCCTTAAAAAAAAAGAATAAAAAAAAAAAACTACCTTAGCTCATTATTTTTCATTTGTTAAATTGTTCAGGTGCTTATTTTTTAGCTTTAAGGACTATTTACCTTTGTTTTATATTATTTCTAACTATAGATTCACTACAAATCTTATGATTACAAGCCAGAAGGCATGCAGCTTGCTACCACCTGCAGCTCACAAGACTTACTTCCCCTCGAGCCCCTTTAGAGGCGGGGCAGGATGGCAGACCAGAGGCCTAGCTTCTCCCTACGAGCCCCGTGAGGGCGGGGAATGTGGCTATGCCTGGCGGACAGTGGTCCAAAAGATGAGGGGGTTACTGTGACCTCCTCCCATGGGAGGACTTAAGTTCGTGTTACACTCCCAGATAGGGAGCCAAGGACGGCGTCACCATACTTGGGAAAAGACCCGGGCCGGGAAAATACCGGCGAATAAAAAAAAAAAAAAAAACAAAGATTACAAGCATTGATCCTTGATACCAACTCTTTTAATGACTTAATGAACCCAAAACAGTTACTGTAATTTCTACACTGCAGACATCAAAGGCAACTTCTCAGTGCCAATACAACATAAACTATCTTTAACTACAAATATCAGACTTTTAAGCAAGCATTTCCGAAGACCTCATAGCATTTACTAAATTCGTTTACATGCTATATGTCATTCATTATCACTAACTGAAACCGGGCTAAAGCCTCGATTGTTACTTACACGTTGTCTATGCCATTCTGGCTTACACAGCCATACAAACTGTAGGCCAGACCAAACAAGGGGGTGGGAACAGCCATATACTACTCAGACCACTAGAATGTATCACCCTATACTCATTTGAACAAGGATGAAATGGGGAATAATATATAGCTAAATTACAGATCCAAATACCTACAAAAACCTTCTAATTGATAAACATCTACAGAGTTCCACAGTCAAAACAGTAGCCAATTTAGTCAAAACCTAGCGAAGTATGATATAAACGATGCACGCATGTTCAAAGATAACTTACTACTCTCAGGTGACTTTAATATAAATCTCCTGCAAGACCAGGATCCACACGTTACTGAAATTCACAAACACAATGAGTAACTGTATGCTGCTACCAACAGTGACAAAACCCTAAAGGAGATACTGAGACTAGTGTTTCCCTACTGACCACATCTGGACCAACACCATACCCCTTTAAAATCAGGTTAATTACAGATAATACCACAGACCATACCCTACTTTCCTCATAACAACTTCTTGGTAAACTACCCAAGACATACTAAAGTCAACTTCAGACTTTCACATGAGGCAGCCATTATAAACTTCACAACAGCAGTAGCATAACATTGATGGCTAACTTGAGCTAAGAAATCTATACATGATATTGACGAATGTATTAATAATTTTCTAAAAATGACCCAATACCTCCTATAATAAAGCACTGCCGTAAAAAAATAAAACAGATGACAGTAAAGAGACTGAACAGTCCCTGGCTAACACCCAGCATTCTCAAATCCATAATATACAAAACACAATTATGAAAAAACAGTATCAGAATGGGTCACATAACCAGAGACCAAACAAAAACGTTACTCGTCACTCCTAACCACCTGATTAAGAGGGCAAAAAAATTGTATGATGAGAACGATTAATCAACTTACGAGGTGATATAAAACAGACCTGGAAATCCCTAAATCGATTTTATGGGAAAAAAAGATATCACGAAATAGCGAAATAAAATTAGCAAATCAGATTGAACCTCAACTCCCACCAACAGAAACAGCAAAACAAGGACTCAATGATTTCTTCTCCACTATAGGAAAAAACCTTGCAATAAAATTCCCATGCTCATGATAACCCCACCAATGACTACCTCACCGGCTACTACCCGAACACACTGTTCTAGCTCGACTATAACCCATTACGAAGTCTCCCTTATTATCAAACGCACTAAGAAATACAAGGCAGGAGATTTATTACCTTACCACCCCTTTTATACAAAAAAGTGTCACAGTGCTATCACCAATCTTTGCAACACTCTTGACAAATCCATTGAATCCTCCTCCTTCACCTACAGTACTCAAAATAGCAAGGGTCACCCCCGATCCAAAGGAGGAGACCAAAACAGAGTTGAATAAATATAGGCCATAATGCAATATCCAATTTACACCCTCTCTCACAAAAATCTTCGAAAAAAATTAATCATAAACGAATCTACCCTTACCTTACTCCCCAAAACATACTCAACCCTGCCATATTTGGATTCAGGCCTAATAAAAATACTATGATGCTATTGTACACATGCTAGAACATAATATACACTGCAATAGAGAAAAAAGATGTCCCACTGGGGATCTCATTGCTTGTTAAAGCTTTTGATACAGTTGACCATGACTTGTCCACGTAAAGATTGTCGCACTATGGTTAAAGAGGGCACTCCCTCAACTACCTCAAGTCATACTCAGCAACAGAAGCCAATATGTGTTAACCCCCGGGGCAAATGGGTGCAAACTCTTCTGCACATCCTATTACAGTGGTTCCCACAGGGATATGTCCTTGGCCCTCTTCTTTTCTCCTATACATAATTGACCTACCTAAATGCTTCGCAATTACTCTAAAACCCAACCATATGTTGCAGATGACACTACATACGTCTTCTCCCACCCGGCCCAGTCAGCTAGCCATTACTGTACATACGAATTACAGTAACTTATCTACATGGTGAGACTAACTATACTCTTCACTACCACATTGACAAATACCTACTTCATTCAGTTTGGTAACAGTGCTACAGATGCCCCTTTAACATAATGATAAACGGATCACTTCCAAAGCTAACAGGGGAAAATTCTTGGGAAAACCACCTTGTAATAACTCAAATTTAAAACACAACAAAAAATTTCAAAAAAAAATTTCCAAGACTGTGGGCATACTATCGAAGTACGGTACTATGCTCCACAGTAGCCCTCCGGGCCCCTATATCACCCACTTTTTACCCTATCTCCAGGGAATTTGTCAGGGGCCAACAAAAAATTTAACCATCTAAACCACTAATTACCCAAAAGGCTGCAGTTAAAAAAGATAACAAATTCTCACCAGGAGCACACTCCACCAATATTAAATACACAAAACCCCATCCCATACAAAACCCCCATCTTATTACTGCACCAAAATTACCTACATAGAACACTTAACTCGATATTAAACCCCCCCTCAAACATCTCCTTCCCAATCAACAGAACACATGCCCTAACACAAGGCACAGATCCTTTTGATTTTCTCGTGCCCATCTACACTTGAAAAAAAATCAATCCCAAAAAAGCCCCAAAAATCTGGAATTCATTACCTGAAAAAATTTTAAAAGAAACCTCCCCTGTTTATAAATTCAAGCCCCTCTTCTAAAAGATCACTTACCACCCAAAAAACCCAATAAATACGAAAAACTCACCTTTTAAATTGTATATTTAAATGTTTTCCCCAAAATATCACTAAATGTTAAACCTAAAACCCAATCTAATTTACTATTTTTTAAAAAAACACTAACAAATTTCCATCGATGAATGTACAATAAAGCATGAAACCCTTTGCTGTCTTTGGAATACTCACTTGTGCTTTTTAAATAAAACGTTTCATTAATGTTTTATCACTGTTTCATCAGTTAGTTAAACTTAAGTTAATTTTTAAACCCGCCGTAATGCATGCATGTAAAAAGTGGCTTTGGGATGCTGATCTTATCTGATTTTTTTGTACCCCGATGTGTGCTCAAAATTGTAATAAATAAATAAATAAAAAAAAAATTTATTTACCCCCCAATTTCAAATAAAAACCCCACCCAAATTTAAATAAAAAAATCCCACTATACCCCCTTTAAAAACAAAACCCTCAAAACCCCAAATTTTTAAACCCCAAAAAAACCCAAACCCATACCCCTTTTAAAAATTTTAAAATATTTTAAAAAAAAAAACCCCAAAAAAAACCCTCCCAACAAAAATACCAAAAACCCCCAACCCCCAAAACCCAAATTTAAAAAAAAAAAACCCCCAAATAAAAACAAACCCAAAACCCCACAACCCAAAAACCCCCCCATACCCCCCCCTTTCCCAAAACCCAATACCTCCTTTACAACCCTACCCCCCCCCCAATTTTCCTCCTTACCCCTACCCCCTTAATATCACAACCCCCCACCCAAACCCCCCCAAATCCAAAAAAACCCCAAACCCCAAAAACCCCCAAACCCCCCCCCAACCCCCCACCCCCCCTCCAAAACCCACAACCCCCCTTTTCATTCCCATCCCCACCCCCAAAAACCCCAAAACCCACAACTCCTTATACCACACCCCCCCCCACCCAAAAAACACCCCCCCCCCCCCAAACCCCACCCCCAAAACCCCCCCAAAACCCAAAACCCCCACCCCAAAAACCCCCAACCCCAACCCAACCAAAACCCCCACCCCCCAAACCCACACCCCACCCCCCAAACCCACACCCCCCCCCCCAAACCCCACCACCCCCACCCCTCCCCACACCCCAAAACCCCCAACCCACCCCCCCCCTTAAACCCACACCCTCACCCCCAACCCCACACCCAAAAACCCCCCAAACCCACCCCCCCCCCCACCACCCCACCCCCAAACCCAACCCCACCCCCCCCTCACTACCCTCACCTCCCTTAAACCTCACCCCCACCTCCTTAAAACCCTCAAACCCCTACTCTCCCTTTTACCCCATACCCCCACCCTCCCAAACCCACACCCCTCACCCCTCCCCCAAAAAAACCCCACACCCCCCCCTTCCTTTAAAACCCATACCCTCCCTCTCCCTTTAATACCTCATACCCCTCACCCTCCTTAATACCTCATTTTCCCTCACCTCCCTTAAAACTCCACCCTACCTCTCCTTAATACCTCATACCCTCACTTTTCCCTTAAAAAACCCCACACCCTCCCTCCTTAATATCTCATACCCTCACCTCTCCCTTAAAACCCCACTACCCCCCCCTCTCCTTAAACCACACTACCCCCACCTTCCTTAAAACCCCCACCCTCACCCTTTAAACCCCACTACCCCCACCCCTTTTTAATACCCCATACCCTCACCCCTTTAATACCTCATACCCCCCACCTCTCCCTTTAAACCCCACTACCCCCCACTCTCCTTAAAAACCCCACTACCCCCCACCTCTCCTTAATCCCACTACCCCCCACTCTCCTTAATACCTCCTTTCCCCCCACCTTCCTTAATACCCACTACCCCTCACCTTCCTTAATACCTCATACCCCTCACCTCTCCTTAAAACCCCACTACCCCCCCACTCTCCTTAAACTCCTCCCCTCACCTCCCTTTAATACCTCATACCCCCCCACCTCTCCTTAATATCTCAACCCCCCACCCCTCCTTATACCCCTACCCTCCCTTCCTTAAAACCACACTACCCTTCATATCTTTAAAACCTCATGCTTCCTCATTCTCCTTAAGCCTACTGCCCCTTTACTCTTATTTACCTCACTGCTCACTTTTTAAAACCCCACTGCCCCTCACTCTCTTTAAAACCACATTGCCCCTCACCCTCCTCTCACACCTCATGCCTCCCCCACTCTTTTTCAATATTAACACCCCTGACTTTTTAATTTCCCCGCTACCCCTTTATCCTCCCTCACCCACCCCCCTCCTTTTTCCCCCTCACCTACCGTCCTCCCTTCATCCCCTCCCAACCCTCCCCTTTTCCTCCCCCACCCCCATTTCCCCTTTATCCCCCCTATCCCCCACCCCCCCTTCTCCTCCCTCACCCCCCACTCTCCCTTCATCCCCCTCTCCACCCCCTCCCTTCTCCCCCCTCACCACCACTCTCCTTCATCCCCCCTCACCCCCCACCCCCCCTTTATCCTCCCCCACCCACCACTCCCCTTAAACCTCCCTCACCCCCCACCCTCCCCTTTATCCCCCCTCACCCAAAAACCCCCCCTTCTCCCCCTCACCCACCCCCCCCCTTCATCCTCCCTACCAATCCTCCCCTTTTTTCCCCCCCACCCACCCCCTCCTTTTTCTTCCTCATCCCCACTCCCCCTTCATACTCAACAGGCAGATCCTGATATACACCACAACATCCAGAAAAATATATAAGAATACAGGAATGTATTCATGATGTGCTGCACCCACTGGTGCAGCACATCCCGTTTTCCTTGATAAATTTTCTCTTCGTATGTTATTGATAACAACTGCATTTCACATTGGTCTTCATATGCATGATAGAACTGATGAATTACCTAAGTAATATTCCTTCAAGGAGGGAGTAGATTACAGTCTTGAGCTGTCAGTTAGCAGTCTGAGAACAACAATACGACAACAACTTCAACTGAACTTCATTAGGCTGAGACTGAGAGACTGACACAAGTCACTCCATCTATTATCATTCCATCATGCAGGAGGAGCCACATGTCTATAGTGCATCCAACAAGATAAGCAGACTCTTGGATGTCACTACTGGCCGGCTCCAGCTGGGTTACAAGTATCTTTGGCAGGTTAAATCACCACCACCAGATGTAGACCAAACGAAATGTAAACTTTGCCAGATGGATGATTGTCACACCCTGCGTCACTATGTGCTGGGATGCGATAATTTAATGAATTCAGAGACAACTCACTCAGAAATGTTCAAGAAATGTCGAAGTATTTTATCCACAGTGTAATATTACCAACCATTCTGGAAAATACCCTGACTTAGCCCACTATAAATAACTTTTTGTTGTGCGTGTGTAACCTCATTCATGTCTTCATAAATAACTCTTTACGATTGTAACAAGTTATAAATATGTAAACAGTTCATTACCACTGTAACTTGCTCAGTTATCATAACTTTGGCATCCAGTCCCTGGACCCATTATGCACCTCTGTATTTCTCGACTACCGCCGCAGGATGTGTATGGGGTAAATAATAAAAATGTTAAACTATAACTATTGCAACGGGAACCTCTTTCTGGCCTCTGGGTCGTCCTTCGATGTCAGACCAAGACGTTCATCAACTACACACATTAATCTTGCGTTAACACTTTGGTACTGCACATTTAATAACTGGGAAAGCTCCATAACATGGAATCAGTTAGTGCGTGAAAGTCTCTGTGTTATAAAATATTTTTAGTGATTATGAAATGTTTCGCATCTAGAAAAACTAACATTTATTCGTTAACTGTGACTGATATATGAGGTTAATTCGTGAGGAAATTATCAGAACTTAAGTAAGATAATACAACACAAGAGAAAGATGAGTTGTTTGTTCCATATAACAAAAAAATACAGATGTTCGATGGGCCTATTTTATTTCTTGATATACCATTAATGATATACCATTAATGATAAATTCTCCCATTTATCACCACAACTACAACGATGACTCTCTCCTTCTTCTTCAAACACTGTCTTCAACCTTTAACATCTAGAATCTGACGATTAGTCAGACTGGGTTGTCATGGGTGACTTTGTTCCTGTGTGGGATGTCCTCAAAGATACACCTACCCGGGCTGACCTCCGTTACTATGACACTATTGCAAGCTCTTGACGAAGTGTTGACTGCAACACGAAAGGCCTAAAGCTGTCATTCAACTCTCTCCCCCCATCACCCTGTAGTTGTTTTGCAACTGTTATCTCTCGTTTGGTATTATTGTATCACACTTGTTTGTGTATGTACAGTGAACAACTCTAGCGAATATGTAACACTTGGTCTACAGAATAAAGACCATTAGATGTATATACACCCCTATATACATTTGTAAAGGTATATACGCCTAGAAGTGTTCGTACACTACCGCGAGGTGTATATGCACCTCGTGGTGTATATACTATTATTGATGTAAATACACCTCTTGGTTTATATATACTTGAGAGTATATACACCTAGGTGTATGTGCATCTAGATTTGTACACATAATTGTGTATATAATCCAAGTGATGTATATGCACCAAGAGGTATATATATATATATATATATATATATATATATATATATATATATATATATATATATATATATATATATATATACCAAGAGATGTATATACATCAGTGTATATTGTCTATAAGGTATATATGCCAAGAGATGTATATTCATAAGTGTTTATCTACTATTACCTGGAGTTTACCTGGAGAGAGTTCCGGGGGTCAACGCCCCCGCTGCCCGGTCTGTGACCAGGCCTCCTGGTGAATCAGAGCCTGATCAACCAGGCTGTTACTGCTGGCTGCACGCAAACCAACGTACGAGCCACAGCCCGGCTGATTAGGAACCGACTTTACGTGCTTGTCCAGTGCCTGCTTGAAGACTGCCAGGGGTCTGTTGGTAATCCCCCTTATGTGTGCTGGGAGGCAGTTGAACAGTCTCGGGCCCCTGACACTTATTGTATGGTCTCTTAACGTGCTAGTGACACCCCTGCTTTTCATTGGGGGGATGTTGCATCGTCTGCCAAGTCTTTTGCTTTCGTAGTGAGTGATTTTCGTGTGCAAGTTCGGTACTAGTCCCTCTAGGATTTTCCAGGTGTATATAATCATGTATCTCTCCCTCCTGCGTTCCAGGGAATACAGGTTTAGAAACCTCAAGCGCTCCCAGTAATCGAGGTGTTTTATCTCCGTTATGCGCGCCGTGAAGGTTCTCTGTACATTTTCTAGGTCAGCAATTTCACCTGCCTTGAAAGGTGTATATATACCAAGATGTGTATATAAATCAGTGTATATCCACTATGATGTGTATATATACCAGGAGATGTATATACATTAGTGTATATCTACTGTGAGATGCATACTGTATATACACCAAGAGATGTATTTACATCAGTGTATATTCACTATGAGGTGCATATATATCAAGAGATGTATATACATCAGTGTATATCCAGTATGATGTGTATATATACCAAGAGATGTATATACATCAGTGTATATCCACTATGAGGTGTATATATACCAAGAGATGTATATACATCAGTGTATATCCCCTAGAGATGTATATACATCAGTGTATATTCCCTATGAGGTGTATATATACCAAGAGATGTATATACATCAGTGTATATCCCCTAGAGATGTATATACATCAGTGTATACACAAATAACCCGCACATAAAAGAGAGAAGCTTACGACGACGTTTCGATCCGACTTGGACCATTGACAAAGTCACACTGTGTGTGACTTTGTCAATGGTCCAAGTCGGACCAAAATATCGTCATAAGCTTTTTTCTCCTATGAGCGGGTTATTTGTCTACTCAGTACGCAGGTGTACGCTTGCTAAACCAGCAACATACACTACTGTGGTGTACACTCGCTGGAACATTCGTTGGAGCAGCAATGTACATTGCTGGAGTGTACATTCTTTGGATCAGCAGTTTACACTGTTTGGATGTACACATGTTGGAGCAGCAATATAACTCGATGGAGCAGCAATGTACACTGCTTTAGTATACATACTCTGGAGCAGTAATGTACAATGATGGGGTGTACACTCGCTGTAGCATCAGTATACACTACTAAGGTGTACACTCACTGGAGCAGCAACATACCAACACACAAGAACTATTACTTATACCTCAAGAGACGCTACCTAGGGTCAGGGCGGCTCATCGTCTCACGCAACTAATTTTGTGAAGGGTTGAGGTACATGATATGGCGAATATTGATTCACACACACTGATGGTATACGTTGGAACTCTTTAAAGTTATCATATCGTAGGGGCTGCAACGCTCTGAGTGGTACCACTACGATATTCAACACGCGATAATGATGTTCCACAATGTTCTTCATGATAAACATTGCATGAGCAATGGTCTATGGAAAGGTTAGGTTAGGTAAGATTTGCCAGGAAACAGGACAGGTATTTTATGACGCAGGTTTTAGTCATGATAATCCGAAGCTGAAACTTTCGGTCATTTGACCGAGGCCTTCTGCTGGCTTAACTGTCTATTATGGTTATAATTAAAAAAAAATATATCATGGTCTGTGAAAAGTCACTCAGAAAGTAGGTTTATATGTTTATTATATAATTAAAAACGATTACAATCGAACTACTGGAATCTATGAGGGAAATCTAGAAGGTTAATTAAGGTCGTAATATCGTGGGAGGAACACTTCACGACTCAATTATACAGATTAAATGGAATCGAGACGAGGCTAGGGATCTCTCCTGGACGGTATCAGGTAGTCTAGTATACCTTCCTGCCCGATGGTGTGTTAGATAAACATAGATTTTCTATATCAGTGGTATACAATAATGGAAAGATGATGAATTAGACACATCTGGGTATCTTGACTTCGTGGATGTTTCGCCATTCAGTAGCTTTATCAATACAATACACGGACATAATCTGAAGACTGTAGAAATATATAAAGCAAAGAGTGCAGCAGGTGACGAGCACTCTAGTCTTCAAGGTAAAGACATTGGAGGGCGAAACGTCTACAGAATAAGGATACCCAGATGTTGTATGTGTGTCTAATTCATCAACATCGAACATAGATCTTGTTATAAACTTTTAAATATCACATAGATCAACTTAACAAACATTGACATTCTTGGTAAAAACTAAGTTAAAATTATTTTTTTCAGATGAATTTACAAGTGTGTATTGTAGGTTACACGTGAAGTGTTAGACGTGAAGTGTTAGACGTGAAGTGTTAGACGTGAAGTGTTAGACGTGAAGTGTTAGACGTGAAATGGTAGATGTGAATTGTTAGAAGTGAAGTATAGCTAGACGTGAAATGTTCGACGTGAAGTATTAGACGCGGAGTTAGACGTAGTGTTAGATGTAAATATTTAGACATGAAGTGTTAGAGATGAAGAGTTAGACGTGAAGTGTCAGAAGTGAAGCTGTAGACACGTCGTGTTAGAGGTGAAGTGTTAGAGAGTGACTTACCTTGTTGTGTGTGAGGGAAGGTGTTGTGTGACGTTGTCCAGTACAGATGTTGCAGCACTGGTACAGTACCTGCTGTCTGAGTGACTCTAACACTGCTCTGCCACTCCGGACTTGCAACCTGGCGCCTCAGATGTGTTCTCACAGCTGCACGCTACACGGGTTAGGCAACCCAGCAGACTTCTCAATGAAACTCCTCTCGGCCAATCAGAGGCACCGTTGGCCCGCAGGTCGTCGCTGATTGGAGAACTTGGTGGTGCATGAGGCGCCCACTAGTGACGTCAAGGGTGGGCGGGGCCCACCATGCGTGGATCAACACGCATGTGTGTTTATGTGTGTGTGTGTGTGTGTGTGTGTGTGTGTGTGTGTGTGTGTGTGTGTGTGTGTGTGTGTGTGTGTGTGTGTGTGTGTGTGTGTATGTGTGTGTATGTGTGTATGTGTGTGTGTGCGTGTGTGTGTGTGTGTGTGTGTGTGTGTGTACTCACATAGTTGTACTCACCTGATTGTGATTGCAGGGGTCGAGACTCAGCTCCTGGCCCCGCCTCTTCACTGAACGCTACTTGGTCCTTTCTCTCCCTGCTCCATGAGCTTTATCATACCTCACCTTAAAGGTATGTATGGTTCCTGCCTTCACTACATCATTTGCTAGAATAATGCACTTCCTGACAACTCTATGACTGAAGAAATATCCAAACATCTCTTTGACTCATCTGAGTCTTCAACTTCTAAGTGTGACCAATTGTTTTTGTGTCCCCTCTCTGGAACAGCCTGTTTCTGTCCACCTTGTCTATTCCACGAAGTATTTTGTATGTCGTTATCATGTCTTCCCTAACCCTCCTGTCCTCCAGTGTCGTCAGGCCGATTTCCCTTAACCTTTCTTCGTAGGACATTCTCCTTAGCTCTGGAACTAGCCTTATTGCAAATCTTTGCACTTTCTCTAATTTCTTGACGTGCTTGACCCGGTGTGAGTTCCAAACTGGTGCTACATACTCCAGTATGGACCTGACGTACACGGTGTACAGTGTCTTGAACGATTCCTTACTGAGGTATCGGAACGCTATTCAAAGGTTTGCCAGGCGCCCATATGATGCAGCAGTTATTTGGTTGATGTGTGCTTCCGGAGACGTGCTCGGTTTTATACTCACCTCAAGATCTTTCTCCCTGAGTGAGGTTTGCAGTCTTTGGCCACCTAGCCTATACTCTGTCTGCGGTCTTCTTTGCCCTTCCTCGATCTTCATGACTTTGCATTTGACGGGGTTAAATTCGAGAAACCAGTTACTGGACCAGGTGTCCGGCCTGTCCAGGTCTCTTTGATGTCCTGCCTGATCCTCATCTGATTAAATTCTCCTCATTAACTTCACATCATCTGCAAGCAGGGACACTTCTGAGTCTATCCCTTCCATCATGTCATTCACATATACCAAAAATAGCGCTGGTCCTAGGATCGACCCCTGTGGGACCCCGCTCGTCACAGGTGCCCACTGTGATACCTCATCACGTACCATGGCTCGTTGTTGCCTCCCTGTCAGGTATTCTCTGATCCATTGCAGTGCCCTTCCTGTTATATGCACCTGATCCTCTAGCTTCTGCACTAATCTCTTGTGAGGAACTGTGTTGAAGGCCTTCTTGCAGTCCAAGAAGATGCAATCAACCCACCCCTCTCTCTCATGTCTTATTTCTGTTACTTTATCATAAAACTCCAGAAGGTTTGTGACACAGGATTTGCCTTTCATGAATCGGTGCTGGTTGTCGTTTATAACCTTGTTCCGTTCCAGGTGCTCCACCACTCTTCTGATAATCTTCTCCATGATTTTGCATACTATGCACGTCAATGACACTGGAATATAGTTTAGTGCCTCTTTTCTTTCTCCTTTTTTAAAAATGGGAACTACATTTGCCGTCTTCCATACCTCAGGTAGTTGCCCAGTTTCTAGGGATGTGTTGAAGATTGCGGTTAGTGGCACACACAGCGTTTATCCTCCCTCTCTAAGGACGCATAGGGAGATGTCGTCTGATCCCATTGCCTTTGAGATAGCAAGGCCACTTAGCAGCTTCTTCACCTCCTCCTCAGTTGTGTGTAAGTCATCCAACAATTGTTGGTATATTCCTTGTTGGTGTCTCCCTCCGTTCTCTCTTCCCAGAGTCCTTCCTGTCTCCACTGTAAATACTTCCTTAAATCTCGTGTTGAGCTTCTCACATGTTTTGTTAGTTCCACGTGTCTTGTCAGTTCCCCACCTTCTTTCCTCAGCCTGATCACCTGGTCTTTGACTGTTGTCTTCCTCCTAATGTGGCTAAACAGCAGCTTCGGGTCAGACTTGACTTTTGATGCTTTGTCGTTTTCGTACTGTCGTTGAGCCTCCCTCCTTATCTGTGCATACTCGTTTCTGGTTCTTCTTATTTTCTCCTTATTTTCCTGGGTTCTTTGTCTTCTATACCTTTTACATTCTCTAGTGCACTTAGTTTTTGCCTCCCTACACCTTCGGGTAAACCAGGGGCTCGTTCTGGTCTTCCCATTATTTCTGTTGCCCTTGGGAACAAACCTTTCGTCTGCCTCCTTGCATTTTGTTGTTACATATTCCATTTCCTTTACTGACTTTCCTACCAATTCTCTGTCCCACTGAACCTCCAGCAGGAAGTTCCTCATACCTGTTTGGCTTTTCCTACTCAAATTCTGTTACCCTCTCCACTTGTAACTCTACTATGTAATCAATGTAATCAAAGCTTAGAACCACGTGATCACTAGCTCCAAGGGGCCTCTCATATGTGATGTCCTCAATGTCTGAACTGCTCAGGGTGAACACAAGGTCCAGTCTTGCTGGTTCATCCTCCTCTCTCTCTCTGGTAGTGTCCATGACATGTTGATGCATGAGGTTTTCCAGTACCACATGCATCATCTTGGCTCTCCATGTTTCGGGACTCCCATGTGCCTCCAGGTTTTCCCAATCGATTTCTCTGTGGTTGAAATCGCCCATAACCAGTAACTTTGCTCTGCACGAATGAGCTCTTCTTGCCACCTCAGCCAGTGTGCCCACCATCGCTCTGTTGTTCCCTTCATATTCCTCTCTTGGCCTCCTGCAGTTCTGTGGTGAGTTATACATCACTTCAATGACTCTCTTATGTTTCCCAGACTGAATTGTACCAACTATGTAATCCTTTTCTCCAATCTCGTCCATGTATGTGTGTGTGTGTGTGTGTGTGTGTGTGTGTGTGTGTGTGTGTATGTGTGTGTGTGTGTGTGTGTGTGTGTTTGTGTGTGTGTGTGTGTGTGTGTGTGTGTGTGTGTGTGTGGGAGTTGCCCAGTTTCAATGGATGTGTTCAAGATCTTTGTTAGTGGCACACACAGCATCTCTGCTCCCTCTCTAAGGACCCACGGAGAGATGTTGTCTGGTCCCACCGCCATTGAGGTATCAAGTTCACATAGCAGCTTCTTCACCTTCTCCTCGGTTATGTGTACCTCATCCAGCACTTGTTGGTGTACCTCCCTGTTCTGATTTCCTGGAGTCCTTCCTGTCTCCATTGTAAATACTTCTTTGAAAGTCTTGTTGAGCTCCTCACATACCTCTTGGTCACTACTTGTGAACTCCCCAAGTTCGTTCCTCAGCCTGATTACCTGGTCCTTGACTGTTGTTTTCCTCCTGATGTGGCTATACAACAGTTTCGGGTCAGACTTGACTTTCGATGCTATGTCATTTTCGTATTGTCGCTGAGCCTCCCTTCTTATCTCTGCATATTCGTTCTGACTCTTCGGCTAAACTCTTTATTTTCCTGGGTCCTTTGTTTCTGTACTTTTTCCATTCTCTAGTGCACTTAATTTTTGCCTCCCTACACGTTTGGTCTTCCCATTGTTTCTGTTTCCCTTGGGAACAACCCTCTCTTCTGCCTCCTTCCATTTTGTTGTCACGTAATCCATCATTTCTCACATTGGTTTTCCTGCCAATTTTCTCTCCCACTGAACGTCTTGCAGGAAGTTTCTCATGCCTGTGTAGTCCCCCCTTTTGTAGTTAAGCTTTTCCTGACCTATTCATGCTTCCCTCCCCACTTGTAGCGCCACAGTGCCCCACGTGCCCCGCCATGCTCTGTGTTTTTTCATGATTATCGTGATCTCGTTTGTGTGCTAGAACTCTAGACTGTGCCAATGAACTTATAAGGTTCATCCCTCCAGTGCTTGGAACCGATCTAGCAGAAAATAGTATACAATGCGTCAAAAAAGGAGAATTAGTATGTAATACCTGTCAGAGTCATACTTCGAGAGGGGACCTTAGGCTTAGTGTGCCGTGTGCAAATAACCATATTAGGACTTTTTTGTCGAAGGAAAGACAGTCTCCAGGATAACAGAGTGTCATACATATAGTGTTTATCACAGTGGTACCGTGGTATATAGATAAGATAATAAAATAAATGTAAGGTGAAAATTAAGGCTAATTTAGGCTAAAGAGGCAGGTTTCATTTGGTAAACAGTTACCAACAGTCTCCAGGACCCTACCATGCACGTCACCTCGTATTAATAATCTTCTAGACCTGCCAGTGTACCCGACCTATAATTTAGTGATACCATCCACCTAGTGACATCATCCAGAAACCTCTACAGTGTTGCCATAGCTAATAATCAGTAACAAATCGGTACTTATTGTGATGGAGCGATGTATACAGTTGGTGGTAATACATTAAGCCTATAGTTAGCAGCGGTCGCAATATACACAACGAAAATCAAATATACTCCAGTAATCTCCGTCAGAAGCCACCGTCTGCAACACACAAGTATATTTTTTGTATCAAACTGAACACATATTAATCTGTTAAATATTTTTCCAGTAGTCCTTTTCATGAGTTAGTAAAAAATCACCGACTGGATACGTTCAAAATAAGTGATCTACTAATCCGGGTTAGTCCAGATTCTCCCTGATTCATCCAAGAAATAAGGGAACCAACGTCCAGATTCAAAAGGATTCGTTGAAAACAAGGTATCCTCTGACCGGATTCATAAGCTGATGGGGTTTTACGCGCCCTCATCAAACACCCACCAGTACCTGCAACAAATAGATACAATACAAATAGACAGTTAGTGGATCACTGTATATTAGTAAGAAATATACAATGATCCACTAACTGGATTCGTCTGGATTAGCCCGGATTTGCCCAAGAAATAAATAAACAAACGACCGGATTCAAAGAGATTCGTTGGAAATAAGGTATCCTCTGACCGGGTTCAAAAGCTCATAGGTTTTTGCACACCTTTATGGGTATTTGTGTGTGTGTGTGTGTGTGTGTGTGTGTGTGTGTGTGTGTGTGTGTGTGTGTGTGTGTGTGTCTGTGTGTCTATGTGTGTGTGCCTGTGTGTGTGCCTGTGTGTGTCTGTGTCTGTGTGTGTGTGTCTGTGTGTTTGTGTATGTTAGTTGTGTGTGTGTGAGTGTGTGTGTATGTGAGTGTGTGTGTGTATGAGTGTCTCTGTGTGTGAGTGTGTGTGTGTGAGTGTGTGTTGTGTGTGTGTGTGTGTGTGTGTATGAGTGTGTGTGTGTGTGTGTGTGTGAGTGTGTCTGTGTCTGTGTGGTGTGTGTGTGTGTGTGTGTGTGTGTGTGTGTGTGTGTACTCACCTAGTTGTACTCACCTAGTTGAGGTTGCGGGGGTCGAGTCCGAGCTCCTGGCCCGCCTCTTCACTGATCGCTACTAGGTCACTCTCCCTGAGGCCGTGAGCTTTATCATACCTTGCTTAAAGCTATGTATGGATCCTGCCTCCACTACATCGCTTCCCAAACTATTTCCACTTACTGACTACTCTGTGGCTGAAGAAATACTTCCTAACATCCCTGTGATTCACCTGTGTCTTCAGCTTCCAACTGTGTCCCTTGTTACTGTGTCCAATCTCTGGAACATCCTGTCTTTGTCCACCTTGTCAATTCCTCTCAGTATTTTGTATGTCGTTATCATGTCCCCCATATCTCTCCTGTCCTCCAGTGTCGTCAGGTTGATTTCCCTTAACCTCTCCTCGTAGGACATACCTCTTAGCTCTGGGACTAGTCTTGTTGAAAACCTTTGCCTTTCTCTAGTTTCTTTACGTGCTTGGCTAGGTGTGGGTTCCCAAACTGGTGCCGCATACTCCATATGGGCCTAACGTACACGGTGTACAGGGTCCTGAATGATTCCTTATTAAGATGTCGGAATGCTTTTCTGAGGTTTGCTAGGCGCCCATATGCTGCAGCAGTTATTTGGTTGATGTGCGCTTCAGGAGATGTGCCTGGTGTTATACTCACCCCAAGATCTTTTTCCTTGAGTGAGGTTTGTAGTCTCTGGCCCCCTAGACTGTACTCCGTCTGCGGTCTTCTTTGCCCTTCCCCAATCTTCATGACTTTGCACTTGGTGGGATTGAACTCCAGGACCCAATTGCTGGACCAGGTCTGCAGCCTGTCCAGATCCCTTTGTAGTTCTGCCTGGTCTTCGATGGAGTGAATTCTTCTCATCAACTTCACGTCATCTGCAAACAGGGACACCTCAGAGTCTATTCCTTCCGTCATGTCGTTCACAAATACCAGAAACAGCACTGGTCCTAGGACTGACCCCTGTGGGACCCCGCTGGTCACAGGTGCCCACTCTGACACCTCGCCACGTACCATGACTCGCTGCTGTCTTCCTGTCAAGTATTCCCTGATCCATTGTAGTGCCTTCCCTGTTATCCCTGCTTGGTCCTCCAGTTTTTGCACCAGTCTCTTGTGTGGAACTGTGTCAAACGCCTTCTTGCAGTCCAAGAAAATGCAATCCACCCACCCCTCTTTCTCTTGTCTTACTGCTGTCACCATGTCATAGAACTCCAGTAGGTTTGTGACACAGGATTTCCCGTCCCTGAAACCATGTTGGCTGCTGTTGATGAGATCGTTCCTTTCTAGGTGTTCACCACTCTTCTCCTGATAATCTTCTCCATGATTTTGCATACTATACATGTCAGTGACACTGGTCTGTAGTTTAATGCTTCGTGTCTATCTCCTTTTTTAAAGATTGGGACTACATTTGCTGTCTTCCATGCCTCAGGCAATCTCCCTGTTTCGATAGATGTATTGAATATTGTTGTTAGGGGTACACATAGTGCCTCTGCTCCCTCTCTCAATACCCATGGGGAGATGTTATCTGGCCCCATTGCCTTTGAGGTATCTAGCTCACTCAGAAGCCTCTTCACTTCTTCCTCGGTTGTGTGCACTGTGTCCAGCACATGGTGGTGTGCCCCACCTCTCCGTCTTTCTGGAGCCCCTTCTGTCTCCTCTGTGAACACTTCTTTGAATCTCTTGTTGAGTTCCTCACATACTTCACGGTCATTTCTTGTTGTCTCTCCTCCTTCCTTCCTTAGCTGATTACCTGGTCCTTGACTGTTTTTTTTCCTCCTGATGTGGCTGTACAACAGTTTCGGGTCAGATTTGGCTTTCGCTGCTATGTCATTTTCATATTGTCTTTGGGCCTCCCTTCTTATCTGTGCATATTCGTTTCTGGCTCTACGACTGCTCTCCTTATTCTCCTGGGTCCTTTGCCTTCTATATTTCTTCCATTCCCTAGCACACTTGGTTTTTGCCTCCCTGCACCTTTGGGTAAACCATGGGCTCATCCTAGCTTTTTCATTATTCCTGTTACCCTTGGGTATAAACCTCTCCTCAGCCTCCTTGCATTTTGTTGCTACATATTCCATCATCTCATTAACTGGCTTCCCTGCCAGTTCTCTGTCCCACTGAACCCCGTTCAGGAAGTTCCTCATTCCTATGTAGTCCCCTTTCTTGTAGTTTGGCTTCATTCGTCCTGGCCTTCCTGCTTCTCCCTCCAGTTGTAGCTCTACTGTGTATTCGAAGCTTAAAACCACATGGTCACTGGCCCCAAGGGGTCTTTCATATGTGATGTCCTCGATATCTGCACTACTCAAGGTGAATACTAAGTCCAGCCTTGCTGGTTCATCCTCTCCTCTCTCTCTTGTAGTGTCCCTTACGTGTTGGTACATGAAGTTTTTCCAGTACCACCTCCATCACTTACCCCTTCATGTATTTCCCCCCCATGTGGGTCCAAGTTTCCCAAAAACGATCTCCTTGGGTTAAAAGTCACCCATGACAGGAGCTTTGCCCTGCATGCTGAGCCTTCTAGCCACTCTACCCAGGTGTCAACATCGCCATTGCTCCGTCGTACTTTGCTTTGGGCATCCTGCTGTTTTCTGCGGGGGTTATACATCACTGTATTACCACCTTGGGACCTCCAGAGTGAAGCGTTTCTGCATGCAATCACTTTCTTCCCCCGCTGTCTCCTCTCCCAGCTCATCAAAATTCCGCGTTTTTTTGATCACAATCCCACTCTCCACCCCCCCGTTCCTCGTTTTTCCTAGGTTTTTGGTTCCCCCTTTGGAAAGATGGCATTGTTATCATACCTGTAAGTTTGGGTTTCTGTAGAGCTATGATGTCCGGTGGCTTCTTTGACTCTGTCATGCCACTCCTCCCATTATTTGTTATTCCACAGCGTTTGTGTACCTACCTTCGTTTCCTTTCCAACACTGTTTTTGGGGGGGGCCGTGGGGGGGAGCCCTGGGGATACTGTGGGATTCTATAGCTGGTTTTGGGTGGGGGCTGGGGGTATGACTGTAGTGTTTTGGGGGATGGTGTGATAGGTTGTATGGTTCTGGAATAGTGTGTATGTGCTTGCCCTTGCTGTTCTGTTCTGTCTGACGCCTTGCGGGTTCCATCCTGTCTCTTTTTCCTGCCCCTTTTTCGTTTTTTTTTTCCTCCCCCTCACTGCTGCGTTTGATTTTTTTCTGTCTCTGTCTGGGAAACCCTTTGTACTCTTCGAGTATTTCAATTGGGGTTTCTTTTGGAGGACCGTTCCGCACTATTTCCGCCTGAAAAACAGCTTGATTGGTGGGTTTTCCCCCCCTTTCGAGTCCCCCCCTTTTCTCTGAAAATTTATAATCTCGTCCATCTCTTCACCTATTTCCGTGATTATTTTCTAAATTCCTTTCTTTCTCCTGCTGCCTTTCGTGTGTGTTTTTTCCCTCTCTCCCTAAAGCCCAGGGATAACACGATTTTTCCCCTTTTCCCCCCCCCATTGCCTCACCTCTGTGACCGGGACCTCCCTTATGGGTCAGTTTCTCCCCTTGTTTTTTCCAGTGGCCCTTGATAGCATGGTTGTCCCTCGCATTCGCCCTATCCCCCTCTCCATCTGCAACCCGTTCTCCCTTTCACCCCTTTTGGGTCCCCCCTTGAGGCGATTGACCTTGCTAATTCAAAATTCCTTCTTTCCTGTTCGGCCTCGCATTCCCAATGCTGTTCTTCTTGGTCACTCCCCCTGTACTCGCTTCGCCTATTTATTAAACTTCTGGGGCCCCTTTTTTTGGCTCTGCAGTTTTATTGTGCCTCCCCAATTTTTTGTCTCCTTTCCAACCTCTTTTCCAATTTCACAGAGAGCTCTTTCTCCATTTTTTCCAAAGTCTCCTAATTTTTTTCTCCCACCTTTTCCCCCCTTTTCCATGCTCCTCCATCCACCCCCCCTACCAAACCATTCTCATCTGTCCTTTGGTTCCTGCGAGTCCGCACTATTTTTTTTTTTTTTTTTTTTGTGAGAGAAAGGAAGGGAAAAGGTTTGAAGGAGAGGAGAGGGGGAAGAGTGAAAAAGGGGAAAGGGGGGAGAGGGGGTAGAGGGGAAAGAGAGAGAAGGGAAAGGTAGAGAAGGGGGATAGGAGAAGGAAAAAAGGGGAAGAGAGAGTGAGAGTGAGAGAGAGAGAGGGAGGAGGGGTGAAGGGAAGGGTAAGAGAGGGGGGGAAGTTTTAAGGGGAAAAGGGGAAGAGAGAGGGGGAAAGAGGAGGAGAGGGGAGAGGGAGAGAGAGTGAGAGAAGAGGGGGGGGGAGAGTGAAGGGAAGGGAGGAAAGGGGGGGAGTTAGAAGGGAAAAAGGGGAAGAGGAGGAAAAGGAGAGAGAGAGAGAAAAGGAGGGAGAGAGAGGAGGGAGAGAGGGGGAGAGAGTGAAGAGAGGGGGAGAGAGAGTGAAAGGAAGGGGAGGAGAGGGGGAGAGTTAGAAGGGGAAAAAGGGGAAAAGAGAGAGCAAGGAGAGAGAGAGAGGGGGGAGAGAGAGAGAGGGGAGAGAGGGAGGAGGGAGGGAGAGAGAGAGATGGAGGGGGAGAGGGGGAGTAGAGAAGGCAAAAAGAGGGGGGGAGAGGGGGGGGGGAGAGGGGGGAAGGGGGGGAAAAAAGGGGGAAAGGAAGGCGAGAGGGGAGAGAGAGGCTGGGGGAGAGGGAGGGGGGGAGGGGAGAGAGATGGGGAAAGGGAGAGGGGGAGAGAAATGGGAGGGGAGAGATGTTAGAGGGGGGAGAGTTTAGAGAGGGGGGGGTGTTTAGAGGGAAAAGATGTTAGGGGGGAGGGAGAGGGGAAAAGAGGGAGAGAGAAAGGGGCGAGGTTCAAGGGGCAGTTCACAGGACGGGGTAAACGTGTAGTGTGTGTTTGGTGTTTACTACAGCTTACAAGTGTTGTTCCCCGGGGTTTTTGTGTGTTGTTGTGTGTGTGTGTGGTGTGTGTGGTGTGTGTGTGTGTTTTGTGTGTGTGTGTGTGACTCACCTATTTGTACCACCTATTTTTGTTTTTCGGGGTCGGGGTCCCAGCTCCGGCCCCCCCTCTTCACCGGTTGCTACTAGGCCCTCTCTCTCCCCATCCAGAGCTTTTTCAAACCTCGTCTTAAAAAAGTGTATGGTTCCTGCCTCCACTACGTCATTTTCTGGGTATTCCACTGCCTTACAAAAATCATGACGAAAAAATACTTCCTACTTTTCTCTCTGACTCATTTGTGTCTTCAACTTCCAATTGTGGCCTCTTGTTTCTGTGTCCCCCCCTGGAATCATCCTGTCTTTGTCACCTTGTCCAATTCCACGCAGTATTTTATATGTCGTTTATCATGTCACCCCTGACCCTCCTGTCCCCTCCAGTTGGTAAGGCCGATGAATTCGCTTAATCTTTCCTCATAGGACATTCCCTTAGCTCTGGAACTAGCCTTGTCGCAAAACCTTTGTACTTTCTCTAGATTGCTTGACGTGCTTATCAAAGTGCGTGTATCCAAACAGGTGCAGCATACTCCAGTATGGGCCTGACATACACGGTGTACAGTGTCTTTTTTGAATGATTCCTTACTAAGGTATCGGAATGCTGTTCCAGGTTTTGCCAGGCGCCCATATGCTGCAGCAGGTATCTGTGTGACTGTATGTGTGATGTGTGTGTGTGTGTGTGTGCGTGTGTGTGTGTGTGTGTGTGTGTGTGTGTGTGTGTGTGATGGTGTGTGTGTCTGTATGTGAAGTGTGTGTATGTATTGAAAGTTGTGTATGTGTATGTGAGTGTGTGTGTGAGTTGTGTGGTGTGTTGTGTGTGTGTGTGTTGTGTGTGTGTGTGTGTGTGTAGTGTGTTGTGTGAATGTGTGTGGTGTGTGTATGTGTGTGTGTATGTGTGTGTGTGTGTTGTGTGTGTGTGTGTGTGTGTGTGTGAGTGGGGAGAGTGTGTGTGTATGTGTGTGTGTGGTGTGTGTATGTGTGGTGTTGTGTGTGTACTCCACCTATTGTACTCAACTCTAGTTGAGGTTGCGGGGGTCGAGTCCGAGCTCACCTGGCCCCGCCTCTCACTGATCGCTACTAGGTCACTCTCCCAGAGCCGTGAGCTTTATCATACTCTGCTAAAGACTATGTATGGATCCTCCTCCACTACATCGCTTCCAAACTATTCCACTTACTGACTATCTCTGTGGCTGAAGAAATACTTCCTAAACATCCGTGATTCATCTGTGTCTTCAGACTCCAACTGTGTCCCCTTGTACTGTTTCCATCTCAGGAACATCCTGTCCTTTGTCCACCATGTCAATTCCTCTCAGTATTTTGTATGTTCGTTATCATGTCCCCCCCCTATCTCTCCAGTCCTCCAGTGTCGTTCAGTTGATTACCCTTACCTCTCCTCGTAGGACAAACCTCTGTGTGTGTGTGTGTGTGATATTGTGAGGTGTATGTGTGTGTGTGTGTGTTGTGTGTGTTTGTGTGTGTATGTGAGTGTGTATGTTGTGTGTGTGTATGTGTGTGTGTGTGAATTTGTGTAGTGTGTGTGTGTGTTGGTGTGTGTGAGGTTGTGTGTGTGTGTGTTGTGTGGTGTGTGTGTGTATGTGGTGTGTGTGTGTGTTGTGTTGATTGGGTGTTTGTGTGTGTGTATGTGTGTGTGTGTATGTGTTGTGTGTGTGTGTAATGTGGTGTGTGTATGTGGTGTGTGTGTGTAATGTGTGTGTGTGTGTGGTGTGTGTGTGGGTGTGTGTTTGTGTTGGTGTCTGTATGTGTGTTTGTGTATGTATGTGTATGTGTGTGTATGTGTATGTGTGTGGTGTGTGTGTGTGTGAGTGTGTGTGTGTGTATGTGTATGAGTGTGTGTGTTGTGTGTGTGTGTATGTGTGTGTGTGAGGTGTATGTGTGTGTGTATGTGTGTGTGTGTGTGTATATGGTTGGTGGTGTGTGTGTGTGTGTGTGTGTGGTGTGTGTGTGTGGTGTGTGTGTGTGGTGTGTGTGTGTGTGTGTGTGTGTGTGTGTGTGAGTGCCCCCAACTTCTAAGTGTTCATACTGCCAATAAAATAACTGGTAGATACCAGTAATTCTAAGCTACAATACTTGTAACACTTATCGATTCTACTTATAAAATTCAAGAAGTAGCTAGTTGTAAAATTTAGCTTGTCCTCAGCTTAAGGTGTCCTGACGTTATCCCTCACAACCGCTTACTCCTAGCACTCTCGTCATGCTATTTCACTCTAATTCTGGTAATGTCTTGCAGAGTGAGGTGACCAGTAATCTAAAAGTGATCAGACCAGACTCCACCTTGCAAAAAGCATCCAACATGAAATACTTGCGCTGACAGCGTGTGATGACAAGTTTTGCTAGAAGCTGATGACGTAGCCGTTCGTACATAGGCCTTCTATCAACTAATTTGTACTCCTTTCACCCGGGGGGGGGGTGGGGGGGGGGGGGGGGGGGGGGGGGGGGGGGGGGGGTGATGTTTATAATCATTTATGCTCTGCATCCCGTGTCCTCAAGTGATTGTCACTTTTCACATTATTACAAATACACTTCACATTCGGTGTTGCAACATATTGTATAATGGCAACAGACTGTTGTTGACGTCACTTGCTTCAGCATGCCTACTGCCACCTTCCCTTGTTGTATATTTGTAATTTTTCTTTCTTCTTCCTTTTGCTTTAATAACTTTTTCACTCTCACATTACGTGCCCCACATTTCACTTGTTAACCATCAAATGCTGTTAATTCCCTTGATCACAACCGTTTCCACACTCACTTTGATCTTTTTATGTTTGTATCTGTGTGGCAACATGCCTACAGATCCAACAACGGTTTGGCACTATTAAAAAGAAAATACTGAATTTAGGTTTCCCCCTCGAATTTTTTCAACTAATAACTATAGTTATCACTCGTAGGTTTGTTCACTGACTTTTTCACTACCACTGATTACTGTAGGGTTATTACACGCCTCAAAAACACGAAGGTTCTCGGAGCCTTGTGTATCCCACGTCTGCACCCACCGTGTGTGGTGTGTGTGTGTGTGTGAGTGTGTGTGTGTGTGTATGGTTGTGGTATGGTGGTGTGTGTGGTGTGTGTGTGTGTGGGTTGTATGCGGTGTGTGTATGTCGTGTTGTGTTGTGTTGTATATGTGGTGTGTTTTGTGTGTGTATTGGTGTGTAATGTGGTGTGTGTTGTTGTGTGTGTTGTGTGTGGGTTGTGTGTGTTGTGTGTTGTGATGTGTGTGTGTGTGGTTTTTGTGTGTGTGTGTTTCTTTACCTCACCTATTTGTGGTTGTTTGGGTCAGTTTACAGCTCCTGGCCCGCCTCTTCGCTGATTGCTACTGGTCCTCTCTCCCCTCCCCCCAAGAGCTCTAAAAAACCTCCCCTTTAAAAAAAACCCCAAATTTTTTTTGTTCCTGCCCCATACACATTTTTCTAGGTTTTTCCCAGGGGCCTGACTACCAGACGAAGAAATACTTCCTAACATCCCTTTGATTCATTTTGAGTCTTCAATTTTCCAATTGTGAACCTCTTGTGTCTGTGTCCATCCCCGGAACATCCCGTCTTTGTCCCCTTGTCTATTCCGTGCAGTTTTTTATTTTGTCTTATCATGTCCCCCCTAAACCCCCCTGTCCCCCAGTGTCGTCGGGCCGACCCCCCTAAACCCTTTCTTCGTGGGACAAACCCCGTAGTTTCTGGGTTACCCTTGTTGCAAACATTTGAAATTTTCTTTTAATTTTTTTTGACGTGCTTAAATGGGTGGGTTTCCCAAAAACTGGTGCTGCTTTACTCCAGAAATGGGCCTGACGAGAGGGTATACGAGTTTTTAAAAAACGAATCCTTACTGAGATATGGGAACGTTTCCGTGGGGTTTCCCGGGCCCCGTATCCCTGCAGCAGTTATCTGATTGTTGTGCGCCTAGGAAAATTTGCTCTTTTTGTCCCTAAACCCCCCAGTTTTTTTCCCTTGATGGGGTTTTTGCAGTCTTTGGCCATAAAAAATAATTGTGCCCTGGGGGTTTCTTCCCCTTCCCCCAATTTTCCCTACTTTGCTTTTGGGCAGGGTTAAATTAAAGGAGCCAGTTGGGGAAACCAGGCTTGTAGCCTGCCCAGGTCTTTTTGAAAGCCCTCCTAAACCTTTCGTCCGTTTTTGATTATTTCATTAACTTCGCATCACTGCAAACAAGGACCCCTCTGAGTCTACCCCTTCCGTTATTCTTCACATATCAAGAACAGAACAGGCCCTAAACTGCCCCCTTTTGGAACCCCGCGGGTCACAGGCGCCCCCTCAAAAAACCTCGTCACGTACCAGATCGTTTTCCCCTTCCCTGTCAAATTTCCTGATCCATTGCAGTCCCTTTTTGGGTATTTTGTGCCTGACCCTCTAGTTTTTTGGCAGTAACCTCTTGTGGGGAAACTGTGTCAAAGGCCTTCTTTGCAGCCCCAAAAATTGCAGTCGACCCACCCCCTCTTTCTTTTGTTTTTCTTCTTAAACCTTGCCCATAAAACTCTAGTGGGTTTTGACACAGGATTTTCCTTCACTAAACCCGTGCTGGTTTTTCCAATTTTTACATTTGTTTTTTCCAGGTGCCCCACCACTTCCCCCTGTTGATTTCTCCATGACCTTGATCCTAACACGTTAGTGAACAGGTCTGTTTTTTGGGGCCTCATGTCTCTCCCTTTTTTAAAAAATTGGGCCAAATTTTGCCATTTTCCTTTCCCTCGGGAGTTCCCCCAGTTTCAAATGATGTGTTGAAGTTCTTTGTTTTGGCCACAAAAAACTCTGCTCCCTTTAAAGGGAAACCCATGGAGAGATGTTGTCGGGCCCCAACCCCCTTTTGAGGTGTAAAAGTTGCATACGGCTTTTTTACCTCCTCCTTGCTTTATGTCCTATCCAGCACTTGCTGGGGGGCCCCCTGTTCTGATTTCTTGGAGCCCTACGGGTTTTCCCACTGTAAATACCTTTTTAAATCTTGTTTGACCCCTTTGAAAAAACCTCCGGTGGTTTTTTGGGAAATTTCCCCCATCCCCCTTTCCCTCGTCGATTCCCGGGTCCTTGACTGTTGTTTTCCTCCTGTTGTGGCTGTAAAAACAGTTTCGGGTCAGTTTTTACTTTTGATGCTATGTCTTTTTCATATTGCTCTGAGCCCCCCCTTCTTATCTGTGCATATTCGTTTCGGGGCCTTTGGGGCCTGATTTCTTTTTTTTTTTCCTGAGTTCCTGTTTTGTACCTTTTCCATTTTAGTACCCCAAGTTTTTCCCCCTCCCTAAAACCTTTTGGGGTAAACCCAAGGACTCTTTTCTGTTCTTCCCATTATTTCTTTTTTCCGGGAAAACAAACCCTCCTCTGCCTCCTTGCTTTTTTGGGGTTTACAAACCCAAACATTTTTTGTACGGGTTTTTCTGTCATTTCCCCTCCCCACTCAATGCCCTTTAAGGAATTTCCCTCATGCGTGAGTTTTTCCCCCTTTTGTATTTTGGTTTTTTTCCCACCCCCTATTCCTGTTACTTCCCATTTTGGGGGCTAAAACTTTTGTAGTCGAAAGCAAGAACCCCAGATCACTAGCTCCCGGGGCCCTTTTTCATACATGATACCCTCGATGCCCCGAGCTACTCATGGTGAATAAAAGGGGCCCAACCCTTGCTGGTTCATCCTCCCCTCTCTTCTGGTAGTGCCCTAACATGTTGATGCAGGAGGTTTTCCAGAAACCACACCCCATCATTTTGGGCTCTCCTTTTTTGGGGGACCCCCAGGGGCTCCTTTTTTTCCCCAGTCAATTCCTTGGTTTGGAAATCCCCCCCAAACAAAGAAAATTTTGCTCCCCCCATGTGTGCTCCCCGGGCCACCTCGGCTTTTGTGTCGATCATTGCTCTGTTGCTTCAGTTTTCCCTCTTTTGGGCCCTCTGCAGTTTTTGTGGGTGGGTTGTCTTTACTGAAAATTATCACCTTATCCCCCTCAGACGGGAAATTTGGTTCCTACTAAGTAGTCCCTTTCGACCGTGCCATCCTTTCCCTTTCCTTTTTCTCAAAACCCCACGGGTTTTTTTAATGACATTGAAAACTCCTCCCCCCCTCTCCTCCCCCGTCCCTGAGGTTTGATATCCGGAGGGAAAAGATTGAATTGTTATTATTCTGGGAGTTTTGTTTCTGTGAGTGTTTATTTTCGGGGGATGTTTTCTTTGATTTTTTTCGTGCCACCCCTCATACTTGTTTTTTTATTCCACTGCATTTGTATACACACCTTCAACTTCTTTTCTAAGACTGGGGTCTGGGGGGTATTTTGGGGGTTGGGGGAAAGTGGGAGCCCTTTGGAAAAGGAAAAACTAGGGGTTTTGTTCCCTGTGGGGGTGGAGTTTGAAATGTATGGGGGGGGGTTTTTGGGATGTGGCAGGGGTTTTTATTTAGATTTTTGGGTTTTCACTGGGGTTGACCTGGTTGGGGAAGGTTTTCTATAGAAGTTGTGAGGGGGGCGTATTTGATCTTTTTCCCTGGGTTGGGTTTCTCCTGTTGCCCTCCTCCATCCCTCTTTTTTCCCTTTCCCCTTTGTACCATCTCTCTCAGTTTCTCCCTTTTCCCTTCTTGGGGTTTCTGCCGCGGCCCGAGATACACCTTCCTGTATGCCGGCTTGTCCCTTAACGTGTTTTTTCCTGCAGGATCCTGGTCCGAGTCTTTTTCGGGCCTTAAAAGGGGTCACTCTCACGGGTGGGTTTTTTTTTTTTTTAAAAAACCCCCCCTATTCTCCCGAAAATTTAAAAGCGGGTCAAGTTTCTTCTCCTATTGCTTTAAATGATCCCTTTAAATTGTTTTTTTTCCCCTTTGGGTTTTTTGCTTCATTTTTTTTCCCCTTAAAGTTCCTGGTGCCCATACAAAAAGGGACGCCCTCCCCCTTTTCATTCCCCCACGGCTTATCCCTGTGAATCCCCTCTTTTAAATTTGGTTTCCTCCACTGCAGTTTTCCTTTTCACCAGTTTCACGGGCTAATGTATTTGGGCTCATTGGCCTGTCATTTTCCCTTCTGGGTTTTCCCTTTGGGGTTCTGTTGTTTTTGTTTGGGGCCTCCCCTAAAGCTTAGCTCTTTCATTTGCTACAGTCCCCTCTGTTTAGAGCTTCTCCATGCAGTTTCCCCCTTCTTTCCCTACAGCCCCCTTTTTTGTAAATGAGGTGGGCGGGTCCTGTTGTAAATTTCCCAAAATGTTCCCTTTAGTTTTTTGGGCTTTTTCAGATTTTTAAAATTCCTCTTCAAACTCTGTATCCTGCTTCTGCTGCTTTGACTTTGCACCTCCCACTTCCTGTTTTCCTTTTATCTATCCTCTTTTTCCAAATTCTCATGCTAAGTTCCTAGTTTCTTTTCCCATTCAAAACCCCTTTTTTAATGAGCTCTGCTGCCCCAATCTTCCTATGCATTTTTCCCTCCTCCTGCCCCTTTGGTTTTTTTTTTAAAACATAGAACAAAAAATTGTGGGGAAACTGCAGAAGGCCAAAGGGCCCTTACGGGCAGGTCCTTAATAAAAAACGACATCTATTTAAAGTACTCAAAAAAAATAACCCCCCTTTACCCCTTACACCAATAAAACCCCAAGCCCCTCCCACTCATATTTTTGCCCAAAGTTTTTCTTAAAGAAACCCAAAGGGTTTCCAAAAACCTCTATCACCCTACGGGGAAGACGGGTTTCCACGAATCTAAACCTTTTTGGAAAACCATTACTTACCTAGGCCCTTTCTAAATCTAAATTTTTTCCAACTTAAATCCATTTTCCGGGTTTCCCTTTCCCGGGTTTTCGACACCCTCAGTCCCTTTTTTTTAAGTCCCCCTTGTTTTTTCCCCTCACCACTTATACCCTTAAAATGATATCTCCCCTCATTCAACGCCTCTCCAGAGAGTGGAGTTTTTAAGGGCTTTAAGTCTATTTTCCCATACGGAGGTTCCTTAAAACAGAAAATCTTTTGTCTTTTTCTCTGTATGTTCTCTAATGGGGGTCAATTCCATCCTGTAGTAAGGGGCCCCCAAAACTACCCGCATAATCAAAATTGAGGCCTCACTAGTGATGTATAGAGTTTAAAAATAATTTTGGATCTTTTACTTATACTTCTTTAGATAAATCCAAGTTAAATTTTTGGCCTTGTTGCGCAAACAAGGCACTGCTGTCTTTTTGGGTTTTGATTTCTGCTTTCCATGACTCCCCAAATCTTTTTCCATTTTGTAAGACCAAACTCTACTTCACCTAGAATTTTAGCTTTGAGGGTTAATTTTTTTTTACCAAGGGGAAGTACCTTAAACTTTCCACATTAAATTCTCGCCATTTCTCAGGGCCAAAAACATTAATTTGTTCAAACGTCCTGGAGTTCATTGTATCCCCTCAGAGTGAAAATTTTTCGCCTATCTTTTTAAACATCAGCAAACTTACTTGTCACTAGTAATCCCTTCCTCAAGGTCATTAATGTAAAGTTTGAAAAAGAAGGGCCTAAAACCGATCCTTGTGGGAAAGCCCAAATATTTACTAAACCCCCTTCCCGATTTCACTCCATTAAAGGTAACTCTCTGCTTTTTATTGGGGGAAGCCATTTCCCAAACCAAAGCTAAACTTTTTCCTCCATACCATGGCTTTCCCCTTTTCAAAAAGTCTCTTTGAGGGGCCTGTCGAAAAACTTTAAAATTTAAAACCAAATAAAAAATACAATTTTTCCCTTTTCACTATAAAAGGGCCCCAAATGTTCTTTTGAAGAACCCTCATAAGTTTGTCAGGCAGGAACACCCTCGTGAAAACCATGCTGAGATTCAGTTTTCAAGTTTTGCTCTTTTAAGGTGACTTCTGATAAAGTCAGCTATAATTTTATTCTAATAACTTGCCCACTATAGATGTTTAGGTTTTTGGACGGGAATTTGAAGGAGTGGAAATTTCCCCCCGTTTGAAATAGGGAAAAACATTAGCCATCTTTCCCCATCTCTGGCACAACACTGGTAAAGGGTGGACCATTGAATTTCACTCGTTTAAAGGGGTGAAATAAACCCAATTTTTTGCATTCCCCTTTAAATACCCTTTGAAAACAACTCATCGGGTCCCGGGGGGCTTATTTTGTTTCGTTTTTTCTATCGGTTTTAAAAAAGTCCCTCCCTGACATAATTTTAGTTTAAATTAAATTTTTCAGGAACTAAATAATTGTTAATTACTGGAATCTCATTTACATCTTCCGGGGGTAAAAACCCGACAAAAAAAAGTCATTAAAAAAAGAAAAACATTTCCCTTTTATTAACCTTTAGGGGTCCATTCCCCGATTTCAAGGTCCTACTTTTTCCTTCACCCTTTGTCCTTTTTACTTGAAAGAACCCCTTTGGGTTAGTCCCTTTTATTCATTAGCAAAATCAATTTTTTAGTCACGTTTAGCCTTTCAAATTCCCCCCTTTTTTTCTTCTCTTTTTAAACTGAAAAATATTGTTTTTTAAGGGTTTAACCCCTCCCCTTCTAAAGCGCCTATAAATTCCCTTTTTTTTCCCTAATAGATGCTTTACCCCCTGTTAAAACCCCTTTGGGGTCGTTATTATTAGACCCCAATTTTTTCTCTGGGGAAATTTATACTCTGGGCCCCTGTGTACATTATTTAAAAAAAACCAAACATAAAAGCAGTTTCCCCTTTATTTCATAAATATGATTTTCGTCAAAAAAAAATTTGCTAATAACCCCAACAAGATTAACAGTTTTTTCCCCCCAAGTCCATTATAAACGGCCCCCGAACGAAAATCGGGGATTTTTTTTCTGTATTATCATTATTCTTGCATTCCCCCAAATTTAAGCCAAAGGTATGGATTTTGGGGGGGGTCACTTGGGGCCAAAATCTTCAGTGATCTCCCAAATTTTCCCAGTGTTTCCTTATTTTTACAAGACAGGTTTTAGCAAATAAATTTCCCCCGGAAAGGTTAAATTACACTCTGTTTCAGAAAACAGTCCCCGAATGTTTCCTGAAGTCCCTTGGCTCTAGATTTCCTTTTCAAAGAATTTTTAGTCAATTTGGCTAAAGTTAAAGTCCCCTTTCTTTTGACTACCCTTTTCTGTGTCCAAAACCCCAACAAATTTTGTCCCAAAAAAGTCTCCCCCTATCGTGATTTAAACCTGGAGGGGCGGTATATTACACCTAAATTAGTTTTTTTTTTGACCCTTTTCCCCGAACTCTCCCCCAAAAAGACTTGTTTTCTTGCTCCTTTTATTTTTTTACCCGTTTTTTTGCAAAAATTAAAATTTTCTCGAACATAAAAGGGAAATTTCCCCCCCCTTCCCTTAAATCTAAACCCCCAATTTAATAACTTTAAAACCCTGTATTACCTCAACATCATATCCCGTCTTTTAAATCATACCACGTTTCAAATTTTAAAGCAATGTATCAAAGTTCCCCGCACCTGCAAACCCAAAAGGGAAATTTATTAATTTTTTTTTCCTTTCCCCTTCGACTGTTTGCATAAAATACCCTTTATATGTTTTTTTTTTCTGGGCCCTTTTTCCCATTCATCTTTGTTTTTTACACAAAATTTTGAAATTATCTTTTCCCGAGTTATTCATGCAATTTTCTATTTAAAATTCTTAATTCAGAGCAAAGTCAATATATCCATACTCATTTTTAATCAATTTTTAAACCCATACCTTTTAAATAATCCTAGTTTAAAGTCCCCAACCCAAACCCCCCCAATATTAGCAAAAAAACCCACACCCGCCCTGGATAAGTGAAACCCCTCCCTGGCATACATTTCAATTTTGCCATAGAAGTTGTCCCCCGTTGTCAATGAATGGTACTGATTATCTTACAGTGTTTTTTCCAGCCCAAAAATTAATACCAAAATTTCCTTGGACAACCCTCATTTCCAACCCCCTCTTCTTGGCAAAATGCCACATTAACAGGGGCCCCCCCCTTTTTCCTTTTCATGTTTTATAGCTGTCCCGAACTTTCTAACTAAATCCTACTTCTACGCTTGCCTACATCATTGCCCCCGCACGGGGGCAAAAAATTGATTTTAAACCCCTTTTTGTTCATGTTTTTTGTAAACCGGGTAACAATGTCCCTTTCCCTCCCAGCCCCCGGGAAAACAACCCTTTGTCTCCTACTCCTGTCCCCCTTTAAACAAATGCCCCATCCATGTAAACTAAACCCGGCTATCCCCAACAACAACAAATATTCTTTCCCTTTCCTTTTTGTCCCTTCGTCGTGAAAAGACCCCGTAGTAGACTCAATTGAGGGTAGCAAAGAGAATTCCCTTGGAGGGTTTTCCCCGGGAGTTTTTCCCCAAACAGGGCTCTTTTTTCTTCATCGTTTCTGGGTTTCCAATTTGTTTTTTCTTGATCGTCCAAATTTGGTCCCCTGCTGCCAGCCCCTGACCACGGGTCCCCTTCTTGATGTGGGACTCGAAACAGGAGGCTACTACGAATCCTCTTGTTTTCCTCGGTCCTTTGCCGTATCTCCCTCTTCGCTGCCCTCAATTTTTCCTTAAGTTTGGGAAAATTGCTCGATGGAGGGATCTTGGTTCAGCCACGGGGGGCAAACAAAACACTTTTTTCACAGAGTTAAGTACAGGGTCCCACTCAAGAGCACACAAAAAGGTCCTTTACAGAGCTAATTTCACGTCACCCCTGGTAATTTCCGCACCACTGGGTTTCCCTCAAACCCCTTTTTTTTTTTATCCTGATCCTTTTAAATGGGGAAACCCCATGTATTCTGTATGTTAAGGGTTTTTTGTGTGTAGTCCCCGAGGGGGGGGGGGAAGTAGTGGTGGAACTTTGCATTTTGGGGGGGGGAGGAGTGGGGGGGGCTGTTTGTGTGTGTGGGGGGTGTGTTTTGTGGTTTTTGTGTGTGTGGTGAAATGTGTGTGGGGTGTTGTTGGGGTGTGTGTGTGGGGGTGGGGCGTTTTGGGGTGGTATGTGGTGCGTGTGTGTGTATTTTGGGGTGTGTGTGTGTGAATGTGGTGTCTGGGGGTGTGGGTGTGTGTGTGTGTGTGTGTGTGGTTTTGTGTGGGGTGGGGTGTTGTTGTGTGTTTTGTGTACATATAAAATAAAATTTTAAAAAAAGCCTATCCTTCCCCCCGCCCAAAACGGAAAGAAATTTGAAAAACGACTAAATTCTTTTGGGGAAATTTTTTAGGTAGCCAGCTAGAAGAGTAGTCAAGAGTTGTAAGATACCACCACCATGAAGCTCTGCGGTTTTAAATTTTGGGAGAAAAAATAAGGGGCAAAAAAAAGGCCCCGGAAATTTTCCCATTCCCGTGTGGTCAAAGGGCCCCCCTGGTAGAAAAGTAAAGGGGTTTTTAAAAACCAGTGGCCACATTTACATAAAAATCGAGAGATTTTTTTTTGGGGCCCCGCCCAAACGAGGGTACAACTGTAAAGAGGGAAAAGACATCTATACTAAAAAATAAAAAACCTTGGGAAAAATCCTTTTTTTAAGGACATTTTCAAAAAAGGGTTTTGCCCCCTGGGGAAAATTAAAATGGGGTGTTAGGATGGGGTTTTTCTTGGGGCAGGCTCCCGAGGGGGCAAATGCTGAAAGGGGGGGCCGTGGCTTTTTGAGGGGCTAGTGTTGTCCTTTCGACAGTGAACCGAAAGGAGACATTAGCCCTGGTGATGAAACAAGTCAAGACAATGCTATTCATTTCAAAGAGGTACAAAATAGCGATACTGCTGGAGATGGAACAAAAGGGGATGATGCCTCAGGGAATAGTGTTAACACATTACCAGCAAAACCTGGTAGAAGCATCGTTGTCCGTACAGGGATGATAGATATGGAGGAAACAGAAAAAATGCACCAGCAGCAAACGCAGCTACAATGAATCCTAGCAAACAGAAGTCCAATCCATGCAAATATTATGCCTTGGGTATCTGCAGGCACGGTATATTTGGTAATACAGGTGAGACATGCACCTTTGACCATCCTAAAAAATGCCGCACCCACATGACAACAGGAGAGTGCAACTACCCCTTTTATTTCACCCAGAAATGTGTCACTCATCAATCCATGCTGCCAGGCACATCATCTAAAGGGGACAAGAAGACACAGACCAGACAGACTATGGGAAACAAAAGAGGGGAGCCACAACCCCTCCAGGGACAGAATTTTGTTTAGGGCCAGGAAGGAAAACAGACTGGCCAGAAAAGACAATAATCCTACACCAATTGAAAACACTTCTGGAGCAGAGGCACGGACATTGGCCTCCACTCCAGAACGACAGATTTTAGAGCCAGTAAATATTTTTTTTATTAAC
This sequence comes from Cherax quadricarinatus, assembly GCF_026875155.1. Classification (NCBI taxonomy): domain Eukaryota; kingdom Metazoa; phylum Arthropoda; class Malacostraca; order Decapoda; family Parastacidae; genus Cherax; species Cherax quadricarinatus. The sequence goes on along the minus strand of NC_069427.1, from coordinate 28,919,429 downwards.
ACATCGGCCGATTTCCACCAAGGCAGGGTGGCCGAAAAAAAGAAAAACTTTCATCATCATTCACTCCATTACTGTCTTCCCAGAGGGGTTCTTTACACTGCAGTTATAAAACTGCTAAATTAACACCCCTCTTTCAGAGTGCAGGCACTGTACTTCCCATCTCCAGGACTCAAGTCCGGCCTGCCGGTATCCCTGAATTCCTTCATAAATGTTACTTTGCTCACACTCCAACAGCACGTCAAGTATTAAAAACCATTTGTCTCCATTCACTCCTATCAAATAAGCTCACGAATGCCAAGCCCCTCACACACAAAACTTCCTTTACCCCCTCCCTCCAACCCTTCCTAGGCCGACACCTGCCCCACCTTCCCTCCACTACAGATTTATGCACTCTCGAAGTCATTCTATTTTGTTCCATTCTCTCTACATGTCCGAAACCACCTCAGCAACCCCTCCTCAGCCCTCTGGCTAATAGTTTTGGTAATCCCACACCTTCTCCTAATTTCCAAACTACGAATTCTCTGCATTATATTCACACCACACATTGCCCTCAGACATGACATCTCCACTGCCTCCAGCCTTCTCCTCGCTGCAACATTCATTATCCATGCTTCATGCCCGTACAAGAGTGTTGGTAGAACTATACTCTCATACATTGCCCTCTTTGCTTCCAAGGACAAAGTTCTTTGTCTCCACAGACTCTTAAGTGCACCACTTACCCTTTTCCCCTCATCAGTTGCATGATTCACCTCATCCTTCATAGACTCATCTGCTGACACGTCCACTCCTAAATATCTGAATACATTCACCTCCTCCATACTCTCTCCCACCAATATGATATCCAATCTTTCGTCACCTAATCTTTTTGTTATCCTCATAACCTTACTCTTTCCTGTATTCACTTTTAATTTTTTTTCTTTTGCATACCCTACCAAATTCATCCACCAACCTCTGCACCTTCTCTTCAGAATCTCCCAAAGCACAGTGTCATCAGCAAAGAGCAACTGTGGCAACTCCCACTTTGTGTATGATTCTTTATCTTTTAACTCCACACTTCTTGCTAAGACCCTCGCATTCACTTCTCTTACAACCCCATCTATAAATATATTGAACAACCACGGTGACATCACACATCCTTGTCTAAGGCCTACTGTTAATGGGAAATAATCTCACTCTCTCCTACATACTCTAATCTGAGCCTCACTATCCTCGTAAAAACTCTTCACTGCTTTCAGTAACCTACCCCCTATACCATACACCTTTAACATCTGCCACACCGCCCCCCTATCCACCCTGTCATATGCCTTTTCCAAATCGATAAATGCCACAAAAACCTCTTTACCCTTATCTAAATACTGTTCACCTATATGGTTCACTGTAAACACCTAGTCCACACACCCCCTACCTTTTCTAAAGCCTCCTTGTTCATCTGCTATCCTACTCTCTGTCTTACTCTTAATTCTTTCAATAATAACTCTACCATACACTTTACCAGGTATACTCAACAGACTTATTCCCCTATAATTTTTGCACTCTCTTTTATCCCATTTGCCTTAATACAATCGAATCGAATCGAATCGAGGACGACGAGATCTGTCGTAAGATGGGAAGGAAGAAGGATATGGAAGGATGGAAATAACTGGAAAAGAATGGGGAGTAGGGGAAGAGGAGGAATCAAGGCAACTGGCCCAACCACTTTGGGACATGTGGTACAAAAGTACTGGAGACGTAGATAGAGAGGCTTGACTGATGTCATTGCTTGGCTCACTAGGAGAGGATGGCGAAGGCAGCGGTAGGAGCTGGGAGTGTCAGAAGGCAGCAAGCAGGATGAGTTGGTTATGGTCTTATACCGTTTATCAGTGCGGTAAATTGTTTTCGGGAGAGTTGTATCACACTTATGGGAGAGCTGTAGTAGTATTGGTTGGTTTGGAGTTCTGCACTACCACATGTAGTGCAGAACTTCTTGTCTTTTACTGGACATGCTTTGGTGGTGTGATGGTATGAATAACAGTTCCAGCAATGTTGGATGTAGTGATATCTCTCTGCTTCAATGTAGGTAGGGCTGATGTAGTAGTAATAGACAGCAAGACCTTCGTTCAGTGCAGTGGCAGCCATGTTCACGTCGGTGAAGGTGACCTTGAGCATGGACGTTGCATTTGGGATTTTTGTAATGCTGTCAACAGTAGCCCAAGTATTTTGCGTCTCGATGGATGACTTGAGTTCAGCAGGTGTTTGAGACGTCAGAATCTTGTCCAGTTTCTTTAGGAATACTGATTTCCTTGCCCTGAGGGCAGGAGATGACGTAACAGTAAACCCTTGAGTAGTAAGAGTAGTGATGGCTTCTGTAGTGAGTAGCTTCTCTGCTTCAGCATCATCGTGACACACAACAATGAATGCTTCTTTCAGTGACAATATGGTGTTGAATTTTACTTCCAGTGCTCCCTGAACAACAGTTGCAAGAGCAATCTTCGTTGAATCATCAACGGTACCATTTCTTGGTTTGATCTTTACACAATTTGCGTAGCTCATCGTGTAAGTCAAGGCGATGACAACGCTGGTAAAGGTTCCCCTCCCCAACGGGGATCGTAGGGAGACAGAGTAAGTAAGGAGAGCTGCTATGACCTGCCTGGGCGAGAGTCAAGAGCAGAATCCTTTTGGAACTATGCATGCTCTCTGTCAATCCCTAGGTACCTTACCCTCTTCCATACATTTATTAAATAATAGCACCAACCACTCCAAAACTACATCCCCTCCTGCTTTTGACATTTCTATCTTTATCCCATCAATCCCAGCTGCCTTACCCCCTTTCATTCCACCCACTGCCTCACGAACTTCCCCCACACTCACAACTGGCTCTTCCTCACTCCTACAAGATGTTATTCCTCCTTGCCGTATACATGAAATCACAGCTACCCTATCTTCATCAACATTTAACAATTCCTCGAAATATTCCGTCCATCTTCCCGATACCTCTGCCTCTCCATTTAATAACTCTCCTCTTCTATTTTCAACTGTCAAATCCATTTGTTCCCTAGGCTTTTTATCAATAAAATTTGTTGATATCTCACCCACTCTCTCATTTGCTCTCTTTTTACATTGCTTCACCACTCTCTTAGCCTCTCTTTTTTTCTCCATATACTCTTCCCTCCTTGCATCACTTCTACTTTGTAAAAACCTCTCATATGCTAACTTTTTCTCCTTTACTACCCTCTTTACATCAATATTCTACCAATCACTCTTCCCTCCCGCACCCACTTTCCTGTAACCACAAACTTCTGCTGAACACTCTAACCTACCCCATACATCTTCGACCCCATTGCCTATGCTCTCACTAGCCCATCTCTCCTCCAATAGTTGTTTATATCTTACCCTAACTGCCTCCTCTTTTAGTTTATACTCCTTCACCTCTCTCTTACCTGCTGCCTTTATTTTCCTTGTATCCCATCTACCTTTTACTTTCACTGTAGCTACAACTAGAAAGTGATCTATTATATCCGTGGCTCCTCTGTAAGCATGTACATCCTGAAGTCTACTCAATAGTTTTTTATCTACCAATACATGGTCTAACAAACTACTGCCATTTCACTCTACATCCCATCTTGTATACTTATTTATCCTCTTTTTCTTAAAATACGTATGTGGAAATTATTTAATTTCCGAAGCTATAGTGTCTAATAAGTGTTTAATGTGCTGATTTGGGTCAAAATGTATTTGCATTTTTAATGAAATCAGCTGGGTTCCCGCTGCACCTGCGCAGATGTGCAGGGAGGTGGCAGGGGTGTTTTGAATGGGTGAGGAGGCTGAGAAAACCGGGAATGAGGAAACTGGCGTTCACGGGGGCCTAAGGATCAATATAGGCCTCAATTCATAATAGGAAGTGTCGTGACTGTCCCTAGTGAAGAGTGAGGGAACGTGATTTACGGGACCACTGTAAAGGGGTGGTAAAATTAGTGAATAATGTTCGACCGGGTGGCAGGTGCACGGCCAGGGTGTGTGTCCAGGGGACATACCCGTGTGTTAATCCTCGCTCATCGGCCTCAGATCTTAATGGAGTGACCTCTAATTTGTATAATGGTTATGAGGCGTTAAATCGTCTTGTGAATGGTAATGTAATCAGTGATAATAACATTGAGTTAAGAGAATGCGGGATGTGAAATAGAGCGCCCTGCTCCGAGTGAACGTGTGACTCTCGTACCGGGGATAATGAAGATTTATGGAATCACGACTTCTAAACCGGGACAAACCGACGGATACCTCGTCCTGCCGGAATGAGAACCGTGTCGGTGTAGCAGGACATCGAAATGAGATGGTGAATGGAGGAAATAAGGAGTATCAATCACCCACAGTTAAGTAACCCTTCTAGTTATAACAGACTCATGCTGGCCAGTTAGGTTATGTTGTAATTGGATAGGTTATGAGTGATCCAGCTACATCAAGTGACCACCAGAGAACAGCTGGTAAGTGGTGGGATTATGTACAAATGTTTTTCCTTGATGGATGTATCCATGTGTATCCTACCCCCCCCCCTTCATTCAGCTAAACTAATATAATATATACAGTCCACAATTAATTAGTAGCACCGTACTTGTGGGTGCTATCCAATCCATACTGGTCTCGGATAGATATGGATAAGATTGTGAGGTCGAAGGGGCCACCTGTAGTGACCAGAGGTGGTTAAGTTTTCTCACATGTCTACACGGGGTGACTACGGTAAACAATATGGTTGTCTCCCAATGAGATTACTTGTATGTATATAATGTTGAGGTACATACAGATAAGCACCCTAGAAAATTTTCCATATCTGCCATGGTCTAACAAACTACTGCCATTTCACTCTACATCCCATCTTGTATACTTATTTATCCTCTTTTTCTTAAAATACGTATTATCTATAACTAAACCCCTTTCTGTACAAATTTCAGTCAAAGGGTTCGCATTATTATTTACACCTGGCACCCCAAACTTACCTACCACACCCTCTCTAAATGTTTCTCCTACTTTAGCATTTAGGTCCCCTACCACAATTACTCTCACTTGGTTCAAAGGTTCCTATACATTCACTTAACATCTCTCAAAATCTCTCTCTCTCCTCTACACTCCTCTCTTCTCCAGGTACAAACACGCTTATTATGACCCACTTTTCGCATCCGACCCTTATTTTAATCCACATAATCCTTGAATTTACACATTTATATTCCCTCTTCTCCTTCCATAGATGGTTCTTCAACATTATTGCTACCCCTTCCTTAGCTCTAACTCCTGACTTAATCCCATTTATTTCTCCCCACTGAAACTCGCCTACCCCCTTCAGCTTTGATAAATTAGACACATTTGCAACTCTTGGGTATCTTTATTTTATTAAGGAAACGTTTCGCCACACAGTGGCTTCATCAGTCCATACAAAGGAGAAACGTGAAGAACAGGAGGAGAATGAGGTAATCAGTCCCTCAACCTTGAGTCAATGTGGTCCGTCCATCAATCTTGAATAGATTGATGGACTGACCACATCGACTCAAGATTGAGGGACTCATTACCTCATTCTCCTCCTGTTCTTCACTTTTCTCCTTTGTATGGACTGATGAAGCCACTGTGTGGCGAAACGTTTCCTCAATAAAGATACCCAAGAGTTGCACATGTGTCTAATTTATCAACGTGTCGGTTCTCTGAACCATTCATCTACAACCCCTTCAGCTTTGTTTCACTTAGGGCCAGGACATCCAACTTCTTTTCATTCATAACATCAACAATCATCTCTTATCATCCGCATTACATCCACGCACATTCAAGCATCCCAGTTTTACGAAGTTTTTCTTCTCATATTTAGTAAATGTGTACAGGAGAAGGGGTTACTAGCCTATTGCTCACGGCATTTTAGTCGCCTCATACAACACGCATGGCTTACCGAGGAAAGATTCTTTTCCACTTTCCCATGGACAATAGAGAAAAACATAAGAGCAAGAGCTAATAAGAAAAAGAAGAAAAACCCTAGATATGTGTATGTATATATATGCATGTGCATGCCTGTGTAGTGTGACCTAAGTGTAAGTAGAAGTAGCAAGATAAACCTGTTGTCCAGCGTGTTTATGAGACAGAAAAAAGACACCAGCAAATAAATCCCCCTAAATTCCACCAATACAACGACATTTGTCTTTGCAAACATACAGGGTCTAAAGCCGTCAAAAACAACAAAATTCCTTACATCAAGGGACTGCTCATGGAGTCAAATGCAATGTTTGCAGCATTCACAGAGACCCACATAAAGGATCATTATGACAACGAAATATGGATCTCAGGTTATAACCTATTTAGATGCGACAGACTAAACAGGCAACAAGGGAGGACTTGACCTGTATGTAACAGAGTCGCTCATTGGCTCAGAACTATTTAACATCTCAAATGATGTACTTGAAGTTTTGGCGGTAAAGATTGTCATTGTGGTGGTATACAAGCCTCCAGACGCAATTTCCCAGCAGTTCCAGGAGCAGCTTTCGAAACTTGACCACTGTCTGGAAAATCTTCAAACTCCTGCCCGAAACATCTTATTACTAGGAGATTTCAACTTAAGACACTTAAAATGGAGGAGTATAGCAAACACTGTTTTAGCAGAGATCACCCCATGAAATAGCTCAGATGAAAATTCACACACACAGGAACTACTAAATCTCTGCACCAAATTCACCTTAAACCAGCAAATATTATAGCCTACGAGACTATAAGATACGCTGGACCTCATCTTCACTAACAACGACGATCTGATACGTAGTATAACCGTATCAAAGACAATACACTCAGATCACAACATACTAGAGGTACAGAGATGAATGCACATGGCTCCTGACCAGCAAAATGTTATCAGTCATGGAGGTCTCCTCACAAAATTCAATTTTAATAACTGAAACGTACAATGGAATAAAGTCAACCATGTCCTAAATGAAACAAGCTGGGAAGATATCCTAAGCAACGTGGATCCGAATATTTCCTAGAAAAAAATGAATACTGTGGTTCTTGAGATCTGCTAAAGACATATTCCATTAAGAAAATGAAAGAGAAGATGTTAACCAGAAAAAGAGAGACGTTCCCCATACAGACGAAGGCGAAGAGTCACAGAGCTACTAAGAGGCCCCAATTATATCTGAAATAAGATGGTCAATGAAATTGCAAATATCAAACTTAAACTGATGGAATCTTACAGGAGACAAGAATCACAGGAAGAACTAAAAGCCGTATGGGAAATTGAAAAAAACCAAAATACTTCTTCTCTTATGCCAAATCTAAGGGAAAAACAGCATCCAGTAATGGGCCCCTGCTTAGACAGGGTGGGACATACACAGATGAGAGCCAAGAAATGATTAAGTTATTAAAGTCCCAATACGACTCAGTGTTCAGCGAGCCACTGCCCAGACTAAGGGTCGACAATCCAAATGAATTCTTTATGAACGAAACCCAAAATCTGGTCATCTCAAAAATCTTGGATATTATCCTAACTCCACAAGACTTTGAAAAAGCAATAAATGACATGCCCATGCACTCTGCCCCAGGCCCAGACTCATGGAACTCTCTGTTCATCAAGAATTGCAAGAAGCGTCTATTATGTGCCTTCAGCGTTCTATGGAGAAGGGGTCATCCCTCACATACTAAAAACAACAGACATAGCCCCACTCCACAAAGGTGGTAGTAAAGCAATTCCAAAGAACTACAGACCGATAGCACTAACATCCTATATCATAAAAATCTATGAGAGGGTTCTAAGAAACAAGATCGCCAACCATCTAGATACCCATCAATTACACAACCCAGGGCAACAAGGGTTTAGAGCAGGTCGCTCCTGCCTGTTCCAGCTACTGGACCATTATGACAAGGTTCTAGATGCTGTTGACGATAAACAAAATACAGATGTAGTATTCACAGACTTTGCAAAAGCTTTCGACAATGGTGACCATGATGTAATTGCACACAAAATGCGTGACAAAGGAATAACAGGAAAAGTTGGTAAATAGATCTATAAATTCCTGACAAATAGAACACAAAGAGCAATAGTAAACAAAGTCCCAGGCAGCTACGGTGAAAAGCTGTTCCACAAGGCACAGTACTCACTCCCATTCTATTCCTCATCCTCATTTCGGACTTAGACAGAGATGTAAGTTATAGCTCCGTGTCTTCCTTTGTGGATGACACCCGGATTGCCATGGAAGTGACCTCCTTCATATTTGCCTATGATACTCCAATATAGGCACCTTGTATTGTGCCAAAACAAAAGCATTCACATTGCTAAACTCACAAATTCTAATATAGTCACCTAGACTTAATACCATAATCTGTAAGGATTTAATGTTAAGAATTAATTTAAGTCTGCCCGAAATGCCTAGCCATGCTAGGTGTCCTAGTGGCCCCCTCTGTAATTAGTATTTTATAACTTGTAAACTACACAATATCCAAATCCTGTAAACCCCACACTGTAACCCTTGTAGAGAATAAACTTGATATTGATATTGATATTTATCTGCATTTTGTTTGTCTTCTAGAGCATCCAGGTAACTGTCAAAGTGGTCCAGTAGCTGAGACAGACAGAAGCGTTCTGCTCTAAAACCATGCTTCCCTGGGTTGTGTAATTGATGGGTATCTAGATGGGTGGCTATCTTGCTTCTTAGAACCCTTACAAAGATTTTTATGATATGGGACGTTAGCGCTATCTGTCTGTAGTTCTTTGCTATTGCTTTACTGCTATTGCTTTGCTATTGCTTTACTGTTGTTTTTAGCAGCTGTGGGACGACCTCTGTGTCCATGCTCCCTCTCTATAGGATGTTAAGAGCACGCGATAGGGGCTTCTTGCAATTTTTGATGAACACAGAGTTCCATGAGTCTGGACCTGGGGCAGAGTGTATGGGCATGTCATGTATCGCCTTTCCGAAGTCATTTGGCGTCAGGATAATGTCAAGTAGGTTTGTGTCTACCAAATTCCGTCTCTCTCTCATAAAAAATTCATTTAGGTCTTCGACTCTCAGTCTGGTTAGCAGCTCGCTAAAAACTGAGTCATACTGGGACTTGAGAAGCTCACTCATTTCCTTGTTCTCATCTGTGTAGGACCCATCTCGTTTAAGTAGGGACCTAATTCTGGATGCTGTTCTCGACTTTGATTTGACTTAAGAAAAGAAATACTTTGGGTTTCTTTCGATTTCATTTATGGCTTTTAGTCCTTCCCACGTTTCTTGACTCCTATAAGATTCCTTTAGTTTTAGTTCGATGTTTGCTCTTTCTCTGACCAGTTTCTCCCTACATATTGCAGATATATTGGCCTTTTGTAGCCGCTCTGTTATTCTTTTCCTTCGCCTGTATAGGGAGCACCTTTCTCTTTCTAGTTTACATCTCCTCCTTTTCCTTAAAGGAATATGCCTTGAGCATACCTCGAGTGCCACAGAGTTAATCTGTTCTAGATATAGGTTGGGATCTGTGTTGCTTAGGCTATCTTCCCAGTTCATATCATTTAGGACTTGATTTACTTGGTCCCACTTTATGTTTTTGTTACTGAAGTTGAATTTGGTGAAGGCTCGCTCGTGACTGGTCATATTTTGTCGGTCTGGGGCCCCGTGCATACCTGTCTAAACCTTTATTATATTGTGATCTGAGTATATTGTTTTTGATATAGTGACTTTCCGAATCAGATCATCATTGTTAGTGAAGATGAGGTATTCTCCAATCATGCAGGCTCTATTATTTGTTGGTTTAAGGTGAATTTGGTGCAGAGATTTAAAAGCTTGTGTGCGAGATTTATCTGAGCTGCCTCCTGGTGTTATCTCTGCTACAACATTATTTGCTATATTCCTCCATTATAGGTGCCTTAGGTTGAAATCCCCCAGGAGCAAGATGTTTGGGGCAGGAGCTGGAAGGTTTTCCAGACAGTGGTCAATTTTCAAAAGCTGTTCCTGGAATTGTTGGGATGTTGCATCCGGAGGCTTGTATACAACCACAATGACCAAATTTTGGTTCTCGATCTTTACTGCTAAAACTTCAGCTACATCATTTGGGGCATTTAGTAATTCCGAGCCTATAAGTGACTCTGTGATATACCGGCCAACCCCCCTTTCCTTTTGCCTGTTCACTCTGTCACATCTGCATAGGTTGTAACCCGTTGTTCAAGTGATCCTTTATGTGGGCCTCTGTGAAAACTGCGAACATTGAACATTGCGTTTGACTGTAAGCGGTCCACGGATGAAAGGTATTTTGTTGTAGCTACCCAGGTTGTCCTATGGTCTGGATGTTCTGTATCTTCTTGTCCCTTTAGGTGGTGTGCTTGGCAATATAGGTTATAGCAATGTCTTTCCTGAACGGAAGAGTGACATATTTCAGGGTGGAAAAGATTACAAGAAGGAAGGTTGCATTTTCCTGTTGTCATATGGGCATGGCATGTTCTGGGGTGGTCACAATTGCACGTCCCATCTGTTTTTCCCCGATATTCCATGCCTGCAGATACCTAGTGCATAGAATTTGTATAGGCCTGGTTTCTGTTTGTCTTCGTTTTCTGTGACTGTATTCCCTACTGGTGCGCATTTTCCTGTCTCATTTCTATCTTCAGCATTAGTACTAACAACGGAGCTTTCACCAGTTAATTCTGGTAATTTATCTTCACTATTTCTAGGGGCATCCCCTTGTTTACTATCGCCTGTGGTGTTGCCAGTTTGTAACACTGTTTTTTTTCATGTCCTTGTCTACATCTGTTTCCCCACTACAGCTCCTGTCTCCCTCCCGGCCACTAACATTCATTTCTCCATTCTTACAGTTACTGTCTACCAGGACAGCATCTGCACCAGGGGCGATAGCACCATCCTGCCCAGACTTTTTATTTTCCCATCTGTTATAGAATGCTTTTAGGTTTTCTATGAAGGCCGCTTTGATGTTATCATTTTTTAATACCAATATGATTTTACTCCCCAGTTGGATCTCGTTTGGGCATACATGTACCCAGAAACACTTCCCTGGTTAAATCTCTCTTGTAGATAATTCCTGGATATGAGCACAAGGTGTGTGGGCCCAGTTACCACAGAAGTTGCATGTAATCCATGCAGTAGCCCATTTGGTTGCGAACTACACAAGATTTCATAATGATTATATTGGTTGTTGCACTTTATGCTCCACAATAACCTCCTTAAAGTGTAGATCTGTCTATTTGTATTGTATCTATTTGTATTTGTAAGTGTATTGTTTGGGACAAGCTTACTGCTCTAGTAGTTACTGCTTGGGTGTTTCATAAGGATGCCTAAAGCCCCGTCCGGTTGTGAATCCAGTCAGAGGATACCTTATTTTTCAACAAATCCATTTAAATCTGGTCAATGGTTCACTTATTTCTTGGGCGAATCCAGACAAATTCGGAAGAATCCAGTCAATGGATCACTTATTTTGAACGTATCTGGTTGGTGATTTTGGACTAGCTCATGAAAGGATAACTTGCATGTTGGAGAAACTGGGAGAAACAGCCTGGCCCCTCGAAGAAGACATCTGTTCATACCGTAACCATGTTAAAGAAGCAGTTACTCTCTAACTGCTTCTTTAACACAGTTAAGGTATGAACAGATGTCTTGTTGGAGGGGCCAGGCCGAGGTTTGGCAGACGGTAAGTCGCACCACCACCAGCCTTGAAACGCTGCATTCAGTTCCTCACTGAACGCTCACACACACTAACATTCTCCACTATTTCTTTCATCTGGTGCCCAGCTTTGTGAAGCCCTATGATTTGAGCTATAGTTTCAGGTGTTAAAGACTTCCTTTTACCCATAATGAAAGATGTATAGCCCCAAAACCATAAGAAACACTTCACAAAAGATGGGACGGATGAGAAACAAAAGGGCAACACTTCCTCTTACCACGGCAGCCATGTGAGCAATGAGAAGTCACTGTGAAGTGTGGCAGAAGGCCATGATGTCATGCTAACAGCTACTACCCAGCAGAATGCACTAACGAAACCCCCCCATATGGTACGCCTTTGATTTTCATCACAGCATTATGCCAGGGCGCTCACCCGGCATAATGATGTGACGAGCACTGTATATCAACATAAAAAAATAAAATATTTTTTATAGCAAGCTTGTCGTACCCAGTCTACCCAGAAGAATAGTTCAAGTGTACCAGGAGGAAAGACTGTTGTATGAGATTGTAACTATAATACATAAAATGCATATATATATATATATATATATATATATATATATATATATATATATATATATATATATATATATATATATATATATATATATATATATATATATATCAAACTACAGTATGTATGTCACATACATCAAACTACAGTATATATATTATTATAATCAAAAAGAAGCGCTAAGCCACAAGGGCTATACAGCGCTGCTACAGTATATATAAAAACATAAAAAAATGATACTTTTTTACAGTAATCTTATCGCTGCCAGCTTACTCAGAAGAACTGTTCAAACAGTCAAAACTAAATAGTTGTAATGGTCCTTTACACTAGCTACGAGAGTTGTCAAGTGTGCCAGGTATTGTGAATGACCACAGTCATGAAAATCTGTACAGTCTGCAGAATGAGTAACAGACGAAGTCACACTTGGATTGCATGCAATTTCTGAGGTAGTCCTTTGGCTCATGTGGGAACTTTAAACCAGCAATTACTATTGATATAAAAATCAGGAAAATGTTTTTGGATCTGCCCAAGTGAGATACACCTGTGGAGGAAAATTACATCTATATTAAAGATAAGAACACCGACAAAATATCTTTCTTAGAAAAGCTGACAGCCTTGTATAACATCTGGGAAAATAAAATGGGTTGGTTGGATATGGCTGTCTTGGAGAGCAGTGCACCAGAGAGTGCTGGTGTTACCCTGGAGAACAATGCACCAGATAGGACTGGTGTTGTCCTGCAGGACAGTGCATCAGATGGAGATGGCGTTGTCCTGGAGGACAGTGCATCAAATGGAGACAGTGGCCCTGGTGATGAAACAGGTAAAGACAACATTATACAACTTCCACAGGTACAAACTTGCAATACTGCTGGAGATGGAACAAAAGGGGATGATGCCTCAGGGAATAGTGTTGACACATTACCAATAAAAACTGGTGGAAACACTGATGTTCAAAACAAGGGCTGTAGGCAGTGAGAAAACAGAAAAGAAATGCACGAGTAGGGAACACAGCCACAAAAAAAAAAAAAAACTGGCAAATACAAATCCAGTCTATGAAAATTCTATGCCTTGGTATCTGCAGGCATGGTATATTTGGAAAAAAACAAGTGGGACAAGCACTTTTGATCATTCCAAAAAATGCTGCACACACATGGCAACAGGAGGGTGCAACTCTTCTTGAAACTTATTTCATCCCGATATGTGGTATTTTCAGTCCATGAAAGATAGTACTACTACATACACTGTCAGGCACACCATCTGTGGCATGCAAAGAGTACGTAACCTTTATTCGGCGCATGTACACACCCTCATTTACAGGCTATCTCCCCCAACCAGCAAACCAGGTCACTGAGGGTTGACGATGGGGCCCCGTCATTCAACCAGTACCCAGGTTCCAGCCAATGAGAAGATGGTTTTGGCAATCGCAGAGGTTATGTGGGTACCACTCTCCTGTCTGCCCTTGTCATTCCCATTCTAGAGCTGGTTGAAGCACAGTCTGCTCTCTAGTGGCTTCTATTCTGCCTTGCTTACCTTGGAGTGCACTAATACCTATCACTGTACATAGTGTATATAGTGTACATACTTCTGTTCTAAATTGGTGAAGGATAATATAAGTCAAAACTTTTCTGCTGTTTTTATTTTGCTCCCTTTACACCCAGGATAACAGGCCATTTGGACTCCTGGGTTGTAATGCCATCTAAAGGGGACAAGAAGATACAGATCACCCAGACCTTGGGAAACAAAAGAGGGGAGCCAAAACCTCTCAAGAGAAGGTATTTTAGTGCCAGTAAGGTAAAAAAGACTGGCATGCAATGACAGAAATCCTACACTAACTGAAAACACTCCTGGAGTGGAGGGGCATCAGATATTAATGCCAGCAAATTATTATAATCATGGGGAGCGCTAAACCCGTAGGATTATACAGCACATGTGGTGGTGGGGGGGGGGAAATGGAAGGTATTCAGACTCAGTTCAGGGAACCGAAGCACAGATCCAATTCCCTAGATCGAGAGCCCTTCACCAGTGTCAAGGAACCTCCCTTGAGGGGTAATGCCAGCAAAAAGACCCCTATATTCCACTAATATAAAGACAATTATCTTTGCAAACATAACATACAGGATCTAAAGCCATCAACAAACAACAAAATACTTTACATCAAGGAACTGTTCACAGAGTCAAATGCATTGTTTGCAGCTTACACAGAGACCCATAAAAAGGATCATTTTGACAACGAATATGGATCCCAGGTTGTAACCTATTCAGATGCTACAGACTAAACAGTAACAAAGGGGGGTTGGCCTGTATGTCATGGGCCTCCGGATGCAATTTCCCAACAGTTCCAGGAAAAGCTTTTGAAAATTGACCACTGTCTGCAAAATTTTCCAATTCCTGCCCCAAACATATTGCTACTGGGGGATTTCAACTTGAGACACCTAAAATGGAGGAGTGTAGCAAATGATGTTTTATCAGAGATCAATCCAAGAGGCAGCTCAAATGAAAATTCACACACATAGGAGCTATTAAATCTCTACACCAAATTCACCTTAAACCAGCAAATATTAGAGCCTACAAGACTAGAAAATACGCTGGACCTCATCTTCACTAACGACGACGATCTGTTACGTAATATAACCATATCAAAGACAATAAACTCAGATCACAACGTAACAGAGGTACAAACATGTATGCGCAAGACTCCTGAATAGCAAAATGTGACCAATTATCAGGGTGCCTTTTACAAAATTGTTCCAATAACAAAAACATACACTGGAAACAATCAACCATGTCCTAAATGAAACAAGCTGAGAAGATATCCTAAACAACACGGAACCGAACTCTGTGGCACTTGAGGTCTGCTCAAGGCACGTTCCATAAAGAAAACAGATATAAACAAGAGAAACGCTCCCTATACAGGCAAAGGTGAAGAATCACAGAGCTGCTGAGAGGGGGCCAACATACCTGAAATATAAAGGGAGGCACTGGTCAGAGAAATAGCAAATATCGAACTTAAACTTAAGGAATCTTACAGGAGACAATAATCTCAGGAAGAACATAAAAGCCATAAAGGAAACTGAAAGAAATCCAAAATACTTCTTCTCATGCCAAATCTAAGGTAAAAATGTCCATTATTGGACCCCTTGCTTAGACGAGATGGGAATTACACAGATTACAGCAAAGAAATGAGCGAGATACTGAAGTCTCAATACGACTCAGTGTTCAGTGAGCCGTTAACCACACTAAGTGTCGACAATCTAAATTATTTTTTTATGACCGAGCCAAAATTTCATGCACTCTACCCCAGGCCCGGGCTGTTGAACTGTGTTCATCAGGAACTGCATGAAGCCTGTCACGTGCCTTCAGCATTCTATGGACAGGGGTTATCCCAATCACTAAAAGCAACAGAAATAGCCCCACTCCATAAATGTGGCAGTAAAGCAACTGCAAAGAACTACAGACCGATAACGTTAACATCCCATATAAAAATCTTAGAAAGGATTTTAAGCAGAAAGATCGCCAACCACCAAGATACCCATTACCCAGGGCAACACGGGTTCAGAGTAGGTCGCTCCTGCCTGTCAGAGCTATTAGACCACTATGACAAGGTCCTCGATGCTTCAGAGGATAAACAAAATGCAGATGTAGTTTACACAGACTTTGCGAAAGCCTTCGACAAGTGCGACCACAGTGTAATAACAGTTAAAGTTGGTAGATGGATCTATAACTTCCTAACAAATAGAACACAGTAACAGTAAACAGAGGAAAGTCTCAGGTGGCTACAGTGGAAAGCTCTGTTCCGCAAGGCACAGTACTCACTCCCATCCTGCTCCCCATCCTCATAAATGACACAGACAGAGATGTAAGCCATAGTCGCGTGTCTTCCTTTGCAAATGACACCTGAATTGCCATGACAGTGTCCTCTATCGAAGACACTGCAACCCTCCAAGCGGACATCAACCAAATCTTTAAATGGGCCACAGAAAACAATGTGAAGTTCAATGAAGAGAAATTTTAACTCCTCAGATATGGAAAACTTGAGGAAATTAAAACTGTAACAGCATATATAACAAAGTCTAACCACACAATAGAGCGAAAAACTAATGTAAAGGATCTAGAAGTGATGTCAGAGTATCTCACCTTCAAAGACCACAATGCTGTATCTACCTCATCTGCTAGAAAAATGATAGGATGGATAATAACTTTCAAAACTAGGGATGTCAAGCCCATGATTCTCTTCAAATCGCTTGTTCTCTCTAGAATGGATTATAATTATAATCAAAGAAAGATCTAAACCAACAAGGGTCATACAATGCTGTCCCTAGACTGGAATACTGCTGTACACTAACTGCCCCCTTCAAGTCAGGCAAAATTGCTGACCTGGAAAATGTACAGAGAACTTTTACAGCACACATGAGTATGATAAAGCACCTAAATTAATGGGAACGGTTGAAATCCCTTGATTTGTATTCCCTGGGATGCAGGCGAGAGGGATACATGATAATGTACACTTGGAAAGTCCTAGAGGTATTAGTACCAAACCTGCACACGAAAATCACTCCCTACATTATAATCAAAAAGAAGCGCTAAGCCACAAGGGCTATACAGCATCACTCCCTACAAAAGCAAAAGACTCGGCAGGAGAGGCAACATTCCCTCACCGAAAAGCAGGTGTACCATGAGTACACTGGGAGACAACACGATAAGTGTCAGAGGCCCAAGATTGTTCAGCTGCCTCCAAGCATATATAAGGGGGATTACCACTTGACCCCTGGCTGTCTTCAGGAGGGCGCTGGACAGGCACATAAAGTCAGTACCTGATCAGCCGGGCTGTGGTTCTTAGGATGGTTTATGTGCGGCCAGCACTAACAGCCTGGTTGATCAGACTGTGGTCCACCACACGGCTGGGTCTCAGATCGGGCCCAGGGGGCGTTGACCTCTCGAAACCCTCTCCAGGTACACACACACACACACACACCTTTATATTTATATTATGTGACCCAGCAATGAAGGCACAAGTATTTAGTGGAGTGTCCAAAATGCCCACAATAATGGCACTGTATTATTACATTCATGGGGAAAGTGCTAAATCTTTGTCATACACCATCATCATAACTAAGTGTTAGACCCACTAGAGTCATACAGCACCTAGGGAATGGAAAACATTCAAAATTCATTGAAGGAATTGGAGCACAGCTCCAAATCCTTAAATTAAAAGCCCTCTTACCAGCACCACAGAAGCATTCTTGATAGGTTGGTACGAGTTATATTAACGTAATTTACCTGCTTAATACACAAGGAGGAGCTCATGGCCATCAGGGATAATCACAGATAGCACTACAGACCACTACCCTACCTACCTCCTGACAAACATTAATAAACCACCACTTGAATACAACAAAGTCTCATTTAGACTCCATGACGAGGCCTCAATAAGGAAGTTCACAACTGACCTAGAGATTGTTGACTGGCCTACAGAATTCTCCAAGGCCAATGGTATTGATGACTGGACAGACATTTTTCTTAACAAATTACTTAGACTATACAACAAACACTGTCCTATAAAAACGAAACAGATCACAAACAAACGGCTTGGTTGCCCATGGCTAACCAGTACCATTCTGAAATCCATTGACAAGAAACACCAATATGAAAAGCAATATAGACAGGGCTTAATACACAAAGATATTCTTAAACACTATTCATCAGTTCTCACCAAAGTAATAAAGAAAGCCAAACAACTATACTACTCCAGTAGATTCACAGACACTAGAGGAGATATAAAAAAGACCTGGAAAACACTCTCTCAGGTTCTTGGGACCCACAAACTGAAAAAAAAACAAGAATATTGTCCTAACTAAACCTAATGAAACACCACTACATCCCACTGACACAGCTAACAAGATAAACGACTTCTTCTCAACCATAGGATCTAATCTCGCCAATAAAATCCCACATACTAATGCCCATGCCGGGGACTACCTAGATGGGAATTTCCCAAATTCCTTCTATCTTGCACCAACTGAGCCCTCGGAAGTCACCGAGATTATAAAGTCACTTAAAAACAACTCAAGGAATCTGTCTAATGTCCCACCATTACTGTACAAGCGAGCGGCCCATATCCTTTCGCATGCTATTTCATTACTTTTTAACAAGACACTAGAAACTAGCACCTTCCCGAAACTACTCAAGATGGCAAGGGTTACACCAATACATAAAGGTGGTGACCCTACAGACTTAAACAACTATAGGCCAATATCAAACTTACCATTGCTATCCAAAATCTTTGAGAAACTCGTGCACAGGAGACTATATTCATTTATAACAGCACAAAACATACTCAACCCCTGCCAATTTGGATTTAGGAAAAATAAAAGCACTAATGATGCAATCATAAAAATGCTAGATCTGCTTTACACAGCATTGGAAAATAAGGAATATCCACTAGGAATTTTTATTGACCTAAGAAAAGCTTTTGACACAGTAGACCACGACATCCTACTCCACAAACTTGACCATACGGTATAAGAGGCCATGCGCTTGCTTATTTCAAATCTTACCTTACTAATAGGTATCAGTATGTTACCATTAAAGACACAGCATCAACAACACGGCCACTTGATACTGGAGTTCCGCAGGAAGTGTCCTTGGTCCCCTGCTCTTCCTCATATACATCAATGATCTTCCAAACGTATCCCAACACCTGAAACCCATTCTCTTTGCTGACGACACGACTTATGTCATCTCTCACCCTAATCTTGCCACCCTCAACACCATTGTTAACGAGGAGCTGATCAAAATATCAACTTGGATGACAGCCAATAAACTTACACTTAACACTGACAAAACCTACTATATTATGTTTGGTAGCAGAGCAGGAGATGCACAAATTAACATTAAGATCGACAACACTCTAATTACCAGACATAATGAGGGCAAATTCCTAGGCCTATACCTTGAAAACAACCTGAATTTCAGCACCCATATCCAACACATAACCAAAAAAGTATCCAAAACAGTTGGGATCCTCTCCAAGATACGATACTACGTACCGCAAAATGCCCTTCTCACACTATACCATTCACTTATTTATCCATACCTCACCTATGCTATTTGTGCTTGGGGATCAACTGCAGCAACACACCTAAAGCCAATAATAACCCAACAAAAAGCTGCAGTAAGAATAATCACTAAATCCCATCCCTGGCAACACACCCCCCCACTCTTCATAGATCTAAACTTACTCCCTGTTCAGTACATCCACACTTACTACTGTGCAATCTACATCTACAGGACCTTAAACTCCAATATCAACCTTGACCTAAAACGCTTTCTTGATAGTTGTGACAGAACCCACAGGCATAACACCAGACACAAACATCTCTACGACATTCCCCATGTCCGACTAAACCTTTACAAAAATTCAATGTATGTCAAAGGCCCTAAAATCTGGAACACCCTACCTGAGAACTCTAGAACTACAGACACATTCATCACCTTCAAAACTACCATTAGAAAACATCTTATCTCCCTGATAAACCCCATCAACTAACTACATGAATACCACCTGGTGGTTCACACTTACACTCACTCACCCATTTGACCATAAACAGAAATATTAATCTCAATCTTAAAATAATGAATCCTATGATACTCCAATATTGAAACTATGTACTGTGCCAAAACAAAAGCATTCACATTGCTAAACTCACAAACTAGTATTTAGTCACTTAGCCATAATACCAACTTACCTCATAATTTGTAATATTTTAAAATAAAGAATTAAACTATGTCTGCCCGAAATGCCTAGCCATGCTAGGCGTTCTAGTGGTACACTCTGTAATCATTATTTAACTACATGTAAACCACACAACAACCAAATTCTGTAAATTCAACATTGTAATCTTTAAACTTTGAATTTGAATTTGAATTGAATCAAGCATTAATGTTGCCATAAGCTTCTCTCTCCTATGTATGGGTTATTTCTATATTCTTTTTGGAAGTGTTGTCCTTGTGCAGGACAGAGGTCTATCGAGGATGGGTATTGTTTTTACTCTAAGGGGGAGTGCTAAACCCGTAGGGATTATACAGCACCCGTGGGGAAGGGGGGGATGGAAGGCATTCAGACTCAATTCAGGGAACTGGCGCATAGATCCAATTCCCTAGATCAATAGCCCATCACCAGCGTCAAGGAACCTCCCTTGAGGGAAGCACTTGAAAATAAAAGGTATTCAGGTTCAATTCAAGGAGGGGGAGGACAAGCTCAGTTCCTTGAATCAAGGATTGGTAGTTATGGCATTGTACATCCCAGAAAATATCTGTACACTCAGTGAATGCCAGCTATTAGACAACTGAAAGATGAAGGGTAACTAACCATTTCACATCATGTTTTAAGGTGTCAGAACCATAAAAGGCTTGTCATCTAGTAAGTAATTTTACTAACCATCTACTTTAGTATCATTAGCTCATCCTACCTGTACCCTGTCATGCAAAGAGCAGCCAGCTGCTTACCATTATTAACATTATCAAAAAGAAGCACTAAACCAGAAGGGCTATACAGCTCTGCAGGGCAGGGAAGGAGGGTACTGGGTAGCAAGAGGGAGAGGGATGATTAGTAGGTTATGGAGTACAGCAGGGCAGTGGATAGTGCAGGGTAGAGGGAAGCAAGAGATTGAGGTAGAAAGGGCTGAGGGGAGTGCTAAAGATATCAGAGTTTGTGCAGTAAATCAGTTGCTGTCAAAAAGTCAATGAGAGAGTCCGGATTAAAGGAGGGTCCATCAGCAAGAAGGGAAGGTAAATTATTATAATCAGAAAGAAGCGCTAAACCACAAGGGTCATACAGCACAGCAGGGCAGGGAAGAATACAGGGGTAATGGGCAGGAAGAGGGAAAGAGATGATTATTAGGTTATGAAGTGTTGTGGGGCAGTGGATAGTGCAGGGGTAGAAGGTAGCTAGAGATTAAGGTGGAAAGGGCTGAGAAGAGTGCCAGACATATCATCCGAGTTTGTGTACTAAATTAGTTGCTGTGAAAAAGGCAATGAGAGTCTGGATTAAAGGAGGATCTGTCACCAAGAAGGGAAGGTAAGGAAAGGGCAGCAGAGTGGAGACAATGTTGAACGTAAATTCTGCGTGCTCAATGATAGAGTGAGAAGTCCAACAGAATGTGGCTAACAGATAATGGAATTTGACAATTCTCACAGAGAGGAACAGGACGTTTCTCCACGAGATACCCGTAAGATAAGTGCGGCTGATGCAAAGACGGGAGAGAGTAGTCTCCCAACCTCGACACCAATGACAAGAAGACAGCCAGTAACCTCCACTCCACTTAACAGAATGAAGTTGGTTATAGAGCAGATCAGACCAACGTTGTTGCCAATGGGTGCGAATGTGGGTAGCAATTACAGCTAAATAGTCTGTGAATGGAACACCTCTATATGAAACTGGGAGGTCATGTACTGCTGACCGCGCAACAGTTTCTGCCTGCTCATTGCCCTGTACATCAACATGACCAGGGACCCAACAAAGAACAAAATCTTTGTGTTTAGTAGAGATACGGCATAACCAAAGTTGGATACGGAGAACTAGGGGGTGAGGTGTATCAAATTTTTATGTAGCCTGTAAAGCACTAAGGGAGTCTGAAACAAAACCACAAATGGTGACACAGGCATAGATACAATACAGATAAGTGCTGCAAGAATGGCATACAATGCTCTCATTGAAAATGCTAGCTGAGGATAGTAAATGTCCTCGCATGACACGGAAACACTGCTGCAAATCCGACACTGTCAGAAGACTTAGAACCATCTGTGTACACTGCCATGGCATGAGAATGAGAGCGGAAGTGGTCAAGAAAAAGAGAGGAGAAGTGGTCAAGAAAAAGAGAGAAGTGGTCAAGAAAATGCTAGCTGAGGATAGTAAATGCCCTCACAAGACACTGTCCGGAAACACTGCTGCAAATCCGACGCTGTCAGAAGACTTAGAACCATCTGTGTACACTGCCATGGCATGAATGAGAGCGGAAGTGGTCAAGAAAAAGAGAGGAGAAGTGATCAAGAAAATGAGAGCGGGAAGCTTCCGTAGGTAATTGGGCTTTCGTGCATGGCAGTGAGAAACAGACACGAACATCTGGAACTTCCCAAGGGGGTAGGGAAAAGTGAGATGTCACATGAACATAGAAAGGTGATAACTGAAGGGAAGACAAGAATGAATGTAGGCGAAGAGAAAAGGGACAGAGTAAACAAGGGCGACGAACAAATAATGTCTACTAACATCTGTGACTATTCAATATATGGGAGGATTGCGGAGATCATGAGAGCAAACATAATAGCGAAGGCAATGGGCATCACAGCGATCGGACAAGGATGAAATATTAACTTCTGCATACTCTCAACAGGTGAAGAGCGAAAAGCACCAAGACATAAACATAATCCCTGGTGATAGATGGGATTAAGGCTAGAGTAGCAGGAGAGGGCACCGAATAGATCTGGCCACCATAATCGAGTTTCGATTAAATTAGGGCCGAATGTAGGAGGAGAGTTCTACGATCAGCTCCCCATGAAAGAGATCAGCTCCCTATGAAAGATGAGCGAGGGTTTTAAGAAGGTTCAGCCAGCAGTGACAAGTTGCCTTTAGAGAGGTAATGTGAGGTTTCCAGGATAACCTATGGTCAAACAGGCCTAGAAACCTGACCGTATCACTTTCTGTATACGTGAGCTATAGAGGTACACTGGATGATCAGAGATGACAGAACGTCTAGTGAAAGTAATTTGGTGAGTTTTAGTACTGGAAAATTTAAACTCATGCGTGGTGGCCCAATTGAAAACAAGGTTGACCGCATACTGGAGAGAAATTGAAATGAGGCGACAGTCAGCGCCTGCACAAGCTATAGCAAAGTCATCAACACAGAATGATGACCAAATATTGGATGGAACAAGCAAGGCGAAAAAAGTGTTGTGCTCAGAACACATCCCTGGGGGACACCTTCAACTTGGACAAAGCCCGAGGAGAGCACATTATTAACCCGGACACAGAAATATTTGTCAGTTAAGAAGTTTTTAAGGAAGGATGGTAGATTGCCAAAATATTATACCTCCAAGTTGTGTCATATGACTTCTCAAGGTCAAAAAATATGACAATAACCGAGTGGCTATTCACAAAGGCATTATGAATGTATGTATCAAAGCGTAGTAAGGGGTCAATAGTAGCCATATTGAACTAGTGGAGAGACTGTTATGTCTCTCTAAATACAATATTAAACGTAGATTTACCAGATGTTCCATCACCTTGCAAATTGCACTGGTAAGAGCAATGGGATGATAGTGGGAGGCATCATGTCCTGTAGTACCTGGTTTGCAGAACGGGAGAACAATGGAAGATTTTCACAGATGGGGAAGAACTCCTTGTGACCATTATTATAATCAAAAAGAAGCACTAAACCACAAGGGCTATACAGCACTGCAGAGCAGGAAGTAGGGGTATCAGGTGGCAAAAAGGAGAGGGATAATTAGCAGGTTACGGAGAACAGCAGGGAAGTGGATAGTACAGGGGTAGAGGGTAGCAAGAGATTGAGGTAGAAAGGGCTGAGTGGAGTGCGAAAGGTATCACCATCAGAGTTTGTGGACTAAGTCAGTTGTTGTCAAGAAGTCAATGAGAGAATCAGGATTAAAGGAGTGTCAATCAGCAAGAAGGAAAGGTAAAGAGAGTAGTAGTAGAGCGGAGACGATGTTGGAGGTAAATTCTGCGTGCTCGTTGCTAGAGAGGGCAGTCTAACAGAATGTGGCTAACCGATACTGGAACCTGACACATCTCACAGAGAGGAACAGTGTGCCTCTCCATGAGATACCCATGAGTAAGACGAGTGTGGCCAATGCGAAGACGGGAGAGAGTAGTCTCCCAACCTCGACAATGATGACAAGAAGACGGCCAGTAACCTATACTCGGAGCTTGTTACCGAGTAGATTAGACCAACGTTGTTGCCAACGAGTGTGAAGGTGGGTATCTATTATAGCAAAATAGTCTGTAAATGGAAAACCTCTATATGAAACTGGTAGGTCATGTACTGCTGACCACGCAGCAGTGTCTGCCTGTTCATTGCCCTGTATGTCAACATGACCAGGGACCCAACAAAAAACAATATCTTTATGCTTGGTAGAGATATGGTGTAGCCAAAGTTGGATATGGAGGACTAGGGGGTGAGGTGTATCAAATTTTCGTATAGCCTGTAGAGCACTAAGGGAGTCTAAGACAACCACAAATGATGACAAAGGCATAGATGCAATATGGATAAGTGCTGCAAGAATGGCATACAATTCAGCTGTAAAAACACTAGCCGAGAATAGTAAATGTCCTCACACGACACTGTCCGGAAACACTGCTACGAATCCGACGCCATCAAAAGACTCAGAGCCATCTGTGTACACTGCGATGGCATGAGAATGAGAGCGAAAGTGGATGGCATGAGAATGAGAGCAGAAGTGGTAAAGAAAAATTGAGTGGGAAGCTACCATAGGCAGTTGAGCTTTCGCGCAAGGGAGAAAGAACGGACTCGAACAGCTGGAACTTCCCAGGGGGGCAGGGAAGAGTGAGATGCTACATGAACATAGAAAGGTGGTAACTGAAGGGAAGACAAGAGCGAATGTAGTCGAAGAGAAAAGGGACAGAGCAAACAGGGGCGACGAACAAATGTCTACTAACATCGGTGTGGAAATTTATTTGGTCCCTAAAGTTCCACAGGACAGATACGGCATACAAAGGGGGTCCCAGAATGGCCGTAATGGAACGGCTGAGCTGGGTGGCCCTTAAACCCACCCAAACAAAAAGCATTCTCCCCCAGTTGGCATGGTTGGTAAGCACTATTTAAGTTGAAGATTTACCCTTCAGGGAAGGAGTAGGTAGTTTTACTGGTAGTACACTAATATTAGGTTTACTAAGGCAACTGTAGATAATAATAATGTAGACCTAAGACCTTAACATTAGGTAGCAATAGGCCGATAATGTAGGCAAACACTAGGTTAAGTTAGCTAGGGAGAACCGGCAGCCCTAGCTTGAAGGATGAGGCGCGGGTCTGAAAGACACGAGCTCTCCCTTCTGTAGACAGACACCAACTGGACAACACGTGCCGTGATCAGCAGACGGCGCCCCCCACGTGTCTTCACATTTGAGACCTGGGGAAATCTGGTAGAGGCATCTCGATGTACCGTAGATGACCTCCTCCGTCAGACCCATACAGTAAGACAAAACCTCCACTTTCTCTTACGATTTCTGGCCAGTGTCTGGGGAAAAATTGTGAGTTGAACTGTAGGCCTGTATGCAACTGGCAGTGCATGCCCAGTACGTACCAGTGTCTCTTGTCTACCTAGAAGCTAGTGTCCGTGTCTGCATAGTTGTACTAGGGGATACACACCCCCTTGGATATAGGAATTTCTGAGGTGCAGGCAGGTCACTAATAACGATTGAATATTGCAGGAATTAAAGCTCCCGGTTGCACGTGGTTTCTGAGGGGAAGTCCAAAGGGGCTAAGTTTAGGAAGGTTGAAGATCAGGATATTTGCTGCAACACCAAGTAAGTTAGTCCTTTATACATGCATGCAGGCGAGTTTCTTGCAACATCAATCATTTGTGAAAATCTGTTCTATAAGCCACTTGTGAGGCTGAGGTACCGACCTCAGAGCTCGGTGTCAACAGAGTTTGCTAGGGTAGGTGACTCACTTGGAGGCAGTCCAGACAAATTTTCACAACCGGTGACTATTCTATATATGGAAGGATTGCGGAGATCATGAGAGCGAACATAGCAGCGAAGGCTCCTTGTGACCAAATAAGATTAAAGAGTTGTAAGAGGACTGCAAAGGCTAACTGATGTAAATGCTGTCATGTGTGTTTTGCCTCCAGTTGCAGAAGTGTAAAAGGCACATTATAAGATTCTTCTTTGAGAGTAGAAAAGTCTAAGGGCACTAACTCTGGCAGACTTTGAGGAAAGAAACATGGGCATAGATGTAGCCCCTGAGAAATAAGGACCAGATGATTACCAATTTCAATGGCAACGTCAAGAGAGTTTGCTATATCAACACAGGCAACCTGCAGAACAGGAGCTAGGTCAGGAGAGTATTTACCACTCAATTTCCATACTTTTTTCCATTCTGCACTCATAGAGGAAGCAGAGGTGATGGTGAAAGCAATCTCGCCAGCAAGTGAGTTTAGCATCACGGATGACACGGCGAGTGACCACTCACTTCTGCTTAAAATTAGCAAGTCTCTCTGTGGTTCTATTGTACCAGTACCTGCCCCACGCAGCACATTTCAAAAGTACTGCCCGAGCACAAGCAGGGAACCACCAATGAACACACTTCTGAGAATGCCTACCCTAGGTTTGGGGTATAGAATGAGAAGCTGCAGTTAAAACTGAGGTCGAGAAGAGGTGTAAAAGCTCATCAATATAGGACAAAGAAGGAACCTCACGAAAAGCAGTTAATTGCTAGTAAAGGTCCCAATTTGCTTGATCAAATTGCCAGCATGAGTTATGAAGATGTGATGAATATGAAGGAGAAGAATGAATGATTGGAAAATGATCGCTGTCAAGTAAGTCCTGGAGGACAGACCAGGTGAAGTCTAGCCCAGTGGAGGAAGAGCAGATCGAGAGATCGATGAAAGAGAGAGTATGAGTACGCAGATCAAAATGGGTAGGAGTACCTGTATTTAAAACAGTGGGGGAGAAAAGCGAGAAAAGCCTCTAACTGAATGCCATGGGAGTCAGTGAGACCCCCGCCCCCCCGAGGAAATGGTGGGCATTAAAATCGCCAACAGAAATGGTGGCGGTAAGGACGAAACAAGAAAGGCAACATCCAGGATAGATAGTGTCCGAGAAGGAGATACAAAGAATAGATTGCATACAGCTTATTCAAGTGGATTCGGGCTGCAATGTAATGCAGCGAAGTATGAACAAATAGCTGGCAGTACGGAACATCAGTGTGTATAAGGGCACTTTCATTAAAGGTTCCATCAGAAAAAGGATCCGAAGAATACAATTAATCATAGCCTGAGATGGGATGGATAACAGTGGAGTGTAATTTTGGTTCTTGTAAGCAAACACCAATGGGGGAAAACCGGGAGAGCAACATCGATTACCTCTGAGGCCGTGAATATTCCACTGTAAATAGGCCATGATTGGTAATGAGAAAGATAAAAGAAATCTGCAGGTAATGGTACCTACGGACTAGAGAGGTTAGAAAAATCCATGTGGCAGTAGCGGAAATCGTTCAAGCAGCAAAGAAATGGGATGCTGTGAAGATAGGAGTTGCGCAGATGGAGGAGAGAGGAGAACAGGAGGTAGATCAGTGTCCATTGATGGCTCAGTCCCTTAAATATATTCTGAGACAGCTTC
The DNA here is from genome assembly GCF_026875155.1 of Cherax quadricarinatus. Lineage (NCBI taxonomy): Eukaryota > Metazoa > Arthropoda > Malacostraca > Decapoda > Parastacidae > Cherax > Cherax quadricarinatus. Next base: position 28,891,909 of record NC_069427.1, on the reverse strand, counting down.
AAGTGTTTCGGAAGACAAAGACATTGTATGGGAGACAATATTGGAGATGGAAGGAGGGTGAGTATAGATTGGAACATCAATGGACTGTACCAAAGTAGGGGGTGAAAAAGGGTAGAGGGACTGGAGAAGTGGGAGGAGAAAGAAGAGGAAAAAACCTGGGAGGGGGCAGAAGAGGAAGAAATTTGGGAGGGGACAGGGAAGGAAGGTACAGTATGAGGAGGGTGAACCTCCACACTTGTAACAGAGCCAGTGAGAGGTGAAGAACCAGGTACAGAGACTGGAAAGGTAAAATGTGGAGGCAGAAGAAGGGAAGGAGGGGTTAAAGGAGATTTGAGCAATGGGGATTTTATGGACTTCTGAGAAGTAGAGGAGCAATAGGGAGGTGGTGTTGTACGAGGTCTTGTTTATATCAGAACTTGTGAGGGAGAACATGAAGCGAGAACAGACTGAGGTGTTGAGGTAGGGATTTCTGAGTCCAGGACAGCAAAAGAATTAGAGACAGGAGTGACTATGGAAGGAGTAACCACAGAGGAGACTGCAGATGGGACCACAGAGGTGGGGGGACATTTAAAAACATGAGAATAAGAAATATGGGGTAGTCTCCCTTGGAGGTGTAGATGAGAAACTGCCACAGCATATGGGAAACCTTCTGCCTCCTTTAGGCAATGGATTTCTGCTCATTTAAGTAAACTTGGCAATGGCAAGCATAAGATGGGGGCGCTCATGACAATTAACACAAGAAGGAGGTAGACTAAATGTACTGGAATGGTCATCGGCACCACAGACTGGGCATTCGGCCATAGACCTGCAATATTTCGCTACTTGACCAAAACACCAGCAATTTCTACACTGTTGCGGTGTAGGGATCACCTTTCGAACTTGTAAACAATGTCCTGCTATATAAACAGAGGGTGGGAGTTCATGGCAGTGGAAAATTAATTGAGCTACATTGCAAGGGTATCGTCTCTGCCCACAGGCAGTGAGGACACGAGTGTCTACTTTGAGGATTGGAAGGTCTTGGAGTTTCAGCTGTTCTAGAATGTCATCGTCACATCTGGAAAATCTGTTGGACAATGTATGGGACAGAATGACAGTGCCACTACAAGAACTGAGGGAATGATGTTTCTCGATAGTGACAGGAATAGTATCAATATTTGAAAGAGAAAGGTCATGAGCTTGGTTAGCACTATGAACTGTGATGATGCATGTACAGCTCTTGAAAGCATGAAAGGATCTCTCTCTACCAACATGGCAAAGGAGCGCCTTGCCAATACTATGGTCGGAAAGATAGGAATTAGAGGAAGTCCGTAGTAAAGAATTTAGTCCATTGTGCATTCCAAAACTGGGCGTGGAAAAGGAGTGCATGACGTATCGGTCTTTTCTGAGAATGAAAAGGAAGAGAAGTATCGATTGGTAACTGTCTTGGGCGTTTAGGAGTGGGACCGGAATTAGAGGGAGAGGCTGGAAGCATAGTCAAAGAAAAGCGGAGGTCAGACATATTGAAGGAGTCAGTCAAGACCCTGGTCCCTGAAGCAGGTGATGAAACAGCACCAGCAAGAGGTACAGGGACATTAGAGTGTCCGACGAGTGGTCAAAAGATGAGGCAGGGTCAGAACAGGGTGCAGTATCAAGAAGGGGCCCAGGGGTAGCAGGTTCATGGATTTGGGACTCCATGGTTAGATCACTTCTTTCTGTTTAAAAAAAAAAAAGAAAAAAAGGGGGAGAACATGGAGGATTTTTATAATAAAAAGCACTAAGCCACAAGGGCTATACAGCGCTGCAGGGTAGGGAAGCGAGGGTATCGGGCAGCAGAAAAGGGGGAGGGATGATTAGTAGGCTACAGAAAACAGCGGGGCAGGGGATAGTGCAGGGTAGAGGGTAGCAAGAGATTGAGGTAGAAAGGGCTGAAGGTATCATCATCAGAGTTTGTAGTGTAAGTCAGTTGTTGCCAAAAAGTCAATGAGAGAGTCCGGATAAAAGGTGGGTCCAACAGCGAGAAGGGAAGGTAAAGAGAGACCAGCGGAGCGAAGACAATGTTGGAGGTAAATTCTGCATGCTCATTGATAAAGTGGGCAGTCTAAAAGAATATGGTTGACCGATACTGGAACGTGACAAGTCTCACAGAGAGGAGCAGGGCACCTCTCCATGAGATATCCATGAATAAGAGGAGTATGGCCAATGCGAAGGCAGGAGAGAGTAGTCTCCCAACCTCAACACTGGTGACAAGAAAACGGCCAGTAACCTATACTCGGTTATTATTATTATAATCAAAAAGAAGCGCTAAGCCACAAGGGCTATACAGCGCTGCAGGGCAGGAAGGAAGCGAGGGTATCATGTGGCAAAAGGGAGATGGATGAGTAATAGGTTACGGATAACAGCGGGGCAGTGGATGGTGAAAGGGTAAAGGACAGCAAGAGACTGAACTAGAAAGGGTTGAGGGGAGTGCAAAAGGTATCATCATCAGAGTTTGTGGAGTAAATCAGTCGTTGTCAAGAAGTCAATGAGAGAGTCAGGATTAAAGGAGGGTCCATCAGCAAGAAGGGAAGGTAAAGAGAGAGTAGTAGAACGAAGATGACGTTGGAGGTAAATTCTGCGTGCTCGTTGATAGAGAGGCCAGTCTAACAGAATGTGGCTAATCGATACTGGAACTTGACGCTGCTCACAGAGAGGAACAGGGTGCCTCTCCATGAGATACCCATGAGTAAGACGAGTGTGGCCAATGCGAAGGCTGGAGAGAGTGGTCTCCCAACCTCAGCACTGATGACAAGAAGATGGCCAGTAACCTATGCTCGGTTTAATAGAATGAAGTTTGTTACCGAGCAGAGTTGACCAACGTTGTTGCCAACGGGTGTGAAGGTGGGTAGCTATTGCAGCAAAATAGTCCAGAAATGGAACACCTCTATAGGAAATTGGTAGGTCATGTACTGCTGACCGCGCAGCAGTGTCTACCTGTTCATTGCCCTGTACGTCGACATGACCAGGGACCCAACAAAAAACAATATCTTTATGCTTGGTAGAGATACGGCGTAGCCAAAGTTGGATACGGAGAACTAGGGGGAGATGTATCAAATTTACACTCCGGGAGTGCCGCGTGCCTCGTTGTGCTCTGGGTTTTCTCGTGTTTACACGGTCGCTCTTACATGCTAGAACTTTAATTTGTGCCATCAATCCTATACGATACATCCCTCTAGCGCCTGGAACCAATCTTGGGCGGAAAACATTACATACTGAGTCAAAAAAGGAGAATTAGTGTGCACTACCTAGCAGAGTTTACTGTCAAGAGGGGAATCATAGGCCTGTGTTCCGTGTGCAAAATAATAATAATAGAACTTTTCTTTGCCAGAGGAAAGAAAGTCTCCTTGATAACATTGTGTGTACATAGTGTTATAGTGTATACTACAGTGGCTCCCTAGTATATAGATGATAAAGGCTAAAGTGTCATTTGAAAACAGGTGAATTTGTAAATGAAGTGATAAGCCTATAGAGGCAGGTGCCAGAAGTCGCCAGAATCTTACCACAGTGGTCAGCTGTTTTAATCTTTCTGGCCTGCTAGTGTACTCGCATATAATCTAGTGATACCAGTGAATAGCAGAATACAGTGTTGTAGTAGCAACTAACCAGTATTATAATGGTACTTAGTGGAGTGGAGTGACTTTCATTAGTTTCTTTTTTCTTGAAATACCAGACGTATACTGTGAATTTCATATAACCTGTAGTTACCAGTGGTCGCAATATACACGAGAAGCAATTATTACTACAGAAAAAGCGTCCTTCCTCCAAAATTTCCACCAGTCAACTATAGTGATAATATAGCATTTATTGTGGTGGAGACGAAAAAAAACTAGAAAAGCTAGATACAGCGATTGATAAACAAGGGATGAGGCTCGACCGTTCGTCACTGTAGGAGCTGCCAGAAATCACCGGCTCTTCAACACGCAAGTTATACTTTTGTATCAATCAAATCACATATTACTCGGGTAGATAATTTCAAGTAGATCCTTCATGTGTTAGCCCAAATCACCGACTAGTATGTTTTAAATAAGTGACCCACTGATCAGATCAGATCGACTGGTCCGAACCCTCGACTGGTCCGAACCCTTGGTGGTCCGAACCCTCGACTGGTTTCAAACGGATTCGTTGGGCAATAAAGCAGACTGTAAACGGATGGGGTTGTAGGCGCCCTTATCAAACACAAACAATAAATATAAATCAGGAACGTACACGGTAAGCTGTCCAATTAGTTAGAAATAGAAATACAAATAGCTAGAGCTTCATTAAAGGAGGTTATTAATAGAGTATTCAAGAGGTTGCTAGTAGAATTACAGTAAATCAACCACTCAGTCAATCAAACAAACGGGCCTTCCACTGGAAAAATTTGCCCTTTTTTGGGGAAAATTTTGGTGTCACGCCCCTTGTGCAGATATCCAAAAACTAGCTACAACCCATTAAAAAAACGGGGAAGTGTTTTTTGGGTACCCCAAAATTTGGGGAAAAATCTGTGGATAAAATCAAAAGGGGTATTAAAAAGATAACATCAAAAGCGGGCTTTCTTTAGAAAAACCGGGAAAGTTTTTCTACAACAGAGGGGAACATAAAAGCCCGGGGCTGAATGGAAACTGCCCTTGATACTGGCCAGTTAAAAAAAACTTTAAGGCGGAGGCGATTCATGGTAGTCAAAAAGGGGGGCCTAAAAGGGTGCTGTCCGGGGGAGACAGAAATAGGGGGGGGGAAAGGTGCTGCCCCGGGGAGCCCGAAATTTGGTGAAGCGGGAGGTCTGTGGGGGGAAACCCATAAGGTAAGGCTGGAGGTGCGGCCTGGGAGACAGAAAATGGTGAAGCGGGGAAAAATTTTGTCCAGGTATGGGAATTAAAAACCCCGGAAAGGGAAACAAAAAATGCCCTCATGGGGGGACGGGAGCCATAGTGGGGAAACAAGTGTAGTCAAAGAAAAAGAAAAAACCCAATATTGCAAACTAAAAAATTCCACAGGAAATACAAAAAAGGGGTTTTCCCTAGCATAGTGAGGATATTTCCCAAAAAACCCAACTGGTGGGAGCTCCATTGTTGGGGGTTTGGGGAAGGATGGGAAAAGACGGGGAAACTGCCCCAAACGGGGAATACACCCACAAAACCCAAGGCAAGGGAAACCAAAACCCTGTGCACTTTACAGGAAACTTTACTGCAAAAAAGGGGAAAATTCTGGAAAAACAGAGGGGACGTGCAACTATGACCACCCAAAAAATTCCCAAGCCCATATGACAACGGGAAAATGAAAATTTCCCCTTTCCTGTAAGTTTTCACCCTGAAATTGGGACCTCTTCATACGGAAAAACTGGGGCTTAAAATTAAATTGCCAGGCCCAAACCCTCTAAAGGGTACAAAAAGATCAAAAAAACCAGGCCATAGGAAAACCTGGGTAGCCCCCCAGCCACTCAAGAGGAGAGGGTTTTTTTGGGGCCAGGAAGGAAAAAAAAAATGGCAAAATGCAGAAACGGACCCAAAAACCAGTCATTCCTGGGTGGAACCACATCAATGGGCCCCCACTCCAAACCAACAGATACGATACTAATGCCGGGAAAAAAAAAACCCCCCCCAGTAACCCAAAAACCAACCCGCCTAGACTTCTTTTTTGCAAAAAAACAGGGGCTAAAACCAGCAACAAACAACAAAATACCTTTCATCCTGGGCAAATTGCAGAGCCCAAAAGGAATGTTTTGCCGGGTTTTTACTGGAAACCCCCAAAAAAAGGAAACACTTTGGGCAACGAAAAAATGGATCCCAGGGTTTCAACCAAAACAGATGTGACAAATGAACAGGAAAAAAAGGGGGGGGGGGGTTGGGCCCGTACATTGAGAGTTTACTTGTTTGCACAGAAATGCTAAATGGCCCAAATATGTAGTGGGAAATTTTTAAAAAGTAAAGGTCAGAACCAAAACCCCAGTCCAAATTTTGGAGTTACAAGCCTCCGGATGCAACATCCCAGCAATTCCAGGAACAGCTGTTAAAATTGACCACTGTCCTGGGAAAAACTTCCCGCTCCTGCACCCCCAAAATCTTGGCCCCCTGGGGATTTCAACTTAACCCCCCTAAAATGGAGGAATATAGCAAAAAATATTGGGGCAGTAATAACACCCGGGGGCAGCTCTGATAAAACTCCCCCACCACACGAGCTTTTAAATCTCTGCACAAAATTCAATTTAAACCAGCAAATAATAGAGCCTACTAGACTGGAGAATACACTAGACCTCACCCTTCACTAACAATGATGATCTGATAAGAAATGTCACCATATCAAACACAATATACTCAGATCACAACAAAATTTGAGGTTCGACAATGTATGCGTGGAGCCCCAGACCGACATAAGAGACTAGTCACGAGGGAGCATTCACCAATTCAACTTCAATAAAAAAAAAACATAAAGGGGGAAACCAAGTAAACCCAAAGTCCAAAACCGATATAAGCTGGGAAGATATACTAAGAAACACAGACCCCAATGTATGCCTAGAACAGATTAACTTGGTGGCACTCGATGTATGCACAAGGGCTTATTCCTCTAAGAAAAAGGAGGAGTAGATGTAAAATAAAAAGACACAGGCGCCCCCTTTACAGCGACGGAAAAGAATAACAGAGCGGCTAAAAGAGGGCAATATATCTGAAATGCGTAGGGAGACACTGTCAGAGAAATACAAGCATCGAACTCAAGCTAAAGGAATCTTATAGAAGTCAGGAATCGCGGGAAAAAACTAAAAGCCATAAATGAAAAACGAAAGAAACCCAAAGATTTTCTTCTCCAATGCCAAATCAAATTCGAGAACAACGTCCAGTATTGGGCCCCTACTTAAACAAGAGGGTCCTACACAGATGACAGCAAGGAAATGAGTGAGCACTCAAGTCCCAATGTGACTCAGTTTTTTTGCAAGCCGCTAACCAGACTGAGAGTCGAAGATCAAAACGAATTTTTTATGAGCCAAAAAAATTTGGTTAACACAAGCCTATCCGATGTTATCCTGACGCCAAATGACTTCGAAAAAGGGGATAAATGACATTTCCCAGCACCCCTGCCCCAGGGCCAGACTCATGGAACTCCGTGTTCATCAAGAACTGCAAGAAGCCCCATCACGACCTTTTCCTCCTATGAGAGGGGGCATGACACAGGGGTCACCCACAGTTCTAAAAACAACAGACAAGCCCCACTCCACAAAAAGGGGGCAGTAAAGCAACACAAAAAAACACAACCGATAGCACAACTCCCATATCATAAAAAACTTTTTAAAGAGTCCAAGAAAACAAGATCACCACTCATCTGAAACCCATCAGTTACACAACCCAGGGGAACATGGGTTTAGAACAGGTGCTCCTGTCTTCTCAAAATTGGTCATACGACAAGGTCCTAAATCACTAGAAGATAAAAAAAAGCAGATGTAATAACAGACTTTTCAAAAGCCCCGAAAGGGCCAAG
>NC_069427.1:28849085-28883948 GCF_026875155.1 Cherax quadricarinatus | reverse complement strand
AAAAATTTTTTAAAATTATTTTTTTTTAGCAGCCCTTTTCCAAAATCTAAAAATTTTCAGGTGTACAACAAAAATCTTTGGTAGTCTTTTTTGGTTCCGTGGGAAATTACCAATTTATATTTACCCTTTCTTTTCCTTTTTAGCTGTCGGAAATCTAGTAATTTAAAAAGGGGTTAAAAAAAATCACCAAAAAATCGTACTTTTTTGACCTTACATATAAAAAAAATTATTTTTAATAAATTTAAAAAATATTTGATTTTCTTTCCCAAAATTGATGTTAGGGGTTGACCAATCCAAATAAAAAAATGGATAAAGCTATACTTAAAATGGCGGGTAAGCAGCTCCCTTAAAGGGGGGCCCTTGGCATAGAAAAAGGCCTTGGTCTGAGTTTTAGACCTTTTTGGTCTCCTTGACCAAGCCTAATTCCCCCCCCCCCCCAACCCCCTCCCCTATCCCTCCCCCCATCCCCCTTTTTTCCCTTTCCCTCCTCCCCCCCCCTTCCCTTTTTTTTCCCTCTTTTTGGCCTTTGGATTCTTCCCCACGGGCAATCTATTCCTAAAAAGGGGGAAGGGTACCGGGGTTCACCCTTTTTCGTTGAGGCCCTTTGGGGCGGGGGTGTATTTTGCTGGGGAAAACTGGATCACCTGGGGATGTCCAGATCCCTCCCAGCCCCGGGGGGGTGGTTTTTGGGTGTCTTTCGGGGACTGAGTGTATCTCGGAGGTGCCTGGGGAAACCAGGGGTTCCAAAGGAGTATGCTTTTGGTGGTGCCGACCGCCCTCCTTTGTCCACCCCTCTTAAAGGGGGGGCCCTTGGTTGGTAAGGGGCTTTTGGGCCCCTGGGGAATTTAACCTTTTGGTCTCCTTCCTCAACCGAACCAAAATTTACCCCCCAACCCCCCTTCCCTATCCCATCCTCCCCTTTCCTTTCCCCCCCCTCCCCACCCCTCCCGTTTGCCCTTCCTTTTTTTTGGCCTTTAGTTTTTTTTTCCCACAGGTGCACTATTTTCCGGGGTAGGGGAAAGGGTACTGGGGTCCATCCCTTTCCTTTGGGGTTTTTTGGGCGTGGTGTATTTTTGCGTGAATCTAGATCACTGGGTGTCCCGATCCCCTCCGTACCCGACGGTGGCTTTGGTGTCTTGGGGCGATGGGTATCTCTGGAAGCCCCCTTTTTTGGGATTCCCGGGGGTGGGGGCCCAAAAGGGGGTATGCTTTGGGCGGAATCCACTGCCCTCTCTTTTGTCCACAGAGTAGCTCGCAGATGGAGGTTGCTACCCGGATTGCTGTTTACGGCATAAGGGTAAGTTGGCTCGGGTTTCCCTCGCAAACTGCACTACTTGCAATGCTGAGTCCCTTGGGGGCGGAGGGGGATTTTTTGGCCCCTTTCATTCCTCCTAGAACATCCTTCCCGGTCCTCCCCTTTTTTTTTTCGTTTTTTTTTTTTTTATTTTTTTTTTTAAAACAAAAAGAAAGAAGTAACCTAACCATTTATTTCCCCAAACCATGATACGGGCCCTTTCTTGTTACCGCACCCCGTTTGACCTCACCCATCTTGCCATTCTTTGGACACTCCTAAGGCCCCGACCCCTTCTGGTGCTGTTTCCTCGCCCCCCTCAGGGGCCAGGGTTTCGACTGACCCTTCGATTTTTCTGACCTCCGCTCTCCTTTTCTATTTTCCGGGCCCCTTTCCCCTACGGGCGCACTTTTCGAAATTTCCCCGCCCGTCCCCTGCGGATCAACCGTCCCCTTCTAAATGCCCGACAACCCTAGATGATACTCGTTACCCTTCCCCTTTTACTCGGAAAAAAACCGACACTCCTGCACTCCCTCCCACATTCGGGTTTTTGGCCACACAATAGACTAAATTCTTTTCTTTTAAAACTACTTTTTCTCCTACTTTTCCCACCATAGTATGGGAAAGCGCCCTACCCATGTTGGTAGAGATATTTCCCTTTTATGCTCTTAAGAGGGACATGCATCTCACAGCCCAGAATGATACCAGCTCAGACTTTTTCTTCCATGGATACTAAGCATCACTAACGAAAAACATCATTCCCCAAAATTTTTGTATGGTACTGTCATTCTGCCCAAACCATAGTCCAACAAATTTCCAGACATGAGGCAATGCATTTTTCCGAACAGCTAAACTCCAAAATCTCCCAATTCTCAAGGGGAAAAACCCTTTTGTTCTTCCCGCCCGCGGCGGAAAGACACCCTTGCAAAGTGGGTTTGTTTTAAATTTTTTACAGCCGGAACTCCCCTCCTCTTTTATGTAGCGGACATCGGGTTTCAAATTCGAAAGGGGGACTCTACCCGCAACGTGTAGAAATTTCTGCATTTGGCCACCCAGGGAAAAATTCAGTTCTATACGAATCCCAGCTGTGGGGCCATGATCATTTTAATATCTTGCAGTCACCTCCCCCTTCCTTAATTTTCATAGGCTCACCCTCGTACTCTCGCCGTTGCCCTTTTATTTAAAGAGCGGAAATTCGTTGCCTCAAAGAGGCAAAGGTCTCCCTTATGCATGCATTTCTCATCTCCGCCTTCAAGGAGACTACCCCGTGTTTCGTGTTTCTTATTCTCGTGTTTCAAAACGTCCACACTTCTCCAGTTCCCTCCACCCTTTCGCCCATCCCCGTACTTTGGTACAGTCCATTACAGTTCTGATCTTTACTCAAACTCCTTCCATCTCCAATATTGTCTCCCATACGATGTCTCTGAATTCCGAAACACTTATAGCAATCTCTGAATATATTGCAGAAGCCAAACTATCAATTGACACTGATCCACTCTCTGTTCCTTCTCTTTCCTCTTCTCTATCTGCGCAACTCCTTCACAGCGCACCGTTCCTTCGCTACTTGAACGTTTTCCGCTGCCACCACATGTGAACTTTTCTAACCCCTCTAGTCCGTAACACAGCAGTCCGTATCCACTTGCATAGGTGGTATATACTCCATTCTTTATATCTCTCTCCTTCTTGGGCATTATCTATCCCGGATGTTACCTTTCTTGTTTCATCATTACCACCACCGCTTCTGTTACTTGGCGATTTTAATGATCATCATTTACTTGGGGGGGGGAGTCTCACTGTGATTCCCGTGGCATTCAGTTAGAGGCTTTTCTTGCTACCCACCCCCTCCATGTTTTAAATACAGGTACTCGCACCCATTTTGGTCCTCGGACTCACACACACTCTTGCATTTATCTCTCAGTCTGCTCTTCCTCCGCAAATTAGACTTCACCTGGTCTGTTCTCCTGGATTTACATGACAGCGATCATTTCCCAATAATTCTTACTTCCCCTTCATATTCACCACCTCTTCATATCCCACGCTGGCAATTTGATCAGGCAAATTGGAACGTTTACTCACAACTAACAGTTTTTAGTGAGGTTCCTTCTTCGTCCTCCATTGTTGAGCTTTTACACCTCTTCTCGTCCTCCATTTAAACGCAGCAGCTCATTCTATACCCCAAACTTTGGGCAGGCATTCTCAGAAATGCGTGACTTGGTGGTCTCCTGCTTGTGCTTGTGCGGTACGTTTGAAACACGCTGCGTGGGGCAGGTACCGGTACAAAAGAACCACGGAGAGACTTCTTGATTTTAAGCAGAAGTGTGCGATCGCTCGCCATGTCATCCGTGACACTAAACGTACTTGCTGGCGAGATTATGTCTCCACCTTCACCTCTGCTTCTTCTATGAGTGCAGTCTGGAAAAAAGTACGAAAACTGAGCGGTAAATATTCTGACCCGGCTCCTGTTCTGTGGGTTGCCGGCATTGATATAGCAAACCCACTAGATGTTGCCAATGAAATTGGCAATCATCTGGTCCGTATTTCTCAGGGACTCCATCTATGCCCCTCGTTTCTTTCCTCAAAGTCTGCCAGAGAGTTAGTACCCTTCGACTTTTCTTCTCTCAGAGAAGAACAGTATAATGTGCCTTTTACGCTTCAAGAACTGGAGGCAACACTCGGCTTGCTGATCATCGGCAGCTGGGCCCGACAACATTCATATTCATATGCTACAACATTTACATCAGTCAGCCATTGCAGTCCTATTACCCCTTTTCAATCTTATTTGGTCACAAGTTCTTCCACAGCCGTGGAAATCTGCCATTGTTCTCCCTTTCCGCAAACCATGTACTACAGGACATGAAGCCTCCCACTATCGTCCCATTGCTCTTACCAGTACAGTTTGCAAAGTGATGGAACACCTGGTAAATAGACGTTTAGTGTGGTCTTAGAGACACACAACAGTCTCTCCACTTGTCAATATGGCTTTCTTAAGGGACGTTCTACCATAGACCCCTTTCTACGCTTGGATACGTATGTTCGTAATGCCTTTGCGAATAACCACTTGGTTATTGCCGTATTTTTTGACCTTGAGAAGGCATATGACACAAGTTGGAGGTATAATATTTTGGCCCAAGCCTACTCCTTAGGCCTCCGAGGCAATCTACCATCTTTCCTTAAGAACTTTTTAACTGACAGACTTTTCCATGTTCAGGTTAATAATGTGCTCTCCCCGGACTTTATCCAAGCTGAAGGTGTCCCCCAGGGATGTGTTCTGAGCACAACACTTTTTCTTGCTATAAATGATTTGGCCTCTAGTCTTCTATCAAATATTTGGTCATCACTCTATGTTGATGACTTTAGTATTGCCTGTGCAGGCGCTGACTGTCACCTCATTACAGTTTCTCTCCAGCATGCGGTCGACCGTGTTTCCAATTGGGCCACCACACATGGGTTTAAATTTTCCAGTACCAAAACTCGCCAAATTACTTTCACTAGGCGCTCTGTCATCTCCGATCATCTTTTGTACCTCTATGGCTCCTGTATCCCTGAACGTGATACAGTCAGGTTTGTTGGCCTCTTTGACCATAGGTTATCCTGGAAACCTCACATTACCTCTCTGAAGGCAACTTATCACAGCCGGCTGAACCTTCTTAAAATCCTTGCTCATCTTTCATGGGGAGCTGATTGTCGAACTCTCCTTCGCCTACATTCCACCCTCATTTTATTGAAACTTGATTATGGTGACCAGATCTATTCAGCGGCCTCTCCTGCTACTCTCTAGCCTTAACCCCATTCATCACCAAGGATTATGTTTATGCCTTGGTGCTTTTCGCTCTTCCCCTGTTGAGAGCCTCTATGCAGAAGCGAACGTTCCATTCTTATCCGATCGCCGTGATGCCCATTGCCTTCGCTACTATGTACACTCTCATGATCTCCGCAGTCCTTCCATTTATAGAATGGTCACTGATATTAGTAGACATTATTTGTTCGCCGCCCCTGTTTACTCCATCCGTTCTCTCTTCGCCTACATTCGCTCTTGTCTTCTCTTCAATTACCACTTTTCTATGTTCATGTAGCATCTCACTTTTCTCTACCCCCCTGGGAAGTTCCAGCTGTTCGAGTCTGTTCTTTCTCCCTTGCTCGAAAGCCCAACTGTCTACGGTCGTTTCCCGCTCTTTTTTCTTGACCACTTCCACTCTCATTCTCATGCCATTGAAGTGTACACAGATGGCTCTAAGTCTTCTGACGGCGTAGGATTCGCAGCAGTGTTTCCGGACAGCATCGTATGAGGGCATTTACTATCTTCGGCTAGTATTTTTACTGCTGAATTGTATGCCATTCTTGCAGCACTTATCCGTATTGCATCTATACCTGGTCATCATTTTGTGGTGTCTCAGTCCCCCTTAGTTTTTACGGGCTATAGAGAAATTTGTACACCCACCTTTTAGCCTTTTATCCAATTTTGGCTACGCCGCATTTTTACCAAGCAAAAGATATTTTTTTTTTTGGTTTCCCTGGCTTTGACGTACGGGCAAAAAACGGGCAACACTCGTAGCAAACTTCAACTATTAAACTGATATAGGTACTGGCCGTCTTGCACCATTGCGGGGTTGGGTAGCTACTCTCTCCTGTCTTTGCTTGGCCTACTGTCTTACTCAGGATATCTCATGGAGAGGCGCCCTCTCCCTCTGTGAGAATTGTCCCTTTTCAGGGGCTCCTTGGCGTGGTGAAGAGGCTCTTGGTCTGGGGAATTAGCCCTGTCGGTCTTCTTCCCAACCAACCCAATTTTACCCCCCATTCCCCCCCCCCTATCCCATCCTCCCCATCCCCCCCTTTTCCATTCCCCCCTCCTCCTCCCCCCCCCTTTTGCCCTTCCTTTTTTTTGCCTTCGTGATTTCCTCCCCCAGGCGCGCTATTCCCCTAGTAGGGAAAAGGGAAAAACCCGGGGTCCATCCCATTCCGTTGGGGTTTTTGGGGCGGTGGCTAGTTTGCCGGGGAATCGGGATTGCCTAGGGATGTCCCGACCCTCTCCGGTATCCCGGAGTAGTTTTGGTGTCTTTTGGGCGAGGGTTTTACTCGGGAACCACCTTTCGATTCCGGGGGGGTGGTGAAGGAGATCTTTGGGGGACCCCCGGGCCGCCCTCTTTTTTTTTGTCCACCGAGGTAGCTCGCAGATGTGAGGTTTGCTATCCCAATTGCGGGTTTACTGCAAAGGTGGGGTATGGCAGGGGTTTTCCAGCGCATCTGCGCTCCCGGTGCAGCCCTTTTGGGGCCGGGGGGGGATTTCCGGCCCTTTCTTTCCTCCTGGGAACTTTTCCTCCCCCCCCCCCCCCTTTTTTTATTTTTTTTTTTATTTTTATTTTTTTTTTCTTCTTTCTTTTTTTTTTCTTAAAAACAAAAAGCAAGGAGTAACCAACCATGGCACCCCTAGCCCCAAAAACCACTCCCCCCCCCCGGGCCCCTTCTTGATACCGCACCCCATTCTGCCCCTCCCTTGGGTTTTTAGACCACCCCTTCGGACACTCCTGATCCCCCTGTACCTCTTCGGTGCTGTTCCTCACCCCTTCGGGTACCGGGCTTCGACTGACTCCTTCTTTTGTCTGAACTCCGCTCTCCTTTGACTATTTTCCCGGGCTTCCCCCTCTACGGTAGGCAATTTTCAATCGCCCCCCCCTTTTTCCTGCCGACCAACCCGGCCCCTACTCCTAAACCCCAAACGCAACTCCATGTGCTCCGCGTTCCCTTCCCATCACTCGGAAAGACCGAAAAACGTCAAGCACCCCCCCTCTCCACGCTCAGTTTGGGACCACACAATGGATAAAATTCTTTATTTTAAAAGACCAACTCTTCTTCTCCCACCTTCTGCCATAGTATTCCAAAGCCTCCTGCGTCATGTTGGCAAGATATTTCTTTTTCACGCTCCAAGGCGGTACGCGCATCGTCACGTCCAGAATGCTACCCACCTCATGATTTTTCTCTCCTTTCGAAATCGATACACTCCACATATTTAAAAACATCTTTCTCTCAATTCTTGAAGTGGACTGTCATTCGCCCCATACCAATCCAACAGAATTTCCAGTCATTGGCAAGACATTTTTAAACAGGGGGGAACCCAGGACTCCCAACCCCTCAAAGTAGACACTTATGCCCTTCCCCCCGGGGGGCGGAGACTTTCCCCTTTTCAATGTGGCTCTTTTAACTTTTGACTGCGGGCTTTTTGGCACCCACGAAATTTTGCAGATCTATGGCCGAATCCCATCGTGGTGCCGAGACTTTCAATCACTTGCATCAACCTCCATCTTCCCTTTAATTTGTAATGAAGTCACCCTTCGTACCCCGCCGTTGCCGGGTCTACTTAAATGAACGTGAAATCCTTTGCCTAAAAAGAGGCAAAGGTCTCCCTTACTTGGCATTACTCATCCCGCCTCAAGGGAGACTACCCTTTTCCCTTATTCCGGTTTCCCCAAACGCCCCCCCACTTCTGGGTCCCTCTCTGCACCTCCTCTGTTTTTACCCCCCCATAGCCACTACGGCCTAATCCTTTGCTGCCTTGGCGCGGGACGTCCACTACAACCAGTCTGTTCTCACTTTTCCGTCCTTCTCACAAGCCCCATATCGAAAACCCTCGTACGACCCAATACCAATCCCCCCCTCACTCAGAAGCCAAAAAACCCAATTGCTAAAAATTTTCTTTGCCCCCCCTTCCCCTTCTTCCACCCCACACTTTACCTTTCCATCTCTGTCCCTATTTCTTCCCCTCTCTCTGGCTCTTTACAAGTGTGGAGATTCCCCCTCCTCCTCGTCTATGCCTTCCACCCCCGTCCCCTCCCAAGTTTTCCCCCTCTTTGTCACCTCCCGTTTTCTACCCTTCTGCCCCCCCCCCACACACTCCTCCCTTCCCTTTTTTCCCTCCCCCTCTATTTTGGACACCCCATTACGCCCCCAATCTTTACCCCCTCCTCCTCCATCTCCAATATTTTTTCCCATACACTTTAAATTTTCAGAAACATTTTAAAGCATTTCGAATATATTGCGAACAAAACCTCAAGGAACTGATTCACTTCCGTTCCTTCTCTTCCCTCCCTCCATCTTCACAACCCCTTTCTTCGCAACGCTCCTTCCTTCGCTACTTGAACCTTCCAACCCCACCACACGTTGCTTTTCAAACCCCCTAGTCCGTAGGGCCTTTACCTACAGTTTCCTGATATTTTCTTCATCCCCAAATCGGGCCTATTTACAGTGGAATATCCCGCCTCAGGGTAATCGGGGGAGCTTCAGATTTTGCTTTCCATTTTTTCCCCTTTGGTGTTTGCTTCAAAAACCCAAAAATTTACACTGGGTTTTTTTCCAAACCTATCTCGGGCTATAATTTATTGTATTTTTTCATCCTTTCTCAGATGGGCCTTTAAATGAAAGTCCCTTTCTTCTACGCAATGATATTCCGACTGCAAATTTGCCCCATCCCTCGCTGATTACATGCCCCGTATCCACTTGAATAAGGGTTTACAATATTTCTTATACTCTCCCCTTTCCCGGGCCATTTTCATCCCAATTTTGCTTTCTTGTTTCATCCTTACCCCCAAACCACTTCTGTTTACTTGGTGATTTTAATGCCCCCATTTTTTCCCTGGGGGGGGGCTCATTGTACCCGTGGGTTTTAGTTGGGGCTTTTTTTTGCCTCTCACCCCCCCATGTTTTAAATCGGGTACTCCCACCCCTTTTTGACCCGTACTCAACCTCCTTGCATCGACTATCATCGCTCTTCCCCCCGACTAACTTTACCTGTTTTCTAACCCGACTTACATGACACGTCATTTTTCCATCATTCTCTTCTCCTTCCCATTTACCACCTTTCCGTAGCCCCCGCGGGGAATTTGATCGGGGAAAAAGGGGTCTTTACTCACACCCACTGCTTTTTTTGAGGTTCCTTCTTTATCTTCCTTAGACTCCCAAACATCTTCTCGACATCAGTTTAACCGCAGTTCTCATTTTATCCCCCCAAAACCCCAGGGAGGCATTCCAAAGTGCGTCCTGGGGTCTCCTGCTTGGCTCGTGCAGACTTTGAAACGTGCATGGGGGAGGACCGGGAAAAATAAACCGCGAGAGACTGTTTATTTTTAAACAGAACGTGCGACGCCCCTTCATCCGTGAAGCAAAAAGCACTTGTTGGGGAGACTAGTTTTTCCCCCATCACCTCTGCTTCTTTTATGAGTGCAGTCGGAAAAAAGTGAGAAATTGAGTGGTAAATACTTCCTACCCGGCTCCTGTCTACGGGGCACTGGTGTTGATATAGCAAAACCCCTCGACGTTGCCCTTGAACTTGGGACACTCGGGGCCTATTTTCCCAGGGCCATCTATGCCCCCGTTTCTTTCCTCAAATCTGCCCGAGAGTTTGTACCCTTTTGGGCTTTTCTTCTCTCGGGGAAGAACATATAATGTCCTTTTTCACTTCAAAACTGGGGGCAACGCTCTCACTTCGATCATCGCAGCTGGGGCCCGATGAATTCATACATTCATATTTGTATTTTCAACATTTTTATCGGTCAGCCCTTGTAGTCCTCTTACCCCTCTTCAATCTTTTTTGGGGGACAAGGAGTTTTTCCCCCCTTGGAAACTCCATTGTTTTCCCTTTTCCCCAAACCGGGGACTACGACATGATGCCCCCACTATCGCCCCATCCTCTTAAAAGTGCAGTTGCAAAATGAAAGGGAAACCCCCGAAAACGACGTTTATGTGGTATTTAAACTCACAACATCTCTCCACTATCAATTGGGTTTTTAAGGGTCGTCAACCATAGACCCCTTACTACGTTTGGGAAAGTATGTTCTAAGCCTTTGCGAATAACCTAGTTTGCTAATTTTTTTACCTGAGAAGGATATGACACAACTTGGAGGATAATATTTTGGGCCCCGGCCCATTCCTTAGGGCCCCCAGGCAATCTACCATCCTTCCTTTGAACTTTTAACTGAAGAATTTTCCTGTTCGAGTCAAAAAATTTCTTTCCCCCGGGCTTTGCCAACTGAAGGGGTCCCCCAGGGGTGTGTTCTAAGCACAACACTTTTTCTCCTTGCTATAAAATTTGGCCTCTGTTTTCCACCCAATATTTGGTCACACTCTATGTTTATGACTTTTGCTATTGCGTGCAGGGGGGGTGCTGTCACCTTTTGCGTTTCTCTCCACATGGGCGCGCCGTGTTTTCCACTTTGGGGCCCCCCCCATGGGTTAAATTTTTTAAATACCAAAAATCACCAAAAACTTTCACTAACGCTCTGTTACTCCGATCATCCCTTTTTACTCTATGGTCCCTTCCCCAAAGTGATACATCAGTTTCAGGGCCTTCTCTTTTACCGTCGGTTAACCTGGGAAAACCCCACATTACCTCCTGAAGGCAAATTTTCACAGCCGGCTAAACCTTCTTAAAACCCTTGCTCATCTTTTCCCGGGAGCTGATCGCGAACTCTGCTTTGCCTACATTCAGCCCCGTTTATCGAAAATCATTATGGTGACCAGATTTTTTCCCTGCCTCTCCTGCCTCTCTCTACCTTAACCTATCCATCACCAAGGCTTACGTTTGTGCCTTTGGGGCTTTTTTTGCTCTTTTCCCCCGTTGAGAGCCCTATACGAAGCAAATGTTCCATCCTTGCGATCGCCGTATGGGCCCCTTGCCTTCGTTTCTAGTACGCCTCACATCTACAAATCCTTTCCCTTTATAGAATTCACCGATATTTTAAAATTCTTTTTTTCGTTCCCCCCCCCCTGTTTTTTCCGCCCTTTTCTCTTCCCACTTTTACTCTTTCTTCCCTTCATTTCCACCTTATATGTTATGTACATCTCACTTTTCCCAACCCCCCCTGGGAAGTTCAGCTTTCGGGCTGTTCTTTCTCACTCCCCTTTCTCGAAAGCTCAACTGCCTACGGGGGCTTCCCGCCCCTTTTTCTTGATCACTTCCACCCCATTTTCATGCCCCCCACTGTGTACACAGAGGGGTCTAATCTCAACGGGGTCGGATTCCACAGTGTTTTCCGGGCAGCGTCGTACGAGGGGATTTACTACTTCACTAGCATTTTTTTGCTGAACTGTTCCATCTTCAGCACTTATTCTATCGCATCTATCCTGTTCTCATTTGTAGAGTCTCAACTCCCTTAGTGCCTACCTATACGAAAATTTAACATTCCCTCCCTAGTTTCCCGTATCCACTTTGGTACGCCCTACTCTACCAAACAAAAGAAATTGTTTTTTGTTGGGGCCCTGGGGCAGTCACGTAAGGGGAAAAGAAACCTGCTGCGCGGTCGAAATACCACCAAAATTCCCATCGAGGTGTTCCATTTCTGACATTTTGCCCAATAGCAAACCCCCCTTCGCACCCGTTGGGAACAACGTTGGGCAACTCTGCTCGTAACAAAATTCATTTTATTAAACCAGCAAAAAGTTACTGGCCGTCTCTTGTCACAGTGCCGAGGTGGGAGAAACCCCTCTCTCCCGCTTCGCATTGGCCACACTCTCTTACTCATGGTATCTCAGGAAGGCACCCTGTTCCTCTCTGGACAGTGTCAAGTTCCATACGATTAGCCACATTTGTTAGACGCCCTCTCTATCAACGAGCACCCGAATTTCCCCCAACGTCTCTTCTTCTCCTCTCTCTCTTTTTTTCCCCTTTCTGATGGACCCCCTTAATCCCGACTCCTCATTTACTTCTTGACAACGACTGATTTACTCCACAAACTCGATGATACTTTTCGCATCCCCCAGCCCTTTTTGGGTTTATCTCTTTCGCCCTTTACCCTTTCACCACCCTGCCCCGCTGTTTTCCGAACATTTGCTCATCCATCTCCCTTTTGCCCCCTTCCCTGCTTTCTTTTCCCGCCCTGCAGCGCTGTAAACCTTTTGGCTTACGCTTCTTTTTATTAAATAAAAATAATGTAGATTGCAGGGTTTCCCTTATCAGTCACCACTTTTTTTGACAAAAGCCCCCCTTTATCAACACATGCAAATTTTCCTCCTCGTCGCTTTGCTTTCCCCTGCTCTCTCTTTTCCTCCCTTCTCCTGATGGGGCCCACCTTTCATCCGGACTCTCTCATTGACTTTTTGACAACAACTGACTTCACAAACTCTGATACCTTCAGCCCTTTCTACCTCAATCTCTTGCTACCCTCTACCCCTGCACTATCCCCTGCCCTGCTGTTTTCTGTAACCTACTGATCATCCCTCCCCCCTTCTGCCGCCCAATACCCTCGCTTCCTTCCCTACCCTGCAGCGCTGTATAGCCCTTGTGGCTTAGCGCTTCTTTTTTATTATAATCTAGTCTAAGTACCCTTACCTTCGGACTTCTAGTATCTTTATCATTGCTAATCATGGCCTATTTACAGTGGAATATACGCGGCCTCAGAGGCAATCAGGGTGAGCTTCAGATGTTGCTCTCCCAATTTTCCCCTGTTGGTGTTTGCTTACAAGAACCAAAATTACACTCTGGTGTTATCTATCCCATCTCAGGCTATAATTTATTGTATTCTTTGGATCCTATTCCTGATGGGACCTTTAACGAAAGTGCCCTTCTACGCATTGATATTCCGTACCATCAGCTATTTGTTCGTACTTCGCTGCCTTACACAGCAGCCTGTATCCACCTACATAGGTGGTATACACACTGTTCTTTGTATGTTTCTACTTCTCGAGCATTATCTATTCCGGATATTGCCTTGTTTTGTCATTACCGCCACCACTTCTGTTACTTGGCGATTTTAATGCCCATCACTTCCTCTGGGGAGGGTCTCACTGTGATTCCCGTGGCATTCAGCTAGAGGCTTTTCTTGCTTCCCACCTCCATTTTTTAAATACAGGTACTCACACCCACTTTGTTCCTCGTACTCATACTCTCTCTTGCATCGATCTCTCGGTCTGCTCTTCCTCCGCCCCACTAGACTTCACCTGGTCTGTTCTCCCAGATTTACATGACAGCGATCATTTTCCAATCATTCTTACTTCCCCTTCATATTCACCACCTCTTCGTAACCCACGCTGGCAATTTGATCAGGCAAATTGGGATGTTTACACACAACTAACTGTTTTTAGTGAGGTTCCTTCTTTGTCCTCTATTGATGAGCTTTTACACCTCTTCTTCTCGTCCTCATTTTTAACCGCAGCTTCTCATTCTATACCCCAAACTTCGGGCAGGCACTCTCAGAAACGTGTGTCTTGGTGGTCTAATGCTTTTGCTCATGCAGTACGTTTGAAACGCAGTATAATAGAACCACTGAGAGACTAATTGATTTTAAGCAAAAGCGTGTGATCGCTCGCTGTGTCATCCGTGACGCTAAACACACTTGCTGGCGAGATTATGTCTCCATCTTCACCTCTGCTTCCTCTATGAGTGCAGTCTGGAAAAAAGTACGGAAACTGAGTGGTAAATGTTCTGACCAGACTCCTGTTCTGCAGGTTGCCGGTGTTGATATAGCAAACCCTCTAGATGTTGCCATTGAAATTGGCAGTCATCAGGTTCGTATTTCTCTGGGGCTCCATCTCTGCCCCTCGTTTCTTTCCTCAAAGTCTGCCAGAGAGTTAGCATCCTTGGACTTTTCTTCTCAGAGAAGAACAGTATAATGTGCCTTTTACACTTCAGGAACTGGAGGCAACACACTCAGCTTGCCGATCATCGACAGCTGGGTCCAACAACTTTCATATTCGTATGTTACAACATTTACATCAGTCAGCCCTTGCAGTCCTCTTATACCTCTTCTATCTTATTTGGTCACAAGGAGTTCTTCCACAGCTGTGGAAATCTGCCATTGTTTTCCCTTTCTGCAAACCGGGTACTACTGGACATGAAGCCTCTCACTATCGTCCCATTGCTCTTACCAGTGCAGTTTGCAAAGTGATGGAATGTCTGGTAAATAGACGTTTAATGTGGTATTTAGAGACACAATAGTCTCTCCACTTGTCAATATGGCTTTCATAAGGGCCATTCTACCATAGACCCCTTACTACGTTTGGATAGGTATGTTCGTAATGCCTTTGCGATTAACCACTCAGTTATTGCCATATTTTTTGACCTGGAGAAGGCACATGACAAAAGTTGGAGGTATAATATTTTGGCCCAAGCCCACTCCTTAGGCCTCCGAGGTAATCTACCATCTTTCCTTAAGAACTTTTTAACTGACAGACATTTCTGTGTTTGAGTCAATAATGCGCTCTCCCTGGACTTTATCCAAGCTGAAGGTGTCCCTCAGGGATGTGTTCTGAGTACAACACTTTTTCTCCTTGCTTGGCCTCTTTTCTTCCATCCAATATTTGGTCATCACTATGTAGATGACTTTGGTACACAAATAACCCGCACATAAAAGAGAGAAGCTTATGACGACGTTTCGGTCCGACTTGGACCATTGACAAAGTTACACTGTGACTTTGACAATGGTCCAAGTTGGACCGAAACGTCGTCCTAAGCTTCTCTCTCTTATGTGCGGGTTATTTGTGTATCATTCCAGTCACGGTATTGTGCCTTTTTTGTTATTTATGGATGACTTTGGTATTGCTTGTGCAGGCGCTGACCGTCACCTCATTGCGGTTTCTCTCCAGCATGCGGTCGACCGTGTTTCCAATTGGGACACAACGCATGGGTTTAAATTTTCCAGTACCAAAACTCACCAAATTACTTTCCCTAGATGCTCTATCATCTCCGATCATCCTTTGTACCTCTATGGCTCCCATACCCCTCAGGGAAGGTTCCTTGATGTTGGTGAGGGGCTCTTGATTTAGGGAATTGGATCTGTGCTCCAGTTCACCGAATTAAGCCTGAATGCCTTCCACATCCCCCCCCAGGCGCTGTATAATTCTACGGTTTAGCGCTTCCCCCTTGATTATAATAATAATATGGCTCCCATATCCCTGAACGTGATACAGTCAGTAAATAACAAAAAGGCACAATACCGTGACTGGAACAATACACAAATAGCCCGCACATAAAAGAGAAGCTTACGACGACGTTTCGGTCCGACTTTGTCAATGGTCCAAGTCGGACCGAAACGTCGTCGTAAGCTTATCTCTTTTATGTGCGGGTTATTTGTGTGTGTGTGTGTGTGATACAGTCAGGTTTGTAGGCCTTCTCTTTGACCATAGGTTATCCTGGAAACCCCACATTACCTCTCTAAAGGCAACATGTCACAGCCGGCTGAACCTTCTTGAAACCCTTGCTCATCTTTCATGAGGAGCTAATCGTTAAACTCTCCTTCGCCTACATTCAGCCCTCATTGTATCGAAACTCCATTATGGTGACCAGATCTATTCAGCGGCCCCTCCTGCTACTCTCTCTAGCCTTAACCCCATCCATCACCAAGGATTATGTTTATGCCTTGGTGCTTTTCGCTCTTCCCCTGTTTTGAGCCTTTATGCAGAAGCGAATGATCCATCCTTGTCTGATCGCCATGATGCCCATTGCCTTCGCTACTATGTGCGCTCTCACAATCTCCGCAATCCTTCCATTTATAGAATGGTCACTGATATTAGTAGACATTGTTTATTTGTTCGCTGCCCCTGTTTGCTCCATCCCTTCTCCACTTGCATTCGCTCATCTTCCCTTCAGTTACCGCCTTTATATGTTCATGTAGCATCTCACTTTTCCCTACCCCCCTAGGAAGTTCCAGCTGTTTGGGTCTTCTTTCTCACTCCCTTGCTTGAAAACCCAACTGCCTACGGTGGCTTCCCGCTCTCTTTTTCTTGATCACTTCCACTCTCATTCTCATGCCATCGCTGTGTACACAGATGGCTCTAAGTCTTCAGATGGTGTCGGTTTCGCAGCAGTGTTTCCGGACAGCTTCGTGCGAGGGCATTTACTATCTTCGGCTAGCATTTTTACTGCTGAATTGTATGCCATTCTTGCAGCACTTATTCGTATCGCATCTATGCTTGTGTCATCATTTGTGGTAGTCTCAGACTCCCTTAGTGCTCTACAGGCTATCTGCTATCTGGAGAGAGTTCCGGGGGTCAACGCCCCCGCGGCCCGGTCTGTGACCAGGCCTCCTGGTGGATCAGAGCCTGATCAACCAGGCTGTTGCTGCTGGCTGCATGCAAACCAACATACGAGCCACAGCTCGGCTGGTCAGGAACCGACTTTAGGTGCTTGTCCAGTGCCAGCTTGAAGACTGCCAGGGGTCTGTTGGTAATCCCCCTTATGTATGCTGGGAGGCAGTTGAACAGTCTCGGGCCCCTGACACTTATTGTATGGTCTCTTTACGTGCTAGTGACACCCCTGCTTTTCATTGGGGGGATGTTGCATCGTCTTGCCAAGTCTTTTGCTTTCGTAGTGAGTGATTTCGGTGCAAGTTCAGTACTAGTCCCTCTAGGATTTTCCAGGTGTATATAATCATGTATCCTCCCCCTGCATTCCAGGGAATACGGGTTCAGGAACCTCGAGCGTCCCAGTAAATTGAGGTGTTTTATCCCGTTATGCGCGCCGTGAAGGTTCTCTGTACATTTTCTAGGTCAGCAATTTCACCTGCCTTGAAAGGTGCTGTTAGTGTGCAGCAAATTCCAGCCTAGATAGAACAAGTGACCTAAGAGTGTCATCAGGGGCTTGGCCTCCCTAGTTTTTGAAGTTCTCATTATCCATCCTGTCATTTTCTAGCAAAATGCATTGATACAATGTTACGGTCCTTGAAGGTGAGATCCTCCAACATGATCACTCCCAGGTCTTTGATGTTGGGGTTTCGCTCTATTTTGTGGCCAGAATTTGTTTTGTACTCTGATGAAGATTTAATTTCCTCGTGTTTACCATATCTGAGTAATTAAAATTTCTCATCGTTGAACTTCATTTTGTTTTCTGCACCCACTGAAAGATTTGGTTGATGTCCGCCTGGACCCTTTGCAGTGTCTGCAAGGAAGACACTGTCATGCAGATGGGTGTCATCTGCAAAGGAAGACACAGTGCTGTGGCTGACATCCTTGTCTATGTCGGATATGAGGATGAGGAACAAGATGGGAGCGAGTACTGTGCCTTGTGGAACAGAGCTTTTCCCCTTTAGCTCCTCGACTTTACTCTGTTGACGACTACTCTCTGGTTCTGTTAGTGGGGAAAATTTAAATAGATCCATCGACCGCCCTTTTCCTGTTACCCCTTTAGCACGCATTTTGTGCGCTATTACGCCATGGTCACACTTGTCGAAGGCTTTTGCAAAGTCTGTATATTACATCTGCATTCTTTTATTTTCTAGTGCATTTTAGGACCTTGTCGTAGTGATCCAATATTGAGACAGACAGGAGCGACCTGTTCAAAACCCCCATGTTGCCGGGGTTGTGTAACTGATGGGTTTCTAGATGAGTGGTGACCCTTGCTTCTTAGGACTCTTTCAAAGATTTTTATGATATGGGATGTTAGTGCTATCGGTCTGTAGTTCTTTGCTGTTGCTTTACTGCCCCCTTTTGTGAGGTGGGGCTATGTCTGTTGTTTTTAGTAACTGTGGATGACCCCTGTGTCCATGCTCCCTCTCCATAGGATGGAAAAGGCTCGTGATAGGGGCTTTTTGCAGTTCTTGATGAACACGGATTTTCCATGAGTCTGGCCTGGGGCAGAGTGCATGGGCATGTCATTTATCGCCTGTTCGAAGTCATTTGGCGTCAGGATAACATCGGATAGGCTTGTGTTAACCAAATTTTGTGGCTCATAAAAAATTCGTTTTGATCTTCGACTCTCAGTCTGGTTAGCGGCTTCCCTAAAAACGAGTCACATTGGGACTTGAGTAGCTCACTCATTTCCTTGCTGTCATCTGTGTAGGACCCATCTTGTTAAGTGGGGCCCCCAATACGGGACGTTGTTCTCGAATTTGATTTGGCATTGGAGAAGAAATATTTTGGGTTTCTTTCGATTTCATTTATGGCTTTTAGTTCTTCCCGCGATTCCTGACTTCTATAAGATTCCTTTTGCTTGAGTTCGATGCTTGATATTTCTCTGACCCTGTCTCCCTACGCATTCAGATATATTGACCTCTATTAGCCGCTCTGTTATTCTTTTCCGTCGCCTGTAAAGGGGGCGCCTGTGTCTTTCTATTTACATCTACTCCTCCTTTTTCTTAGAGGAATAAGCCTTGTGCATACATCGAGTGCCACCAAGTTAATCTGTTCTAGGCATACATTGGGGGCTGTGTTGCTTAGTATATCTTCCCAGCTTAATCGGTTAGGACTTGGTTTACTTGGTCCCATTTATGTTTTGTTATTGAAGTTGAATTTGGTGAATGCCCCTCGTGACTATCTCATTATGTCGGTCTGGGGCTCCACGCATACATGTCCCCCGAACCTCAATTAAAGTTGTGATCTGAGTATAATTGTGTTTGATATGGTGACATTTTTTTATCAATCATCATTGTTAGTGAAGAGAGGTCTAGGTATTCTCCAGTCTAGTAGGCTCTATTATTTGCTGGGTTTTAAAATTTAATTTTGTGCAGAGATTTAAAAGCTCGTGTGAGTGTGAGTTTTTCATCAGAGCGCCTCCTGGTGTTATTACTGCAACAATATTATTTGCTATATTTCCCCCATTTAGGTGGCTTAAGTTGAAAACCCCCCCGAGCAAGATTTGGTGCGGAGCTGGAAGATTTTCCAGACAGTGGTCAATTTTTAAAAAGCTGTTCCTGGAAATTTCTGGATGTTGCATCCGGAGGGTTGTAGATACCACAATGAACTAGGTTTTGGTTCTCGACCTTTACTGTTAAAACTTCCACTACATCATTTGAGGCATTTAGCAGTTCTGTGCAAACAAGTGACTCTGCAATGTACAGGCCCAACCCCCTCCCCCCTTTTTCCTGTTCATTCTGTCACATCTGTATAGGTTGTAACCTGGATCCATATTTCGTTGTCCAAGTGATCCTTTATGTGGGTCTCAGTGAAAGCCGCGAACATTGCCTTTGCCTCTGCAAGTAGTCCACGGATGAAAGGTATTTTGTTGTTTGTTGCTGGCTTTAACCCTGTATATTTGCAAAGAAGAATGTTTATAGGACTGGGGGTATTGTTGGGACTGGGGGGGATTTTTTTTCCGGCATAGTATCTGTATCTGTTGGTTTTGGGGTGGAGGCCATTGACTGTGGTTTCCACTCCAGGAATGACTGGATTTGGTGTACGATTTCTGCCATTTCCTGCCAGTTTTTTTTTCCTTCCTGGCACTAAAAAACCTCTCCCTCTTGAGTGGCTGTGGCAAACCCCGGTTTTCCTATGGCCTGGATGTTTTGTATCTTTTTGTACCCCTTTTAAAAGGTGTGCCTGGCAATTTAAGTTATAGCACAGTCTTTTTCCCGTACTGAAGAGGTACACATTTTAGGGTGAAAAAGTACAGGAAGGGAATTTGCATTTTCCTGTTGTCTAGGGCATGGCATTTCTAGGGTGGTCATAGTTGCACGTCCCCGTCTGTTTTCCAGATTTCCCATGTCTGCAGATACCAAAGTGCATAGTATGTGCACAGGCTTGGTTTCCGTTTTCCTTGGGTTTCTGTGACTGTATTCCCTGTTGGTGCATGTTTCCCTGTCTTATTCCTATCCTCCCTAGCACCAACAATGGACCCCACCAGTTGTTTTTGGGAATATATCCCTCACTATAGCTAGTGGAAAACCTCTGTTTGCTATTTCCCTGTGGTAAATTTTTAGTTTGCAATATTGGTTTTATCTTATCTTTGACTACACTTGTTTCCCCACTATGGCCCTTTTCCCCTATGAGGTCATTTATATGATTCCTTCCTGCTATAATTCCCACTAAACCCGGACAAAATCTCCAGCTTCACCATTACTGTCTCCCAGGACCCGCACCTCCAGCCCTTCACCATTACTGTCTCCCAGGACAAGCACCTCCAGCTTCACCATTACTGTCTCCCAGGACAGCACCTCCCACTTCACTATTACTGTCTCCCAGGACAGCACTATCAGCCCCACATTTACTGACTACCATGACATCGCCTCCAGCCTTACAGTTTCTGACTACATGGCCAGTATCAAGGGCAGTACCATTCAGCCCAGACTTTTATGTTCCCATCTGTTGTAGAAAGCTTCCAGGTTGTCTATGAAAGCAGCTTTGATGTTATCTTTTAATACCCTTGTGATTTTATCCACAGATTTTCCTCATTTGGGCATACCCAAAAACACTTCCCTGTTTTAAAACTGCTTTTAGCTAGTTCTTGGGTATCTGCACAAGGGCGTGACACCAATTTCCACAAAAATGACAATTTATCCATGTGGAAGCCCGTTTGTTTGATTGACTGAGTGGTTGATTTACTGTAATTCTACTAGCAACCTCTTGAATACTCTATTAATAACCTCCTTTAATGAAGCTCTAGCTATTTGTATTTTCTATTTCTAACTAATTGGACAGCTTAAACCGTGTACGTTCCTGATTTATATTTATTTTTGTGTTTGATAAGGGCGCCTACAACCCCAACCGTTACATCTGCTTTATGCCCAACGAATCCGTTTTGAAACCAGTCGAGGGTTCGGACCACCAAGGGTTCGGACCATCGAGGGTTCGGGGCCAGTCGATCTGATCTGATCAGTGGTCACTTATTTAAAAACATACTAGTCGGTGATTTGGGCTAACACATGAAGGATCTACTTGAAATTATCTACCCGAGTAATATGTGATTTGATTGATACAAAAGTATAACTTGCGTGTTGAAGAGCCGGTGATTTCTGGGAGCCCCCTACAGTGACAACGGTCGAGCCTCATCCCTTGTTTATCAATCGCTGTATCTGCTTTTCTAGTTTTTTTTCGTTCCACCACAATAAATGCTATATTATCACTATAGTTGACTGGTGGAAATTTTGGAGGAAGGACGCTTTTTCTGATAATAATTGCTTCTCTGTATTTGCGACCACGGAAACTACGGGTTATATGAAATTCACAGAAAAACGTCGGGTATTTAAAGAAAAAAAACAATGAAAGTCACTCCACTCCACTAAGTCCCATTATAAAATGTTATTTTGCTACTACAACACTGTATTTTATTCAGGGGTATCACTAGATTAATGCAGTACACAGCAGGCCAAAAGTTTAAAACAGCTGACCACTGTGGAAATTTCTGGCATTTCTGGCACCTGCCTCTATAGCTTACACTTCTTTAAAAATTCCCCTGTTTTCAAATGCATTTTTAGCCTTTATCATTATTACAGGAGCCACTGTGTATAACTAAAAACACTATTTAAACCAATGTTATAAAGGGAGACTTCTTTCCCTGGCAAAGAAAATTTCTATTATTATTTTTTTGCCAGGAACACGGGGCCATGTTTCCCCCTCTGACAGTAAACTCTGCAGGGAGTGCACACAATTCTCCTTTTTTACTCAGTATGTAATGTTTTCCGCCCCCAAATTGGTTCCAGGGGCTAGAGGGATGTACGTATAGGATTGATGGGACAAATTAAAGTTCTAGCATGTAAGACGACCGTGTTAAAAAACGGGAAAAAAACCCCAAACCAACGAGGCACGCGGCACTCCCGGGGTGTAAATTTGATACATCCCCCTATTCTCCTATCCAACTTTTGGGTACGCCGTATCCTACCAAACATAAAGATATTGTTTTTTTTTTGGTCCCTGGTCATGTCGAAAACGTACAGGGCAATGAAAAGGTGACATGCCTGCGGGGTTTCAGCAGTACATGCCCTTTCCCCAATTTCCTATAGAGGTGTTCCATTTCTGGCTATTTTGCGGGCAATGCTCCCCCACCTTCACACCCTTTTTTGGCAACAACGTTGGTAAAACTTGCCCGGTAACAAACTTCATTCTTTTTAAAACCCCCGAGCATGGGTTTTACTGGCCTCTTCTTTTTCATCAGTGCTAAAAGGTTGGGGACCACTCCTCCGCCTTGGGAAATTGGCCAAAACTGTTTTAAACTCATGGGTACTCAGGGGAGGGGCCCAACCCTGTTCCTCTCTGTGAGCAGCGTCAATTTCCCAGATCGGAATTAGCCACATTCTGTTAGACGGGCCCTCTCTATAAACGGCACGCAAATTTACCTCCAACGTCATCTTCTTTTTCAAACAACTCTCTCTTTCCCTTCCCCTTTTCTTGCTGATGGACCCCCTTTAATCCGACTCTTTCATTGACTTCTTGACAAGCCCTGATTTTACTCCACAAACTTGATAAATCCCTTTTTGGGCACCCCCCTCAACCCTTTCTGGGTTAGTCCCCTTGTTGTCCTTTCCCCTTTAAAACCATCCCCCTGCCCCGTGTTATCCCCAACCTTTTAACCCCATCCATCTCCCTTTTGCCACATGATACCCTCGTTTTCCTTTCCCTCCCCTGCAGCGTGTATACCCCTTTTGTGGTTTTAGCGTTCTTTTTGATTAAATTTAAAAATTAACCCGAGTATAGGTTATGGCCGTTTTCTTGTCACCAGTGTTGGGTTTTGGGAAAACTACTCTCTCCTCCCTTCGCATGGCCAAACTCCCCCTTTTTCATGGATATCTCATGGAGGGGGTCCCCCTGCCCTTTTTGTGGGGGCCCTTGTCACGTTCCAGTATCGGTCAACCATTTTTCTTTTAGACTGCCCACTTTATCAATGACAGCAAAAATTTACCCCCAAACCCATTGTTTTTCCGCTCCGCTGGTCTCTCTTTACCCCCTTTTTCGCTTTTTTGGGACCCCCCTTTTTAAACCGGACTCTCTCATTGATTTTTTGGCAACAACTGATTTTAAACTACAAACTCTGATGTTTGATACCTTCACCCTTTCATCCCTCAATCCTTCCCTTCCCTTTTACCCTGACTATCCCCTGCCCCGCTGTTTTCTGAAAAGCCTAAAATTTAAATCCCCCCCCCCTTTTCGGGCTGCCCCGATACCCCCCTTTCCCTACCCTGCAGCGCTGTAACCCCTTGTGGCTTAGTGCTTTTTTTTTTAAAAAAATCCTCCATGTTTCCCCCTTTTTTTTTTTTTTTTTTTAAACGGGAAAGAATTTAAACTAACCTGGAGCCCCAAACCCCATGAACCTGCAACCCCGGGGCCCCTTTTTTTATACTGCCCCCAGTTCTGACCCTGCCTCATCTTTTGACCACTCGTGGGGAAACACTCAAATTCCCCCTGACCTTTTTGCGGGTGCTTTTTTCATCACCTGTTTCGGGGCCCAGGGTCTTGACTAACTCTTTCAAAAGGGTCTGACCCCCCCGTTTTTTTCTTTGACTTTTGTTCCAGCCTCTCCCTCTAATTCCGGTCCCACTCCTAAACGCCCCAAGACAGTTCCCCAATCGATATTTCCCTTTTCCCTTTTTTTCTTTCCCAAGAAAAAAACCGATACGTCATGCACTCCTTTTCCACCCCCAAATTTTTGGAAATGCACAATGGAAAAAAATTTTTAAACTCGGCCCTTCCCTAATTCCAAATTTTTCCCGACCATAGAATTGGCAAGGCGCTCCTTTGCCAGGGTGGTAGAGAGAGACCCTTTCTTTGCTTTCAAGACTGAAACATGATCATCCCCAGTTCATAGTGCAAACCCAAAGCTCTTTGACCTTTCCCCTTTAAAAATATTGTACATTCCGGGCATTTAATAGAAAACACCCATTCCCTCATTTTCTTTTTAGTGGAACTGTCTTTTTTGCCCCCTTTACATTGCCCCAAAAATTTTCCAGATGTGACGAGACTTCTAGAACAGCTGAAACTAAGCCCTTTCCAAATTCCTAAAAGTAGACACCCCCGTGTCCTCACTGCCTGTGGGCGGGGACGAAAACCCTTTGGGGCCAATGTAGCTAAATTTTAATTTTTTCCCACTGTTTGAACTCCCCCCTCTGTTTATATAGCAGGAAAAGTTTAAAAAAGTTCAAAAAGGTGCCCCCTAACCGAAAACAGTTTTAAAAAAAATTTGGGGTTTTTTTTGGGTCAAGTAGCAAAATTATTGCGGGGCCCCTAGGGCCCGAAACCCCCGTCTGTGGGGGCCGATGACCATTCCATTTTACTTTTTAAATTCTACCCCCTTTTCTTTTTTAAATTTGCCCATGACCCGCCCCCATCTTTTTGTTTGGGCCATTCCCAAAGGGTTTAAACCTTAAATAAGCAGAAATCCATTGCCAAAAAGGAGGGAAAAGGGTTTTCCCCCATATCCCTGTGGCTTTTTTCTCATCTACACCCCCAAAGGGGAGACTACCCCATATTTCTTATTCTCTTTTTTTTAAATGCCCCCCCCCACCTCTGTGGTCCCTCTGCAGTCCCTCTGTGGTTATTTCCTTAAAATGCCCATCCGTCTCAAATTTCTTTTGCTGCCCTGGACTCAGAAACCCCTACCCAACCCCTTTCATCTGTTCTCGCTTTTTGTTCTCCCTCACAAGTTCGATATAAACAAGACCTCTTTTACAACCCCCACCTCCCTATTGCCCCTCTACTTCTCAGAAGTCCTTTAAAATCCCCATTGCTCAAATCTCCTTTAACCCCCCCCTTTCCCCCTTCTTCTGCCTCCACTTTTCCCTTTTCCAGTTTTATTGTACCGGGTTTTCTTCCCCTCTCACTGGCTCGGGTTAAAAGTGTGGGGGTTCCCCCCTCCTCATACGTCCCTTTCCCTTTCCCCGTGTCCCCCCCAAATTTTTTCCTTTTTGGGCCCCCTCCCGGGTTTTTTTTTTTCCTCTTCTTTTCCTTCCTCCCAAACTTCTCCCCAGTCCCTCTACCCTTTTTCCCCCCCCATTTTGGTACTTCCCCATTGATGTTCCAATCTATACCACCCTCCTTCCTTCCCCAATATTGCCCTTCCCATACATGTTTTTGTCTTCCAAAAACACTTGAAGCTGTCTCAGAAAAAATTTTTAAAGGGGACGGGACCCCCCCCCTAAATTGGACACTGATTCCCTCCTGCCCTCTCCTTTTCCCCCCTCCGCAACTCCTATCTTCACAGCACCCCATTTTTTTGTTTGTTTGAACGATTTCCCTACTGCCACATGGATTTTTCAAACCCTTTCTCTGGGTCCGAGGTACCATTACCTCAGATTTTTTTATCTTTCTCATTCCCAAATTCATGGCCTTTTTTACAGGGGAAATTTTTCAGGGCCTCAGAGGTAATCGATTTTTGGCTCTCCCTTTTTCCCCCCATTGGTTTTTTGGCTTACAAAAACCCCCAAAAATTAAAACCCACTTTTACCCAATCCCATCCCCGGGCCTATGTTTAAAATTGGGTCCCCCTTCGGATCCTTTTTCTGAGGGAAAATTTTTAAGAAAGTCCCCTTATACACATGTTTGTTCCGTATGCCATTTTTTTTGTTCATATTTCCCCTGCATTCATTGCACCCCCAAATCCACTTGAAAAAGCTTTTGGGAAATTCTATTCTTTGTATCCCCCTTCTCGGACACTATCTTAACCTGGATGTTTCCCTTTTCTTGTTTCGCCCTTCCCGCCCCCCTTTTTTCTGTTGGCGTTTTTAATGCCCCCCTTTTCCTCGGGGGGGGGGGGGGTCTCACTGATTTCCCATGGCTTTCAGTTAGAGGTTTTTCTCGTTTTTTCTCCCCCACTTTTTTTAAAAAAGGGAAATCCTCCCCCATTTTGATCTGCGTACTCATACTCTCTCTTTCATCGATCTCTCGATCTCTCTTCCTCCACTGGGCTAGACTTCCACCTGGCCCTGTCCCCAGGACTTACTTGACAGCGATTTTTTTCCCCAAATCTTTTAAATTTTTCTCCTTTTATTCATCACATCTTCATAACTAAATGCGGGAAATTTTTGATCAAGCAAATTGGGCCCTTTATTTGCAATTAATGTTTTTTGTGAGGTTCCTTTTTGCCCATATTGTTGAGTTTTTAAAACACCTCTTCTGACCCATTTTTTAACTGCAGCTTCTTTTTCTATCCCCCAAACCGGGGGGTAGGCTTTTCTCAGAAGTGGTTATTGGTGGTTCCCTGCTTGTGCTGGGGCAGTACTTTTGAAATGTGCTGCGTGGGGCAGGTACGGGGTACAATAGAACCACGGGAAGATTGCAAATTTTTTAAGCGGGGAAGGGGAGGGGTTTCATTTCGCCTTTGTCCCCTTTGATGCAAAAACCTCACTTGCTGGCAAAATTGCTTTCACCATCCCCTCTGTTTCCCTCTATGATGCAGAAGGGGAAAAAAATTTTAGGGAAAATTGATTTGGTAAATACTCCCTGACCTAGCCCCTGTTCTGCAGGTTGCCTGTGTTGGATATAGCAAACTCTTTTTTGGACTTTGGGCCATTAAATTGGTAACCCATCGGGGTCCTTATTTCCCCAGGGCAAAATCTAGGGCCCATGTTTTTTTTTCCTAAAAGCCCTTCCGGGAGTTGGGCCCTTAGGACTTTTCTATCTCAAAGAAAGAATCTTTAATGTCCTTTTACACTTCTGCAACTGGAGGCAAAACACACATAAAAAGCTTTTCCCTCAGTTAGCCCTTTGCAGTCCTCTTACAACTTTTTAAAATTCTTATTTGGTCAAAAGGGGCCCTTTTCGTTATGTTCGCTCTTCATAAACTCCCCCAACCCTTTTCCATATTTAGAATATCCCCGGGTTTTGTAAAAAATTGTCTGGACTGCCTCCAATGATTTTCCCCAAACCCTAGAAAAAACTCTGTTGGGAAAACCGAGCTCGAGGGGGAAAACCCTCACCCCTCAACAAGTGGCTTATAAAAACAGATTTTCACAAATGATTGATGTTGCAAGAAACTCCCCCTCCCGCTGTAAAAAGGCCCTAACTTACTTGGTTGCACCCCAAATTTATCCTGATCTTAAACCCTTTCCAAAATTTAAAGCCCCTTTTGGATTTCCCCCTCAAAAACCCCAACGTGAAAACCGGGAGTTTTTAATTCCTAAATTTTTTAAATGGGTTATTAGTGCCCCCTTGCCTGCCCTAAAAAATTCCTTTACCCAAAGGGGGGGTGTGTACCCCCCTAGTACAACAAATTCAGACAGGGGCCATTTGCTTCTGGGTAGAAAAAGGGGACAATGGTACGAAACGGGCATCACTGCCAGTTCCCTTTACAGGCCTAAGTTCAACTCCCCAATTTTTTCCCCCAAACACTGGCCAAAAAATCGAAAGAGAAAGTGGAGGGTTTTGTCTTATTTGTTATGGGTCGACGGGGGGGAAGGTCTTTCTACGGAACATCGAGATCCCTTTCTACCAATTTCCCCAAGGTTTTAAAATTGTGAAGACAAGTGGGGGGCCCCGTCTGCTGATCACGGGCCCCGTGTTGTCCATTGGTTTTTCTGTTTTACAAAAGGGGAGAGCTCGTTCTTTCAAAACCCGGCCCCTTTCATCCTTCAAGCTAGGGCCCCCGGGTTTCTCCCTATAACTTTAACCTAGTTTTTTCCCTACATTATGGGCCTTTTTCCCAACCAATGTTAAGGTCTTGGGGTTACTTATTTTTTAATCTATTTTTTCCCTTGGGAAACCTAAAAATTTAGTGTACTACCAGAAAAAACTCCCTTCTCCTTCCCGGGGGGGTTAAATCTTCAACAAAAAATAGGCTTCCCAAAACCTTTGCCAACGGGGGGAGAATGTTTTTTGTTTGGGGGGGTTTTAAGGGCCCCAGCCGGGGCCGTTCCTTTTACGGCCATTCGGGGACCCCCCTTTTTTTCCCTTTTCTGTTTGGAACTTTAGGGAAAAAATAAATTTCCAAAAACCGATTTTAGTAAAACTTTTGGGTTCTTTCCCCCCCTGTTTGTCGGGCCCCTTTTCTTCGATAATTCGTTTCCTTGTTTTCCCCCTTCATTACCCCCCTTTCTATGTTCATGTAGCATCTCACTTTTTCCCTCCCCCCTGGGAATTTCCACTGTTCGAGTCCGTTCTTTCTCCCTTTGGGGCGAAAGCTCAAACTGCCTATGGTTTGCTTCCCACTCAAATTTTCTTTAAACCCCTTCTGCTCCCCATTTTTTCATGGCCCCTCCCTTTCGCTTCCCCATTTTTCATGCCTTTGCAGGTGTACACAATGGGTCTGAGTCTTTTTATGGCGTCGGATTGTAGGGAGTGTTTTCCCGGGCAGTGTCGTGTGAGGACATTTAAATATTCTCGGGGTAGTGTTTTTTCAGCTGGAAAATTTTATTTCCCCTTTTTTTGCAGCACTTTCCATATTGCATCTATCCCTTTTTCATCATTTTTGGGGTTTTCCCCTTTGACCCCCTTTGTCTCTACAGGCTATTTTAAAGAAAAATTTTATACACCTCACCCCTAGCCTCCATATCCAATTTGGCTACACCAATTAAACTCTACCAAGCATAAAGATATTGGGTTTTTTGGGTTTGGGGCCCCCGGTCATGTTTTACATTTCAGGGCAATTTAAAAAAGGCAACACTGCCCGCGTTGGGCAGCCCCGTTCATGACCCACCAGTTTTTATATAGGGTTTTCCATTTACAGGGCTAATTTTTCTATTATAGATACCCCCCCTTCACACTCCCTTGGGGAACAAAGTTGGTCTAATTAACCCGGGAAAAAGCTCCCAGTAAAAGGTTACTGGGCCCTCTTCTTTTCATCATTGTCGAGGTTTGGGGAAAACAAAAATCTCCCCTTTTTGCATTGGGCCCCATCGTCTTACTTTAGGGGGATCCATGGAGAGGCACACTGTTCCCCTCTGTGAGATTGTCCCGGTTCCGTATCGGTTTGCCACATTCTGTTAGACTGCCCCCTCTAAACAACGAGGGACGCAGAATTTACCTCCAAAATCGGGCTCCGCTCTACTAAAACTCTTTAAACCTTTTCCCTTTTTGCTGATTGACCCCTCCTTTTAATCCCGGGTTCCCTCATTGACTTTTTGACAACCCAAAGGGCTTAGTCCACCAAAAATTTTGATGGGATACCCTTTCCCCACTCCACTCAGCCCCCTTTTCCCTACCTCAAAACTTTTTGGGTACCCCTTTCCCCTGTTTCTAAACCCCCTTTCCCCCGTTCTCCGGAAACCCGGGTAATTTAAACCCTCTCCCTTTTTTCCACCGATACCCCTAAATTTCCCGCCTTTCAGTGGTGTATAGCCCTTGTGGTTTTGTGCTTTTTTTTGATTATAATAATGGGGCACAAGGAGTTTTTTCCCATCTGTGAAAAAAACTTCCATTTTTTTCCCCGTTTTGCAAACCGGGGACTACAGGGGCATTTAATTTCCCCCCACTTTTTCCCATTGCTCTTACCAGTGCAATTTGAAGGTGATGGAACATCTGGTAAATTTTAAAGTTTAATATTTTTAATTTGAGAGACATAACAGTTCTCCACTATTTTAAAAATGGGAAATATTGGGCCCCTTATAGCTTTTGGGTACATACATTCCCTAAAGCCTTTGTAATAGCCACTGGGTTTTTGTCATATTTTTTTTTACCTTTTAGAAAATCATATGACAAACTTGGAGGGATAATATTTTGGAAAACTTCCATCCTTCCTTTAAAAAATTCTTAACTGAAAAATTTCTGTGTCCGGGGTTTAAAAATTTGCTCTCCTCGGGCTTTGTCCAAGTTGAAGGGGTTTTCCCCAGGGAGTGTTCTGACCAAAAACTTTTTTTTCCCCCGCCTTTTTGTTCCTTTCCCAAAATTTGGTCAAACTTCTTTTGTGATGGGCTTTGCTATTGCTTGTGCAAAGGGGCCCGACTGTCGCCTCATTTTTAATTTCTCTCCAGTATGCGGTCAAAAACCCTTGGGTTTTTAATTGGGCCACCCCCATTTAGTTTTAAAATTTTCCCGTACTAAAACTCACCAAAATTTTCTTTCACTAGACGTTCCCGTCATCCTGATCATCCAGTTTAACCCTATAGCTACGTTTCAGAAAGTGATACGGTCAGGGTTTTTAGGCCCCGTTTGACCATAGGTTTCCTGGAAAAAAAAATCACATTACCTTTTCTAAAGGCCCAAAATTTTCACTGTGGGTGAACCTTTTAAAACCCTCGCTCTCTTTTTAAAAGGGGGGCTGTCTCTTCATGGGGAAACTGATCGTAGAACTCCCTCCCACTTCGGCCCTAATTTAAACGAAAAATCGATTATGGTGGCCAGATTTTATTCGGTTCCCTCTCCCTTTTACTCTTTAAAACCCCCTTTTTTAAACCCATCTATCACCAGGGTTATTTATGTCTTGGTTTCTTTTGGGTCTTTACCCGTTAGAGTATTAGAAGTTTAAAATTTCATCCTTGTCCGAAACGTGTGATTTCCCATTGCCTTCGCTATTATGTTTGCTCTCATGATCTCCGCAAACCTCCCATATATTGAAATTCCCCAGTTTTATAGACATTATTTTTTGCGCCCTTGTTTACTCTGTCCCTTTTTTTCTTCGCCTACAATTTTATTCTGTCTTCCCTTCATTATCCCTTTCTATGTTCCCCTTTGACATCCCACTTTTCCCTACCCCCCTTGGGGAATTTTTCCCCGATTTCGTGTCTTTTCTCACTTTCCATGCACGAAAGCCCCAAATTTCCTACGGGGCTTCCCGCTCTTATTTTTTGATCACTTCTCCTCTCTTTTTCTTGACCACTTTCCCTCTCATTTATTTCCCTTTGGGAAAGGGGCACAGATGGTTCTAAGTCTTTGACCGCGTCGGATTATGCAGCAGTGTTTCCGGGCAGTGCTTTTGGGGCATTTACACCCCAGCTAAACATTTTCTTTACCCCCTTTCTCTCTTTTTCCCTTTACCCCTTTTTCCCCCTCTTTTTCTTGACCCCCTTCCGCTCTCATTTTCATGCCATGGGAGTTTTACACAGATGGTTTTTAAGGGTTTTTGACTTTTCGGGTTTTGGGAGAGTGTTTCCGGTCATGCAGGACATTTACTACCCCCAGCTAGCATTTTTAAGAGAGGGATTTTATGCCATTCTTTCAGCACTTATTTTGTTTTTGTTACTATGCCTGTGTCACCCTTTGGGGGTTTTGTTTCAGACTCCCTTAGTGCTTTACAGGGTACATAAAAAATTTGATACACCTTTAAACCCCCCAGGGTTTTTTTCCCTTATTTCCCAAAATTTTTGGTTTTGGCCCTATCTCTACTAAACACAAAATTTTGTTCTTTGTTGGGGCCCTGGTCAAAGTTGATGTACAGGGAAAAAGCAGGGGAGAAACTGTTTTTCGCGGTCAGGGAGTACAAAGACCCCCCCCGTTTTCCCTATAGAGGTGTTCCATTCACAGACTATTTAGCTGTTTAAATTTTACCCAATTCGCCCCCCCCCCCCCTTTTTGGCAACAAAAGTTTTGGGCTGAAACTGTCTATAACCAACTTCAATTTTTTAATTTGGGGGTGGGGTTTTCTGGCTGTCTTCTTTTTCTTGGTTTTCGGGGTTGGGAGACTACTCCTCCCTTTTTTGCATCAGCCGCACTTATCTTTCGGGTAACTCGTGGGAAAAAGTCCGGTTTCCCCTCTGTGAAATTGTCAAAATTTCCCTTTTTGTTTTGCCACATTTTGTTGGACTTCTCACTTTTATCATTGAGGCCCCGGCAGAAATTTTGTTCAACCCTTGTCTCCACTTTTGCTGCCCTTTCCTTACCTTCCTTTGGTGACATATTTCCCCCCTTTAATCCAGACTTCCCCATTGCCCTTTTTCACAGCAACTAAATTTTGTTTCACAAACCGGGTGAAAAGTCCCGGGGACTTTCTCAAACCCCTTTTCCCCCTTAATTTTCTAGCTACCTTCTACCCCTGCACTATCCCCTGCCCCCCAAAAAACTTCATAACCCAATAATCATCTCTTTCCCCCCTTCCCGCCCATTACCCCCGTATTTTTCCCTGCCCCTGCTGTTGTAGACCCTTGTGGGTTTTGCGCTTTTTTTCGATTAAAATAATTTACTTCCCTTCTTGCTGATGGACCCTCCTTTAAACCGGACTCTCTCATTGACTTTTTGCAGCAATTTATTTTTCTGCACAAACTCTGATAAACTTTGCAC
Source organism: Cherax quadricarinatus (assembly GCF_026875155.1). NCBI lineage: Eukaryota > Metazoa > Arthropoda > Malacostraca > Decapoda > Parastacidae > Cherax > Cherax quadricarinatus. Next base: position 28,851,892 of record NC_069427.1, on the reverse strand, counting down.
TTCCCCCCAGCCCTTTTTACCTCCAAACTCTTGTTTTCCCCCCCACCCCGCACTTCCCACTGCCCTGCTTTTACTCCATAACCTACTAATCATCCCCCCTCCCTCTTGCTACCCAGTACCCCCCCTTCCCTGCCCCGCAGACTTTATTGCCCTTCTGGTTTAAATGCTTTTTTTTGATAATGTTAATAATGGGGAACAGTGGGTGCTTTTTGCATGACAGGGGGAAAAGGGAGGAAGAGCTAAAGTTTCTAAAGTAGATGGTTAGAAAAATTTCTTTCTAGATGAAAACCTTTTTTGGTTTTTTGACACCTTAAAAAAATGATGTGAAATGGTTAGTTACCCTTCATCCTTTTTGTTGTCCCAATACTTTGGGATTCACTGAGTGTACAGATATTTTTGGGAAAGGGACAATGCCAAACTACCAATTTTCCTTTTATTCAAGGAACCGAGGGTTGTCCCCCCCCTCCTTGAATTGAACCTGAAAAACCCCTTTTATTTTCAAAATGCTTCCCTCAAGGGAGGTTTTCCCGGGCGCTGGTATGGGCTATTGATTTTAGGGGAATTTGGTCATGCGCCAGTTCCCTGGGAAATTTAGTCTGAAATGCCTTCCATCCCCCCCCCCCCCAGGGTGCTTTTATAAACCCACGGGTTTTTGCCACTACCCCCCCCTTTTTAAATTTAAAAAAAATACCCATCCCCGATAGACCTCTTTCCTGCAAAAGGACAAAACTTCCAAAAAGAATATAGAAATAACCCTAACATAGGGGAGAGAAGCTTATGGCAAAATTTAAAGCTTGGGTTCAATTCAAATTTTAAATTCAAAGTTTTAAAATTACATTTTTTAATTTTCAGAATTTGGTTGTTGTTTTGGTTTTTAAAGGGAGTTTTAAAAAAGATTTCGAGTTAAACCCCTAGAACGCCTACATGGCCCAGGCATTTCGGGCAGACCCTATTTTTAATTTTTTAATTTTTTAAAAAATTACAAATTTTTAGGTAATTTTTGGGATTATGGCTAAGTGACAAAATTTCTAGTTTGGGGAGGGTTTTGCAATTTTTGAAACTTTTTTTTTTGGCAAAAGTTAAATGTTTCCAATTTGGAGTAAACATAGGATTCATTATTTTAAAAATTGAGATTTTAAAATTTTTTTGTTTATGGTCAAAAGGGTGGGGGAGTGTAAGTGTGAACCCCCAGGGGGTTTGGGGGGGGGTTTTTCATGTAGTTAGGTTTAAGGGGTTTTTCAGGAGATAAGGTTTTTCAAAGGAAATTTTTTAAGGGGATGAATTGTCTGTAGTTCTAGAGTTCTCAGGTAGGGTGGGTTTCCCGATTTTTGGGGGCCCTTTTACATACATTGAATTTTTTTAAAAGGTTTTGTCGGACATGGGGAATGTCCCAAAAGGAATTTTTTGTGGGCTGGGTTATGCCCGTGGGGTTTGGCACAACTATCAAGAAAAACGTTTTTAAAGGTTTAAAAGGGGATATTGGAGTTTAAGGTCCTGTAAGGTAATTTCCACAGTATAAAATGTGGATTTTCTGAAAAGGGTAGTAAGTTTTGATCTATGAAGGGGTGGGGGGGTGTGTTTTCCCGGGAGGGATTTAGTGATTATTTTTTACTGCCGCTTTTTGTTGGGTTAAATTTTTGGCTTTAGGTGTGTTGCTGCAGTTGATCCCCAAGCACCAAATAATAGGTGAGGTATGGGTAAAAAAAGTTTAATGGTATAGTGGAAAGGGCAAATTTTTCCGGGACGTTTTGTATCGTATCTTGGAGAGGATCCCAACTGTTTTGGATACTTTTTTGGTTATGTGTTGGATATGGGTGCTGAAATTCAGGTTGTTTCAAGGTATAGGCCTAGGAATTTGCCCTCATTAGTCTGGTAATTAGAGTGTTGTCGATCTTAATGTTAATTTGTGCATCTCCTGCTCTGCTACAAACATAATATAGTAGGTTTTGTCAGTGTTAAGTGTAAGTTTATTGGCTGTCATCCAAGTTGATATTTTGATCAGCTCCTCGTTACAATGGTGTTGAGGGTGGCAAGATTAGGGTGAGAGATGACATAAGTCGTGTCGTCAGCAAAGGAGAATGGGTTTCAGGTGTTGGGATACGTTTGGAAGATCATTGATGTATATGAGGAAGAGCAGGGGACCAAGGACACTTCCTGCGGAACTCCAGTATCAAGTGGCCGTGTTGTTGATGCTGTGTCTTTAATGGTAACATACTGATACCTATTAGTAAGGTAAGATTTGAAATAAGCAAGCGCATGGCCTCTTATACCGTAATGGTCAAGTTTGTGGAGTAGGATGTCGTGGTCTACTGTGTCAAAAGCTTTTCTTAGGTCAATAAAAATTCCTAGTGGATATTCCTTATTTTCCAATGCTGTGTAAAGCAGAATCTAGCATTTTTATGATTGCATCATTAGTGCTTTTATTTTTCCTAAATCCAAATTGGCAGGGGTTGAGTATGTTTTGTGCTGTTATAAATGAATATAGTCTCCTGTGCACGAGTTTCTCAAAGATTTTGGATAGCAATGGTAAGTTTGATATTGGCCTATAGTTGTTTAAGTCTGTAGGGTCACACCTTTATGTATTGGTGTAACCCTTGCCATCTTGAGTAGTTTCGGGAAGGTGCTAGTTTCTAGTGTCTTGTTAAAAAGTAATGAAATAGCATGCGAAAGGATATGGGCCGCTCGCTTGTACAGTAATGGTGGGACATTAGACAGATTCCTTGAGTTGTTTTTTAGTGACTTATAATCTCGGTGACTTCCGAGGGCTCAGTTGGTGCAAGATAGAAGGAATTTGGGAAATTCCCATT
>NC_069427.1:28838525-28843525 GCF_026875155.1 Cherax quadricarinatus | reverse complement strand
TTCCTCAGTATAACACCAGCTCTTCAGCATTTCCATTAAGTTCATACTGCAAGATATTAGTGCCAACTTCCTCCTGGCACAACATGTTATGTCGCAATAACATCTGCAGTAGACTTTTTGCAGTCTATTTTTGTTTTTGACACATCAGTATACACTAAGCTTACTCCACTTTCAAATTTCTGCCATTCCTCTTGAGTTCCGAGAGCCAACTCCGACTTAATAAAACTGACATCTAGACTACCCGGCCGATAGCTACAAGGAAACAAGAGGAGGGAATTAAGAAGCTGTACCATCACTTTCTTGAAGTTTATGCAGACATTTAGCAGAGAAGTTTGTACTCTGCACTCACAAGTTTCTGAAATGATAGCTGCTAAAATACTCACTTTTGAGATAACCAACATTAATGGTAAAATATTCTGGAAAAAAAAAAATTAGTAAGTAACTACAGTATTATAAAGCCCTATTTATGTAGTTTGTGCACTGTCTTTATCTAAATTTACATATAAACACCCTCACCTATGTTCACCTCAAGGACAATCTCCCGCCCAGGCAGGGTAATATTATTTAAAAACAACTACATTAATACTGTGTGCACTTTAACAAATTAAGCACCAATTTGAAAAATTCAAAAATTATATTAAAAGACACTGTAGAGTAATCTATCTAGATGAAAATTCTGTATGCTGAATTAATGAACTATATACAGTATTAGTCAAGCATAACTAAAAAAAATGTTTCCTAAAGTAAACAACTTAAATAATAAATTAAATTTTTAAGTTGATTTACAATAAAATTTGTTGTAAATGTAACATTTGTCATAATATACAGAATTTATTATTTAGGCTATTTTACATTCTCATTATATCCTGCATCTGAAGCAGGGTGGGACCAGCAGAATCCTCCAGACTTTGATAAACAACGATCTTTACAATGTAGGTGGTGAAGAATCCATCATCATCGAAGAATTTACAGGACGATTCCTTACAGAACTTTCTCTAATACAAAAGATCACTACTTCAAAGCTATTTTTAACACAATATAATGTTTATGTTGATATGCTTTAGCCAGCTGAGGAAGGCAAAAAAAGGTAAGTAAAGAAATGGATATATTAGGGTTGCCACTGTGATCGAGTAAGGTATTCCCAGCTCCCAATAACCAATGCTTCCTATCCTGCAAAATCTCTTACGAGAAATAACAGAATTTAGTCTTGAAAACTGATTCCCAGCCTCTCACTCTTCTTGCTTTCCAGCTGCAACAGGAAAAAAGTGTTCAAAGGAGCAAATTTAAGAAGTGTAGAAATGACTTTCAGATATGTGGAACAACATGAAAGGACTGGGATGAGGGAGGATGGGGGGTGAGGGAGGATGGGGGGTGAGGGAGGATGGGGTGTGAAGGTTAATGGGATGCAAGAGTTGTTTAGAATGTAGAAGTGAGAAATATAAGCATGTGGGAATGAGACATAAGGATGTAATATAGGGTTCATTATAAGGCATATGGGAGCAGCTTTAAAGATATGGGAGGAGTATGAGAATAAGTTGGCTGTGTCAATGATTTGAAGGGAAGGAAAGAAATTTAAAAGAACTATGATCAAATGATTATTCTGCACCTGTGTATTAGTTTCTATACTCACATGCCCTTTTACTATTCACACACAAGTTTGAGCAATCCCTCCACCTACAAAAGTAAGTACAATTACCACAAACTAGCACCAAGACAAAACTCTTAATCTCTGATTCCCAAGACAAGATTTGATATCTCTGAACTGCAAATTCTTGCTATGGAGTTGCATAGTTCCTCTGTTCCTTACAGAAAGCAAAGTAATATTTTGTCTTGTCCCACTGTTTTCATTTTACTTCATAAGCCTTAGCACTTTCACTACTACTATTGTCCTTTTAATTTCCTCTAGTTTTTTGGTCATCACTTTCTTATCTTTCTCTTGACATCTCCACCAATTCCTTAATGAAGATCTCTCTGAATCTTGTGTTCAATTCTGCATATGCCTTTAGCCAACTGTCGTTAGTTCATCCCTAATTCCTCAGTCTAATTACCTGATCCCCTACTATCATTGTCTGAATTATGTGGCTGTGAATCAGCCCGATTTCTCTTGAAGCCTTTGGTACTGTTATTTTCTAATCATCTTAATGCTTCCTTTCTTATTCTTGCAAATAATCTTAGCTCTTCTGCTTAGCACTAAGTTCCTCATTCTCAGTAAACATATGGAGTAAAGCCATACGTTTTCCATGTTTTTATTCCTCTTAACCTTTGTCTCATCAAACTTTTGTAAATCAGAAGCATTGAGTGTTTTGTATTCTCTTTCCTCCTTGCTAACAAGGATCCATCAATGACTTCCTTGTAATTCCAGAGTATGTTTTCTATCGTACAAGAATGGTAAACAATACTGACAGATAAAATTAAGACATGCGTGCAACATCTGGGTATCTTTATTGTAGACATTTTGCCATCCAGTGGCTTTATCAATACAAATTCCAGGACATCATTTGAAGACAGTAGAACTATATACATAAGATGAGGAACTGATTACCTCATCTTCTGTATACAGTTATACTGTCTTCAAATTATGTCCTGGAATTTGTATTGATAAAGCCACTGGATGGCGAAACGTCCCAATAAAGATATCTAGATGTTGCATGTGTCTTAATTTAATTTTTTCTATCATTGATGTACTTATCCTCTATTTCTCTCTCACTGAATTTCATTCAAAAACCCTCTCAGCCCTCTTCTATAATACTTGTTTTTTCTTGCAAACCTCTGATCTTATTTCCCTTCATCCCCACCCCTCTGCCTGGCATTTGAAATATAGAACCATGTGGTCAGTGTCTTCTAGTGGCTCCCATATTTAATTTCCTTTAATCCTACTTCTTTAAGATTGATGATCAGATCCAGTCTTGATGGTTCATCCTCATCTCTATTTTTGTGATGTCTTAACATGTTGCTTTAAGAAATTTCTCATAATTACTGCCTGCAATTCTTCTCTAAGCTTCTGATCTACCATATGATTCCCAATTCTCCCAGTACAATTTTCTTTTGATAAATATTTCCCACAATAATTATTTTGGTCTTAGGTATTTAGCACTAGTTTAGCCTTAGGTGGTATTCAGTCTTTGCATTGATTCCACCAGAATTTCTATTATGGCACTGTTTCACTCCTTGCTCTCCTAGCCTGGTGTTCTTAAGTGTTCAGTGATGGATTATAAAATACTCCTACTTCCACCAATGTATTCTTGAAATCTCTGCTGAAGGACTTGCCCATCTTTTCATATGATATCCCTCATGGAATAATACATTCATAAACATTCCTACGAGTCATCTCCACTATGGATATTATGTGTGGCATTGCTTCCATTATTTTCTACATCTTCCAGCTTGTTTGCAATGCAGCTTGCTTTTCCTTATCATCTGTTGGCACACCTGGTCCCTGTTTGACTGATGGTGGGAAAATGGACAGGGGTGTCTGGGCACAGAAGACTTGCAAGAATACTGGAGCCTTTTCTCCACCAATCTGTTATTGCTCTAGAAGATTTAAAATGTTCAGTTTTTTTTTAAATTATCAAATCAGGAGTGACATTTTCCAATTGAAATTCCTAAGCCTTATTAAACAAATACACACAATCTGTGAAAATTTCAAGTCAATATAATGAGAAATTTTCAAATTATTGCATGGAAACAAAGTTTGGAGAAAAAGAGAAAGATGAAAAAAAGGCAGTGAACTGCATAAAAATATCCTGTAGAAGAGTGATACCTAAAAATCTCCAGCTCATATATGATTCTCATAGCTAAAATCTATATTTACTAGCACATTAATAGGATACACTATACAAAGGCTGTAATAATAAGAGAATGCTGTAATAATATGAGAATCTTTGTATTACTTCACAGCATCACTGAAGAAAAATTATTTGAATATTAATAAAGCAATCAAGAGCTATGTTAACAACAATGATCTAAATACTGAATGAAAATATACAAACATATATACAAACCCTTTTAGCATTGCCCTTAGTGCCTGCTTTCGCTCTCTGTCTGCAAACCAATCAACAAGATATCCAGCCATCTTGGGAGCATTGCGGTACAGCTGAAAGAAGCGATGATAGTTGCCCAATGACCATGCTGCACGTAACTTAAGAGAGAAGCTAATGCACTCATTCTGTTTCTGCTCTGCTGTCAGACCAGCCAGTAGAGAAGTTATGTCTGAAAAAAATTATTCCCATAAATGTTCTCCCTATTCAAATCACTTAAATGAGAATAGGCAGGATTCTCAAAAACCACAGGACTAAAGTATACAGACATATACCACAGATATGAAGTGTCTTAACTATAACTGATAATGTGTAGCTCAATACTCCTATAAGAATAATCAACTTACCTAATGTGTTCTTGGTAAAGATGTAGTAAAGGAGTCTGTAAGCAATGAATTCAAGAGTGTTTTCTCCGCCCACCTCGCAATACAGTTGTTTCAGTTGACTCTGACACTGATTAAACTCTTCATGGTCTCCCTTTTCCAAGGCAATTCGAGAGTGCGTCTCATATACCTATAAGTATAGGAATATTTCCTTGAGTGCTCTCACTCTAACAAAAAAAGTAGTTTGTAAACTAAGAAGCAAATTTCAAAAAGTACAAATGCTTATTCAGTGCCATAAATTCTAATCTAAGTGACAAAATCAAACAACTTTGAATCCTACCATATAAAAACTATAGCCTTGGTATGTCTTAAAGACATACCAATTACCAGTTTTGAAGATTCTTCTACCCTCACAGTCCAGCCTAAGACCAGGCTTCACTGTTAAGTGCCTGGCCAACCAGTCTGTTGCTGTCAGTGGCTTGAAGGCCAACACAACCATCACAATCTGGTTGATAAGGCATTTGCAACAGGTACAGGTGCAGTTTCCTCTTGGAAAATATTAATAATGTCCCAAAAATATTAGTGTATTTATTTCTCAGCTGAGATCAAATTCAGCTGATACACTGCATTGTTCTTAACC
>NC_069427.1:28738525-28828525 GCF_026875155.1 Cherax quadricarinatus | reverse complement strand
GGGGAATCAAATTCAAAATGGGAATTAACACAGTTACTTTTTGCTGATGATACTGTGCTTATGGGAGATTCTAAAAAAAAAATTGCAAAGGTTAGTGGATGAGTTTGGGAATGTGTGTAAAGGTAGAAAGTTGAAAGTGAACATAGAAAAGAGTAAGGTGATGAGGGTATCAAATGATTTAGATAAAGAAAAATTGGATATCAAATTGGGGAGGAGGAGTATGGAAGAAATGAATGTTTTCAGATACTTGGGAGTTGACGTGTCGGCGGATGGATTTATGAAGGATGAGGTTAATCATAGAATTGATGAGGGAAAAAAGGTGAGAGGTGGCATTGAGGTATATGTGGAGTCAAAAAACGTTATCTATGGAGGCAAAGAAGGAAATGTATGAAAGGGATAGTAGTACCAACACTCTTATATGGGGTGAAGCTTGGGGGGTAAATGCAGCAGCGAAGAGACGGTTGGAGGCAGTGGAGATGTCCTGTCTAAGGGCAATGTGTGGTGTAAATATTATGCAGAAAATTCGGAGTGTGGAAATTAGGAAAAGGTGTGGAGTTAATAAAAGTATTAGTCAGAGGGCAGAAGAGGGGTTGTTGAGGTGGTTTGGTCATTTAGAGAGAATGGATCAAAGTAGAATGACATGGAAAGCATATAAATCTATAGGGGAAGGAAGGCGAGGTAGGGGTCGTCCTCGAAAGGGTTGGAGAGAGGGGGTAAAGGAGGTTTTGTGGGCAAGGGGCATGGACTTCCAGCAAGTGTGCGTGAGCGTGTTAGATAGGAGTGAATGGAGACGAATGGTACTTGGGACCTGACGATCTGTTGGAGTGTGAGCAGGGTAATATTTAGTGAAGGGATTCAGGGAAACCAGTTATTTTCATATAGTCGGACTTGAGTCCTGGAAATGGGAAGTACAATGCCTGCACATTAAAGGAGGGGTTTGGGATATTGGCAGTTTGGAGGGATATGTTGTGTATCTTTATACGTATATGCTTCTAAACTGTTGTATTCTGAGCACCTCTGCAAAAACAGTGATTATGTGTGAGTGTGGTGAAAGTGTTGAATGATGATGAAAGCATTTTCTTTTTGGGGATTTTCTTTCTTTTTTGGGTCACCCTGCCTCGGTGGGAGACGGCCGACTTGTTGAAAAAAAAAAATATATATATAGGATGAATAAGGGGGAAATATAAATCTGAGGTGTAGAGAAGAAAGGGTAGGTACTGTTCCTGTCAAGGATGGAGGGAGAGACTAAAGGAGATTTTGAGTGCTAGGAGCTTGGACACCCAACAGCTTGTGTGAGGATGTTAAAACAGATATGAATTGACATGTCAAGTGTAAAAAAGATAACATTATGAAGGGATTCAGGGGAAGCCAATTAGCCTGAACCGAGTACTAGAGGTGAGAAGGACAATGAAGGAGTGACCCTGTAATGTCAGCAGGCAAATGGCAAGACAGTAACTGAATTAGTGATGGTGAAAGTGTTTCCTCTTTTTTCAGGTCACCCTACCTCGGTGGTAGAAGGCTGGTGATAAAAAAAAATTGGACGATCCTAGCACGTCTTGCTAAGTTGCCAACTAAAAAGATTGAAGAATTGGAATCCAAAATATAAACTCCTGTTATGTCATGTGTCTACCACTTTGAGGATTTTAATTCTGGGTTAATTTTATGTGAGAGATTTAGTTTTTCCTGACACGCTCAACATTTTTTAAATAATCACCACCAATTTCATAAAAGCCTCATGAAGCCTCTAGCCAAAACTTTTATAGATAGCATCCATAGTTTCTATATTAATATTCACCTGAACTGTGAAGTCATCTCTGACGCCTTGGATGGTCAAGTCTTGTCGTAAAGATTTCAGTTGGTCACAGGCATATCGGTAATCTTGGTTGCGCACCCACTGACGTTTAATGTGCTCCAAAGATCGCTTCAAAGTATCCACCGTTCTGACTGTAGAAGGATCAGGTGCCTAAAAATAAAAAATAAAATTTACATATTCAAGATATCCCATTTGAAAATTTTGGTGTCACAAAATAATCTTAAAGTAATATAAGAAAGTCATTCACAGAGTATAGAACATCAAGAAAAGTTATCCACAAAAATATAACTTACCGCTGTTAGTCGAAGGTAAGGTTTTTCAAGAGCAGTTGAAGTTCCTATAATATGCATTGATGTCCAGTCAATATCATCTCCATCCACAGTAAAAGTGTTACTAATAGTTTTCGTAATATTAAGTTGCTTCTTTTTGCGTTGAGGTACTGGACATGGGCTTGGGCTTGGACCCCCATCATTAGCACTAAAACGAGCAGCTCTCTTCTGCAGCCTCTCAGATGTAGTAAACTCTGGATCCAGACTCATGCGACCATGTCTGGAGTAGAAGTGGCAGTCTGCCCTATATGTGCAAATGCATGTTAGATGCCAGACAAGACCTTCATGTAAAACAATGATAATTATGTTGACGTAAATAAGCCCTGACCTGATTACTGTAAACAAATTCAAGACTTAATTCGTGAATTTAACGCTGCGACAAACTAAATAAAAGGAGACCCACAGCACATTTTCTGATAATTAAGACACAAATGAGTAAACACACACATGCACACACGTGTGCACACACAAACACACACATGGCTGCACACTCATGCACACGAGCTCGAACTCGACCCCTGCAACCTCAACTATGTGAGTACACACACGTGTGCACTTATGCACACGAGTGCATATGAAGGCACGTGTGGACATGAACATGTCCACACGTGAGCACAGACAAGCAGAGGAAACATGCACATAAGCTATGACTTGACCCCTGCAACCACAGCCTCGCCTCACTTTAAGGAAAGAGCACGGCACCAGACCTGGTAGCCCAAGCTAGAAAGGTGGGCTAGTGCAAAGATGAGTAGTGGGGGGGGGGGGGGGGGGGGTTGAAGAGGGTTGGATGAGTTTTAAAAATGCAGTACAGTGGACCCCCGCATACCGGACGCCTTGCATAACGGACAATCCGCATACCGGACTCTTTGATCGCTAAAATTTTGCCCCGCATACCGCCCAAAAACCCGCTCAGCGCCCTTCGTCCGAGACGCGTCCAATGTGCGGCCTGAGCCAGCCTCATATGTTCCGCCGGTGGCATTGTTTACCAGCCAGCCTCCGCGGTAACATTCAAGCATACAATCGGAATATTTCGTATTATTACAGTGTTTTCGGTGCTGTTTCTGGAAAATAAGTGACCATGGGCCCCAAGAAAGCTTCTAGTTCCAACCCTACAGCAATAAGGGTTAGAATTCCAATAGAAATGAAGAAAGAGATCATTGATAAGTATGAAAGTGGAGTGCGTATCACCGACCTGGTCAGGTTGTACAAGAAACCCAAATCAACCATCTCTACTATTGTGGGCAACAGAAAGGCAATCAAGGAAGCTGTTCTTGCCAAAGGTTTAACTGTGTTTTCGAAACAAAGATCGCAAGTGATGGAAGATGTTGAGAGACTCTTATTGGTGTGGATAAATGAAAAACAGCTAGCAGGAGATAGCATCTCTCAAGCGATCATAAGCGAAAAGGCTAGGAAGTTGCATGAGGATTTAATTAAAAAAAGGCCTGCAACTAGTGATGATGTGAGTGAATTTAAGGCCAGCAAAGGTTGGTTTGAGAGATTTAAGAAGCGTAGTGGCATACATAGTGTGATACGGCATGGTGAGGCTGCCAGTTCGGACACAAAGCGGCTGAAAAATTGTGCAGGAATTCAAGGAGTACATAGAAACTGAAGGACTGAAACCTGAACAAGTGTTTAATTGTGATGAAACAGGCCTGTTCTGGAAGAAAATGCCAAGCAGGACCTACATTACTCAGGAGGAAAAGGCACTCCCAGGACATAAGCCTATGAAAGACAGGCTTACTTTGTTGATGTGTGCCAATGCTAGTGGTGATTGCAAAGTTAAGCCTTTATTAGTGTATCACTCTGAAACTCCCAGAGCGTTCAGGCAAAAGAATGTCCTCAAGGATAATTTGTGTGTGCTGTGGAGATCAAACAGTAAGGCATGGGTCACTAGGGACTTTTTCTATAACTGGTTACACCATGCATTTGCCCCCAATGTCAAAGATTACCTAACTGAAAAGAAATTAGAACTTAAGTGCCTCCTGGTGTTAGACAATAGCCCTGGTCATCCTACAGACGTGGCAGAGCGACTTTATGGGGACATGAGCTTCATTAAGGTGAAGTTTTTGCCTCCTAATACCACTCCTCTCCTGCAGCCCATGGACCAGCAGGTTATTGCAAACTTCAAAAAACTGTACACAAAAGCTCTGTTTGAAAGGTGCTTTGTAGTGACCTCAGAAACTCAACTGACTCTAAGAGAGTTTTGGAGAGATCACTTTAATATCCTCAATTGTATAAACCTTATAGGTAAGGCTTGGGAGGGAGTGACTAAGAAGACCTTGAACTCTGCTTGGAAGAAACTGTGGCCAGAATGTGTAGACAAAAGGGATTTTGAAGGGTTTGAGGCTAACCCTGACAGGAGTATACCAATTGAGGAATCAATTGTGGCATTGGGGAAGTCCTTGGGGTTGGAGGTTAGTGGGGAGGATGTGGAAGAGTTGGTGGAGGAGGACAATGAAGAACTAACCACTGATGAGCTGATAGATCAACTTCAAGAGCAAGAGGCCAGACCTGGGGAAACTGGTTCAAAGGAGGGGAGAGAGAAATTGAAGGAATTGCCTACTTCAAAGATTAAGGAAATGTGTGCAAAATGGCTTGAAGTGCAAACCTTTTTTGATGAAAATCACCCTCACACAGCTATTGCAAGCCGTGCTGGTGACTGTTACAATGACAATGTTGTGAACCACTTTAGACAAATCATAAAGGAACGAGAGGTACAGGCCACTATGGACAGATATGTTGTGCGAAAGTCCAGTGACTCTGAAGCTGGTCCTAGTGGCATTAAAAGAAGAAGGGAAGTAACCCCAGAAAAGGACTCGACACCTCAAGTCTTAATGGAAGGGGATTCCCCTTCTAAACACTAACACTCTCTCTCCCCTCCTCCCATCCCATCAATCATCACCAGATCTTCAATAAAAGTAAGTGTCATGTAATTGTGCATGCCTTTTTCAGTTTGTGTGTACTAAAATTAACATTTCATGTGGTAAAAAAATTTTTTTTTCATACTTTTGGGTGTCTTGCACGGATTAATTTTATTTCCATTATTTCTTATGGGGAAAATTCATTCACATACCGAACATTTCGCATAACAGCCAGCCCTCTTGCACGGATTAAGGTCGCTATGCGGGGGTCCACTGTATTAAAATGTGGGGTAGAAGTTTGTTTTTATAGGAGGGTGGGTGCAGGAGGAAAGAGGAGTGATTGATGGAATGATGAAGTAAAGGGTGTGATAAAAGAGAAAAAGTTAGCTTATGAGAGGTTTTTACAAAGCAGAAGTGTTATAAGAAGAGCAGAGTATATGAAGAGTAAACGAAAGGTGAAGAGAGTGGTGAGAGAGTGCAAAAGGAGAGCAGATGATAGAGTGGGAGAGGCACTGTCAAGAAATTTTAATGAAAATAAGAAAAAATTTTGGAGTTAAACAAGTTAAGAAAGCCTAGGGAATGTATGGATTTGTCAGTTAAAAACAGAGTAGGGGAGTTAGTAGATGGGGAGAGGGAGGTATTAGGTAGATGGCGAGAATATTTTGAGGAACTTTTAAATGTTGAGGAAGAAAGGGAGGCAGTAATTTCATGCACTGGCCAGGGAGGTATACCATCTTTTAGGAGTGAAGAAGAGCAGAATGTAAGTGTGGGGGAGGTACGTGAGGCATTACGTAGAATGAAAGGGGGTAAAGCAGCTTGAACTGATGGGATCATGACAGAAATGTTAAAAGCATTAAAAGCAGGGGGGATATAGTGTTGGAGTGGTTGGTACTTTTGTTTAATAAATGTATAAAAGAGGGGAAGGTACCTAGGGATTGGCAGAGAGCATGTATAGTCCCTTTATATAAAGGGAAGGAGGACAAAAGAGATTGTAAAAATTATAGAGGAATAAGTTTATTGAGTATACCAGGAAAAGCGTACGGTAGGGTTATTATTGAAAGAATTAGAGGTAAGACAGAATGTAGGATTGCTGATGAGCAAGGAGGTTTCAGAGTGGGTAGGGGATGTGTAGATCAAGTGTTTATATTGAAGCATATATGTGAACAGTATTTAGATAAAGGTACGGAAGTTTTTATTGCATTTATGGCTTTAGAAAAGGCATATGATTGAGTGGATAGGGGAGCAATGTAGCAGATGTTGCAAGCATATGGAATAGATGATAAGTTACTAAATGCTGTAAAGAGTTTTTATGAGGGTAGTGAGGCTCAGGTTAGGGTGTAGAAGAGAGGGAGACTACTTCCTCATAAAAGTAGGTCTTAGACAGGGATGTGTAATGTCACCATGGTTGTTTAATATATTTATAGATGGGGTTGTAAAATAAGTAAATGCTAGGGTGTTCGGGAGTGGGGTGGGATTAAATTATGGGGAATCAAATACAAAATGGGAATTGATACAGTTACTTTTTGCTGATGATACTGTGCTCATGGGAGATTCTAAAGAAAAATTGCGAAGGTTAGTGGATGAGTTTGGGAGTGTGTGTAAAGGTAGAAAGTTGAAAGTGAACATAGAAAAGAGTAAGGTGATGAGGGTATCAAATGATTTAGATAAAGAAAAATTGGATATCAAATTGGGGAGGAGTATGGAAGAAGTGAATATTTTCAGATACTTGGGAGTTGACGTGTCGGCGGATGGATTTATGAAGGATGAGGTTAATCAAAGAGTTGATGAAGGAAAAAAGGCGAGTGGTGGAGTCAAAAAGCGTTATCTATGGAGGCAAAGAAGGGAATGTATGAAAGTATAGTAGTACCAACACTCTTATATGGGTGTGAAACTTGGGTTGTGAATGCAGCAGCGAGGAGGCGGTTGGAGGCAGTGGAGATGTCCTGTCTAAGGGCAATGTGTGGTGTAAATATTATGCAGAAAATTCGGAGTGTGGAAATTAGGAGAAGGTGTGGAGTTAATAAAAGTATTAATCAGAGGGCTGAAGAGGGGTTGTTGAGGTGGTTTGGTCATTTAGAGAGAATGGATCAAAGTAGAATGACATGGAGAGCATTTAAATCTGTAGGAGAAGGATGGCAGGGTAGGGGTCATCCTCGAAAGGGTTGGAAAGAGGGGGTAAAGGAGGTTTTGTGGGCAAGGGGCTTGGACTTCCAGCAAGCGTGCATGAGCGTGTTAGATAGGAGTGAATGGAGACGAATGATACTTGGGACCTGATGATCTGTTGGAGTGTGAGCAGGGTAATATTTAGTGAAGGGATTCAGGGAAACCGGTTATTTTCATATAGTCGGACTTGAGTCCTGGAAATGGGAAGTACAATGCCTGCACTTTAAAGGAGGGGTTTGGGATATTGGCAGTTTGGAGGGATATGTTGTGTATCTTTATACGTATATGCTTCTAAACTGTTGTATTCTGAGCACCTCTGCAAAAACAGTGATAATGTGTGAGTGTGGTGAAAGTGTTGAATGATGATGAAAGTATTTTCTTTTTGGGGATTTTCTTTCTTTTTTTTGGGTCACCCTGCCTCGGTGGGAGACGGCCGACTTGTTGAAAAAAAAAAAAATTACATCCCCTTTATTTATTCCTGTTTTCCATTTATACACCTCGATCATATTCCCCCTAATTCTACGCCTTTCAAGAAAGTGCAGATTCAGGCCCCTCAGTCTATCCTCATAGGGAAGATTTCTGATACAGTGGACCCCCGCTTAACTATCACCTCCAAATGCGACCAATTATGTAAGTGTATTTATGTAAGTGCCTTTGTACGTGTATGTTTGGGGGTCTGAAATGGACTAATCTACTTCACAATATTCCTTATGGGAACAAATTCGGTCAGTACTGGTACCTGAACACACTTCTGGAATGAAAAAAGATCTTTAATCGGGGGTCCACTGTATATGGGATCATCTTTGTCATCTTCCTCTGTACGTTTTCCAGAGCATTTATATCCATTCTGTAATACGGTGACCAGAACTGAGCAGCATAATCTAAATGAGGCCTAACCAAGGATATACAGAATTGAAGAACAACCTGAGGACTTCTATTATTTATACTTCTAGATATGAAGCCAAGAATTCTGTTAGCTTTGTTGCAAACACTAATGCACTGCTGTGTTGGTTTCAGATTACTGCTAACCGGAACTCCTAAATCCTTTTCGCAATCAGCAGTATTAAGTGAGGAGAGGCTGTACTAAAGCTAAAAAGAAAAACTTTTGTTTTTCTTTTTGGGCCACCCTGCTTCAGTGGGATACAGCTGGTTTGTTGAAATAAGATCTCTTTCTCAATCGCAATTTTTTAATTTTGTGTGAAACTGGCCAAATTGCAATTTTGATCACTGTATTGGGTTGGTGAAACAGGTAAATAGGGGCTTCTTGTACTCAAACAATAAAATGGAAGGAATACTAGCAAAATAGCTACAAGTTTGGTTGACTGGAAAAATAGGACTCAAAATGGGCAAAATATCACCGAGTCCACTAAATTTGTGAGAGTGTAATTCCATAATTTTACACCATATTTTGTACTTTTTGTTTCATTACCTTTGGAAGAAGGTTCTCTATCATTTCACAAGAATTTTTTTTTTTTAATTCTTGGATCCTGAGATCAATTCCCAGATCATGAGCCTAGACCCTGAGAGCAATTCTCAGATCAGGGGTCTGGACCCTGAAAGGGCTAAAGATAGTGAGGCAAGGGCCCATGAAGTGGATGGGACAATGAGGAACACGAGGTTATATCAATCATGGAGTGCATTGGAGGACAGGAGGAGTGTGTGCAGGTGGCAAATTCTCAGAGGACTGAAAGGAAATACTAAGAGACTCAAAAGTAGTAACTACAACCCACCAACTAACAACACGAGACTGGCAGGAATACGAGGGCAGCAACACAGTGATGGTTGACACCATAGTTGAAGCAGCTAGGAGTGTGCACAGGACCAAGGCAGACTCACTTATCAAGGGTGATTTCAACCATAAAGAAATAGATTGGGAGAACTGGGACCACATGCTGGACTAGAAACGAGTAGGGCTAAAAAGATGGAAGCAATTTGGGAAAATTTTATATGCCAGCATGTTAAGGATACAACAAGAGAGATGTGCAAGCAAGGTTGGACGTAGTTTACCACAATTATGTCCGATGTAGGAGAAACAACATGAGAGCCACCTGGGCTCTAGTGACTATGCAGTACTGAACTTCAAAGTACCTTGTGGAACTAAACATAGAGGGAAGAATGGCATGTGGAGAGTGCAAGAAGCCATGCTGTACAAGAAGGAACTGTACAGCAAAGAGGGAATTCTTGAATGCAGTGCAGAGGTTAAAGAAACTGGAGGGAAAGTCGGTGAATGATATGATGAAATACATAGATGGGATGTGCCAAGATGAAAAGAAGGAAATAGATAAGACAAAGAGAGAACCCTGGTTCAATTAAAGATGCAGAGAGGAAAACAAGAGAGAAACATAAGAGCATGAAAGCAAAGGACAGATGAGAACAGAGAAAAAAGCAAATTAGCCAAAAATGAAAATGCAAGGATGAGAAAGGCTGAGCGACATTTGAAGAATGACATAACGAAGGCTAAATCTGAACCAAAGCTGCTTCACAATCACATCAGGAGAAAAATAACAGTAAAAGACAAGGTAATTCAACTAAACGAGAAGAGCTCACAGAAAATGACAAGCCTGTGAAGTGCTGAACAAGAGATTTCAAGAGGTCTTCTTAGTAGAAATAAGCAATGTCAGAAAGTCCATGGAAATGAATACATCAACAAGTACTGGACACCATACACACAGCAGGGGTAGGAGTAAAAAAAAAAAAAAAAAAAAAAAAAAATTGATGGAGCTGGATACAATAAAAGCTATGGTCCTGATAAGGCATCACCATAGACTCGGCTAGAGGAAGCAATAGCACTGTCTGAACTGCTAATCATGATCTACAAGTCATTGAACATAAGACAGTTGCCAGAGATCTGGAACACAGTAAACCCTCTGAGGGTCGGTCACGTACAAGTACATCATTGCAGCCAGGGTCAGTCACGTACTTGTACATCTAAATTCTAGCACCTTCAAATCTGGTAGAAGAAAGCTGGCAGGCCTACATATGAAAGAATGGGTCTGTGGGGTCAGTGTGCGCAGTATACAAAAAATCCTGAAGCACGCTGTGCATGAGAAAAAAAACTCCGACAGTGTTTTTGGTTTAAAACAGTGACTTTCTAGTGTATTTTCATATGGCATTTATGGTTGTATTCTCATTTCCTTGGTCTCATTTGATAGAATGGAAGATATATTACAGAAATCGAGATGATTTTGATTGGTTTCACGATGACAAGTACCTTGAAATTGAGCTCAAAGTAGCGAAAATTATCGATTTTTACTGATCTTCAAGAGTAAACAAATCACGCCACACGTCCAATACACATCAACTGGTCAGTCTAATACAGTGGACCCCCGCCTTACGATATTAATCCGTTCCTGAGAGCTCATCGTAAGCTGAAATTATCGTTAGAAAATTAATTTTCCCCATAAGAAATAATGGAAATCAAATTTATCCGTTCCTGACACCCCAAAGTATAAAAAAAAAATTTTACCACATGAAATATTAATTTCAATACACACAAACTGAAGAAGACATGCACAATTACTATTCTACTAAGAATAGAATACATGACACTTACCTTTATTGAAGATCTGGTGATGATTGATGGGATGGGAGGAGGGGAGAGTGTGGAAGTTGTTGTTTAGAAGGAGAATCCCCTTCCATTAGGACTTGAGGTAGCAAGTCCTTTTCTGGGTTTCCTTCCCTTCTTTTCTTAATGCCACTAGGATCAGCTTGAGAGTCACTGGACCTCTGTCGCACAACAAATCTGTCCATAGAGCTCTGTACTTCCCATTCCTTTAAGACTTTCCTAAAATGGGCCAAAACATTGTCATTGTACAGGTTGCCAACACAGCTTGCAGTAGCTGTGTCGGTGATTTTCATCCATAAAGGTTTGCAGTTCAATCCATTTTCCACACATTTCCTTAATCTCTTCTTCAATTCCATACTAATTCTCGCCCCTTTTTACCACAAGGATGGCACTAGAAGCTTTCTTGGGGGTCCATGGTGACTTATTTTGCAGTTACAAGCGCTAAAAACACTGGGATAATGTGAAATGTACTGAATGTATGCGTAGATGCGAGCGTAATGGCTGGCTAGTAAACACTGGGGCTGAGGCCACACATGGGACGCGTCCTGGATGAACCGTGTAAGGTGAGTTTTTTATCGTGAGGCGAGGCAAAATTTTTGTGTTCAAATGCTCCGTATGGCGGATTTAACGTAACGCGATGTGTTCGTAAGGCGGGGGTCCACTGTGTTCTTTTACAACTGCGCTGACATCATTTATACCATTTTTACAATGATGCAGTAGTATACATGACAGAAAACCTTCTATTTTCTCTGAGAATAAAAATTCAAAATGTATTGCAAAAGTAATATAAGAGGGGCCTAGAGATGTGACTAATGTACAGATGAAATGTTATTTTAGTGCCATGAATGTCTGTCTTGTTTATTCTGGACCCTATTTCGAAATTGGCATCTTTTGAAATTTGTAAAAAATTACGCAAATTGCCAATTTCTGACCACTTTATTGGGTAGTTGAAATCATAACTGGGTGGATTCTTGTACTCAGTCAATAGAACAAATGGAGTTCTAGGGAAATAGCTATGATTTTAGTCAACTGCAACACTGGAATTGGCTGAAAATAGGCCTCGAAGTGGGTGAAATCGCTGAGACAGCTAACTTCACGAGAGTATAATTCTACACGTTTTCCATCAAGTTTCATACTTTTGGTGTCATTATGATCGGAAAAAGATTCTCTATCATTTCATAAGACAAAATAATTTATTTTTTATCAAAAATTTTTCGACCTTGAGAATGAGTTTGGGAGAGGGCCTCTTGACCCTTTCACAGGGTTGGTGCTTTACTAGTACGGCTTGCACGCTAGGGTTGCTGCCATACTAGTACACATAAATTCTAGTGCCCTCAAATCTAGTGAGAGAAAGCTGGTAGGCCTACATATGAAAGAATGGGTCTATGTGGTCAGTGTGCACAGTATAAAAAAAAATCCTGCAGCACACAGTGCATAATGAGAAAAAAAAAAACTCCGACCGTGTTTTTGGTTTAAAACAGCGACTTTGCAGTGTATTTTCGTGTGCTATTCATGGTTGTATTCTAGTTTTCCTGGTCACATTTTATAGAAAGGAAGACACATTATGGAAATTGAGATGACTTTTATTGGTTTCACAATGAAAAGTACCTTGAAATTGAGCTCCAAGTAGCAGAAAGGTTTGATTTTTGCCAAAGTTCAAAAGTAAATAAATCAAGCCATGCGTACAATACACGTCAACTGGCGAGTCTAATATTCTTTCACAAGTGCACTGATATTATTTATACCATTTCTACACTAATGCAGTAGTCTGCATAACAGTAAATTTTCAATTTTTTGCGAGAATAAAAATTCAAAGTGGAAAGTAAAAGAAATGTAACAGAGGCCTGGGGACGTGACTAATGTACAGAGGAAATGTTATTTTAGTGCCAGGAATGTCTGTCTTGTTTATTCTGGACCCTATTTGGAAATTGGCATCTTTTGAAATTTGTGTGAAATTGGCAAAATTGCAAATTTCGGACCACTTTATTGGATAATTGAAATCGGTAAATGGGTGGTTTCTTGTACTCTTTTTTTTTTTTCAACAAGTCGGCCGTCTCCCACCAAGGCAGGGTGACCCAAAAAAAAGAAAGAAAATCCCCAAAAAGAAAATACTTTCATCATCATTCAACACTTTCACCACACTCACATATTATCACTGTTTTTGCAGAGGTGCTCAGAATACAACAGTTTAGAAGCATATACGTATAAAGATACACAACATATCCCTCTAAACTGCCAATATCCCAAACCCCTCCTTTAAAGTGCAGGCATTGTACTTCCCATTTCCAGACTCAAGTCCGACTATATGAAAATAACCGGTTTTCCCTGAACCCTTCACTAAATATACCCTGCTCACACTCCAACAGATCGTCAGGGCCCCCAAATATCATCGTCTCCATTCACTCCTATCTAACACGCTCAGCACGCTTTCTGAAGTCCAAGCCCCTTGCCCACAAAAAACCTCCTTTACCCTCTCTTTCCAACCCTTTCAAGGGCGACCTCTACCCCTCCTTCCTTTCCCTATAATTTATATGCTTTCCATGTCATTCTACTTTGATCCATTCTCTCTAAATGACCAAACCACCTCAACAACCCCTCTTCTGCCCTCTGATTAAAAGCTTTATTAACTCCACACATTCTCCTAATTTCCACACCTGAATTTCTGCATAATATTTACACCACACATTGCCCTTAGACAGGACATCTCCACTGCCTCCCAACCATCTCCTCACTGCTGCATTTACCACCCAAGCTACACATCCATGTAAAGTGTTGGTACTAATATACTTTCATACATTCCCCTTCTTTCCTCCATAGATAACGTTTTTTGTTTCTACATATACCTCAACGCACCACTCACCTTTTTCCCTCATCAATTCTATGATTAACCTCATCCTTCAAAAACCATCCGCCGACACGTCAACTCCCAAGTAAAATCTGAAAACATTCACTTCTTCCATACTCCTCCTCCTCAATTTGATATCCAATTTTCTTTATCTAAATCATTTGATACCCTCATCACCTTACTCTTTTTTATTTCACTTTCAACTTTCAACCTTTACACCAAATTTTCAAACTCATCCACTAACCTTTGCAATTTCTTTAGAATCTCCCACAAGCACAGTATCATCAGCAAAAAGTAACTGTATCAGTTCCCATTTTGAATTTGATTCCCCATAATTTAATCCCACCCCTCTCCCGAACACCCTAGCATTTACTTCTTTTACAACCCCATCTATAAATATATTAAACAACCATGGTGACATTACACATCCCTGTCTAAGACCTACTTTTACCGGGAAGTATTCTCCCTCTCTTCTACATACCCTAACCTGAGCCTCACTATCCTCATAAAAGCGCTTTACAGCATTTAGTAACTTACCACCTATTCCATATACAGTGGACCCCCGCATAACGGACGCCTTGCATAGCGGACGCTTTGATCGCTAAAATTTTGCCCCGCATAGCGCCCAAAAACCCGCTCAGCGGCCTTCGTCCGAGACGCGTCCAATGTGCAGCCTGAGCCAGCCTCATATGTTCCGCCGGTGGCATTGTTTACCAGCCAGCCTCCGCGGTAACATTCAAGCATACAATCGGAATATTTCGTATTATTACAGTGTTTTCTGTGCTGTTTCTGGAAAATAAGTGACCATGGGCCCCAAGAAAGCTTCTAGTTCCAACCCTAAAAGCAATAAGGGTTAAATTCCTATAAAATGAAGAAAGAGATCATTGAAAAGTATGAAAGGGGGAGGGGTGTTCACCGACCGGGTCGGGTTTGGGACAAGAAACCCAAAACAACCATCCCTTCTATTGGGGGAAAGGGAAAACGGCAAAAAGGAAGCGGTTTTTGAAAAAGGGTTTTAACCTGGGTTTTCGAAAAAAAAGGATCGCAAGGGAGGGAAGATGTTGAAGACTTTTTGTGTGGAAAAAAGAAAAACAGCTAGCAAGAACGTTTTCTCAAGCGATCATATTAAAAAGGCTAGGAAGTTGCATGGGGAAATTTAAAAAAAAAAGGCCTGCAACAGGTTGATGTGAGTAAATTTTAAGGCCAGAAAAAAGGTTTTTTTTGGGAGATTTAAAACGTAGTGGCATCCCTGTGTGAAAAACGGCAGGGTGGGCTGCCATTTTCGACCACAAAGGGGCTAAAAAATATGTGCAGGTTTTCAAGGAGTAAATAGAAACTAAAAAGGGCCCTAAAACCCTAAAAAAAGTGTTTAATTGTGATGAAACACCCTTTTTCTGGAAAAAAATTTGCCAAGCAGGACCTACATTACTCAGGGGGAAAAGGCACTCCCGGGACTAACCCCCAAATAAAGACATTTACTTTTGTTGATGTGTGCCAATCTATGGTGATTGAAAATTTTAAGCCTTTTTTAATGTATCACCCCTGAAACTCCCAGACGTTCGGGCAAAAAATGTCCTCAAGGATAATTTGTGTGTGCGGGGAGGGCAAACAGTAAGGCAGGGGTCACTAAAAAATTTTTTCTATAACGGGGTACACCAGCATTTGCCCCCAATGTGAAAGTTTAACCAAACTAAAAAGAAATTAGAATTTAAGTGCCTCCTGGGGGTTAGCCCAATCCCCCTGGTCATCCTAAAGACGGGGCAGAGCGACTTTTTTGGGGAAAATGACTTCATTAAGGTGAATTTTTTCCCTCCTAATACCCCCCCCCTCCCTCAGCCCATGGACCAGCGGGCATTTCCAACTTCAAAAACTGTAAAACAAAAGCTATGTTTCAAAAGTGCTTTGAAGTGACCACAGACACTCGTTTTGACTCTAAAAAAGTTTTGGGAAAGGGTCACTTTTAAAATCCTCAATTTTAAACCTTATAGTTAAAGGGTTGGGGGGGAGTGACAAGGAACCTTAACCTTCTTGGAAGAAACTGTGGGCCCGAATGGGTAAAAAAAGGATTTTGAAGGTTTTAGGGTAACCCTGAAGGAAATATAAACCCGTTGAAAGGAAACAATTTTTGGAAATTGGGGAAAATTTCCCTTGGGGGTTTGGGGGTTATGGGGATGATGTGGAAGAGTTGTGGAGGGGGACAATGAAGAACTAAAACCCCTATTAGCTGAAAAGATCAACTTTAAGAGCAAGAGGGCCCGACCGGGGGAAAATGGGTTTAAAGGGGGGGAGAGAAAATTGAAGGAATTGCCCCACTTCAAAAATTAAGAAAGTGTGCAAAAAGGCCCTTTAAGTTTCAAACCTTTTTTGAAAGAAAACAAACCCCACACGCTATTTTCCAAGCCGGCCCGGGAAAGTTTCCCAAAGACAATTTGTAAACCCCTTTTGCCCAAAACCCCTAAAAGGAACGAGAGTTTCAGGCCACTATGGCCCAAAATTTGTGCGAAAAAAGTCCAGTGACTCCCGAAGCGGTTTCCAATGGCATTAAAAAAGAAGGGAACCCCCCAAAAAACTTGCCCCTCCCAAAACTTAAAAGGGAAAGGGGAAATTCCCCCCTTTTAAACACTAACCCCTCTCTCTCCCCTCCTCCCAACCCATCCAAAACTTTACCAGATCTTCCCAAAAAAATTTAAAGGGCATGTAATTGTTTCTCCTTTTTCCCGTTTGGGGTTTTACTAAAAATTAAAATTTTTTTTTTGTAAAAAAAAATTTTTTTTTAACTTTTTTTGCCCTTTCCGGGTTAATTTTTTCCATTATTTTCTTTTGGGGGAAAAATTTATTCCCCAAACGAACATTTCCATAACAGCCAGCCCCCTTGCACGGGTTAAGGCGCTATGGGGGGGTCCACGTACTTGCACATTCCCAAAAGAAAAAAAAAAAGGAAATTCTAGTGAAATATTATGATTTTTGTCGGACCCGTATTTTGGAAATTGGGCGAAAAAAGGGCTCAAAAAGGGGAAATTGCCAATGCTAAACAAACGTTTAGAAACCCCTTTTAAATTCCCCGAAGCACAAAAACCAACCCAATTTTTCCATCAAATTCAAAAATTTTGGGGTCATTTTGAACGGGAAAAAAATTCCCTTCATTTTATGAATTTTTTTTTTTTTATTTTTTTTTTTTAAAAAAAATTTTTTCCCAAACCCCGAAACAAGTTTAGGGGAATGGGCCCGCCGCCCCGTAGGTTTAAAAATACAGGGCCCATCACTAATCCCGGGATAAAGGGGCCCGTATTTTGCCGTATTAGTGAGCCTGCCAGAAAACCGGTGGGTTTGGTTAAAAATACACTTATTACCCTATCAGTAAGGGCCTTCCCGCTACATTTTCCCCAAATTTTTTCACTTTCTTTCTCCCCCAAATTGGGTTGCTGCTGTTTGGGTTTTTAAAAAACCCCTCACCAAATTCCCCGAGTCATTTTTTCTATGAAATTTAATCAAATAATGGGTTTTAGCCATATAATGATGAAATTCGAAATTATGCTAGTCGAAATTAGTGCCGGATTACTAATGGAACCGGTTAACTGACTGCCGGATTAGTGATGGCCAACCTGTACCTACGTTTGAGAAGAGAGATAGGCAGGAGGCACTGAACCACAACTGGAAAGAGAGAGGGTTAGGTGGATTGTATTCTCTTAGATTACAAGAAAGCATTTGTTATTGTATCTCACATGAGACTGGAGCAAAAATTAGAGAAGCAGGCAGGAATAACTGGGAAAGTACTCTGGTGGATCAAGGAGTACTTTAGGGGAAGGATGCAAAGAGCGACTGTCTGGGAATAGATGTCAGAATGAGGAAGAGTAACAAGCAGTTTACCACAAGGATTAGTATTAGGACCAGTGCTATTTCAGGTTTATGTGAATGACATACCAGATGGAATTAAGCCAGATGTATCCCTATTCTCTTATGATATATAATTTATGAGGAATATACAAACAGATGAGGATAGATGCACAAATAACCCGCACATAGAAGAGAAGAACTTACGACGACGTTTCAGTCTGACTTGGACCATTTACACGTGCAACTTTGTAACGGTTCGAGTCGGATCGAAACGTTGTCGTAAGCTCCTCTCTTCTATGTGCCGGCCATTTGTGTATTGTTCCAGTCATGGCATTGTGCCTTTTTCTGAGGATAGGGAAAAGCTGCAAAAAGATCTGGACAAATTGCAGGGTTGGTCAGATAAGTGGTTGTTTGAATTCATCCCCAACAAATGTACCTCATTCAAAGAGGACCTGAGAGTAAGCATAGTGCCTACCATATCACCTCAGGCTCACATCAAGTCACATGAAATCATAACACGAGTGCAAACAAACCACTGTATGGGTGGAGCTGTAACTCATTTGCTGCAGGTTCAAGCCCCACCCATACAGTGGTTGGCCCACATCAACTGAATAACCTCTGTAGCCAAAACTCAACAGGCAAATTTAAGACTGGCCTTCAGGAATGTCAACAGTCATTCTGGGCACTTCATATAACATGTTAGGCCAAACTTTGAGTATGCAGGACCAATATGGAATCCACACCTTAGGAAGCATGTTAAGAAACTAGAGAAAGTGCAGAAATATACAACAAGGCTTGTTCCTGAGTTAAGGAGCATGCAAGGTGAATGAAATTGGAGGACAAAAAAAAACAGGGAAGATATGATAACAACATACACAATACTCAGGTTAACAGGGAAGAGAGGGTGGCCAATAATGGTGATTGTGGTCAAAAGAAATGACACTGTTTTGATCTGATAGTAACAAAAGACAAATTTTTAAACAATGGGCTTTATCCAGGGGATTTTCTTGTGTATTTTTGAAGTCCCTTAAATCCAAGTTTAAAGTGAGGGTTAATTGTACTTCCCACTTCCTAAATTCAAATCCAGCTTACCAGTTTCCCAAAATCCTTCAATAAATATCTCTTTAGCAGAAGGTCCAGTCTCCTCAAACAAAAATATCACTGAATACCCCCATTACATTTTCTTGCTAAAAATAAACCTCAACCTAATATTTCATATAAAAATTTAAAAACCACCTAAGCTTTTAGCAAACCCCACCACATTCTTTTACATAATCTAAATGAAAAAATTTTAAATTTCCAATTATACAATTTTCAAAAAACAAAAGGGGAAATTAGGCAGGAAAAGGGAAAATATATGTTTTAAATTCAAGGTTATGGAGTAAAATAAGGGGTTTTTTTGAAAAAATTTTTAAAGTAAGTGTTTATGCACCTGGAGAAAAGAGAAGTGGAGAGAGAGAGAGAAGAGAGAAGAGAGGAGAGAGAGAGAGAGAGGAGAGAGAGAGAGAGAGAGAGAGAGAAGAGAGAGAGAGAGACAGAGAGAGACAGAAGAGACAGAGAGACAGAGAGACAGAGACAGAGAGAGACAGACAGAGACAGAGACAGAGAGAGACAGAGAGACAGAGAGAGAGAGAGAGACAGAGACAGAGAGAAACAGAGAGGACAGAGAGAGAGACAGAGAGAGACAGAGAGACAGAGAGAGAGAGAAGAGAGAGAGAGAGAGAGAGAGAGAGAGAGAGAGAGAGAGAGAGACAGAGAGACAGAGAGAGAGAGAGACAGAGAGAGAGAGAGAGACAGACAGAGAGAGAGACAGAGAGAGAGAAAGAGAGAGAGAGAGACAGAGAGAGAGAGAGAGACAGAGAGAGAGAGAGAGAGACAGAGAGAGAGAGAGACAGAGAGAGAGAGAGAGAGAGAGAGAGAGAGAGAGAGAGAGAGAGAGATTGATTTTGGGAAATGTTGAGTGTGTGTGGGGGGAGTGTTGAACCAAGGGAGAGAGTACTTGTAGGTGGGGGATCTCAATGCAAAAGTGGGTAAAAATGTTGTGGAGGGAGTAGTAGGTAAATTTGGGGTGCCAGGGGTAAAGGAAAATGGGGAGCCTTTAATTGAACTATATGTAGAAAGAAGTTTAGTAATAAGTAATACATATTTTATAAAAAAGAGCATAAATAAGTATACAAGGTATGATATAGCACATAATGAAAGTAGCTTGTTAGATTATATATTGGTGGATAAAAGGTTGATGAGTAGGCTTCAGGATGTACGCGTTTATAAAGAGGCAACGGATATCTCAGATCATTTAGGTGTAGCTATGGTTAAAGTAAGCGGTAGATGGGACAAAAGGAAAATGGCAACAGCAAGTAAGAGAGGTGAAAGTTTATAAACTAAAAGAGGAGGAAGTTAGGGTGAGATATAAGCAACTATTGGCAGAAAGGTGGGCTAGTGCAAGTATGAGTAGTAGGGGAATTGAAGAGGGTTGGAATATTATTAAAATGCAGTATTATACTGTGGGGCAGAAGTTTGTGGCTATAGGAGGGTGGGTGCAGGAGGAAAGAGGAGTGATGGGTGGGATGATGAAGTAAAGGGAGTGATAAAAGAGAAAAAGGTAGCTTATGAGAGGTTTTTACAAAGTAGAAGTGTTATAAGAAGAGCAGAGTACATGGAGAGTAAAAGAAAGGTGAAAAGAGTGGTGAGAGTGCAAAAGGAGAGCAGATGATAGAGTGGGAGAAGCACTGTCAAGTAATTTTGATGAAAACAAGAACAAATTTTAGTGAGAAAAATAAATTAAGAAAGCCTAGGGAACGAACGGATTTGTCAGTTAAAAACAGAGTAGGGGAGTTAGTAGATGGGGAACTGGAGGTATTGGGTAGTTGGCAGGAATATTCTGAGAAACTTTTAAATGTGGACGAAGAAAGTGAGGCGGTCATTTCAAGCACTGCTCAGGGAGGTATACCATCTTTAAGGAGAGAACAAGAGCAGGATGCGAGTGTGGGGGAAGTGCATGAGGCATTACGTAGAATGAAAGGGGGTAAAGCAGCAGGAACTGATGGGATCATGACAGAAATGTTAAAAGCAGGGAGGCGGTAATTTCATGCACTGGCCAGGGAGGTATACCATCTTTTAGGAGTGAAAAAGAGCAGAATGTAAGTGTGGTGGAGGTACGTGAAGCATTACGTAGAATGAAAGGGGGTAAAGCAGCTGGAACTGATGGGATCATGACAGAAATGTTAAAAGCAGGGGGGGATATAGTGTTGGAGTGGTTGGTACTTTTGTTTAATAAATGTATGAAAGAGGGGAAGGTACCTAGGGATTGGCGGAGAGCATGTATAGTCCCTTTATATAAAGGGAAAGGGAACAAAAGAGATTGTAAAAATTATAGAGGAATAAGTTTACTGAGTAGACCAGGAAAAGTATACGGTAGGGTTATAATTGAAAGAATTAGAGTTAAGACAGAATGTAGGATTGCGGATGAGCAGGGAGGCTTCAGAGTGGGTAGGGGATGAGTAGATCAAGTGTTTACATTGAAACATATATGTGAACAGTATTTAGATAAAGGTAGGGAAGTTTTTATTGCATTTATGGATTTAGAAAAGGCATATGATAGAGTGGATAGAGGAGCAATAGTGGCAGATGTTGCAAGTATATGGAATAGGTGGTAAGTTACTAAATGCTGTAAAGAGCTTTTATGAGGATAGTGAGGCTCAGGTTAGGGTGTGTAGAAGAGAGGAAGAATACTTCCCGGTAAAAGTAGGTCTTAGACAGGGATGTGTAATGTCACCATGGTTGTTTAATATATTTATAGATGGGGTTGTAAAAGAAGTAAATGCTAGGGTGTTCGGGAGAGGGGTGGGATTAAATTATGGGGAATCAAATTCAAAATGGGAATTGACATAGTTACTTTTTGCTGATGATACTGTGCTTATGGGAGATTCTAAAGAAAAATTGCAAAGGTTAGTGGATGAGTTTGAGAATGTGTGTAAAGGTAGAAAGTTGAAAGTGAACATAGAAAATGTAAGGTGATGAGGGTATCAAATGATTTAGATAAAGAAAAATTGGATATCAAATTGGGGAGGAAGAGTATGGAAGAAGTGAATGTTTTCAGATACTTGGGAGTTGACGTGTCACCGGATGGATTTATGAAGGATGAGGTTAATCATAGAATTGATGAGGGAAAAAAGGTGAGTGGTGCGTTGAGGTATATGTGGAGTCAAAAAACGTTATCTATGGAGGCAAAGAAGGGAATGTATGAAAGTATAGTAGTACCAACACTCTTATATGGATGTGAAGCTTGGGTGGTAAATGCAGCAGCGACCAGACGGTTGGAGGCAGTGGAGATGTCCTGTCTAAGGGCAATGTGTGGTGTAAATATTATGCAGAAAATTCAGAGTGTGGATATTAGGAGAAGGTGTGGAGTTAATAGAAGCATTAGTCAGAGGGCAGAAGAGGGGTTGTTGAGGTGGTTTGGTCATTTAGAGAGAATGGATCAAAGTAGAATGACATGGAAAGCATATAAATCTATAGGGAGAGGAAGGAGGGGTAGGGGTCGTCCTCGAAAGGGTTGGAAAGAGGGGGTAAAGGAGGTTTTGTGGGTGAGGGGCTTGGACTTCCAGCAAGCGTGCATGAGCGTGTTAGATAGGAGTGAATGGAGACGAATGATACTTGGGACCTGACGATCTGTTGGAGTGTGAGCAGGGTAATATTTAGTGAAGGGATTCAGGGAAACCGGTTATTTTCATATAGTTGGACTTGAGTCCTGGAAATGGGAAGTACAATGCCTGCACTTTAAAGGAGGGGTTTGGGATATTGGCAGTTTGGAGGGATATGTTGTGTATCTTTATACGTATATGCTTCTAAACTGTTGTATTCTGAGCACCTCTGCAAAAGCAGTGATAATGTGTGAGTGTGGTGAAAGTGTTGAATGATGATGAAAGTATTTTCTTTTTGGGGATTTTCTTTCTTTTTTTTGGGTCACCCTGCCTCAGTGGGAGACGGCCGACTTGTTCAAAAAAAAAAAAAAAAAATGTATGAGAGGGGAAAGAACCTAGGGACTGGCAGAGAGCATGTATAGTTCCTTTATACAAAGGGAAGGAGGACAAAAGAGACTGTAAAAATTGTAAGGGGATAAGTTTACTGAGTATACCAGGAAAAGTGTATGGTAGGGCTATTATTGAAAGAATTAGAGGCAAGACAGAGAGTAGAATTGCGGATGAGCAAGGAGGCTTTAGAGTGGGTAGGGGATGTGTAGATCAAGTGTTTATATTGAAGCATGTATGTGAACAGTATTTAGATGAAGGTAGGCAAGTTTTTATTGTATTTATGGATTTAGAAAAGGCATATGATACAGTGGATAGGGAAGCAATGTGGCAGATGTTACAAGTATATGGAATAGATGGTAAGTTTCTAAATGCTGTAAAGAGTTTTTATGAGGATAGTGAGGCTCAGGTTAGGGCGTGTAGAAGAGAGGGAAACTATTTCCCAGTAAAAGTAGGTCTTAGACAGGGATGTGTAATTT
Organism: Cherax quadricarinatus; assembly: GCF_026875155.1. Taxonomy (NCBI): domain Eukaryota; kingdom Metazoa; phylum Arthropoda; class Malacostraca; order Decapoda; family Parastacidae; genus Cherax; species Cherax quadricarinatus. The sequence goes on along the minus strand of NC_069427.1, from coordinate 28,805,606 downwards.
CACTATGGTTGTTTAATACATTTATAGATGGGGTTGTAAAAGAAGTAAATGCTAGGGTGTTCATGAGAGGGGTGGAATTAAATTATGGGGAATCAAATACAAAATGGGAGTTGACACAGTTACTTTTTGCTGATGATACTGTGCTTGTGGGTGATTCTAAAGAAAAGTTGCAAAGGCTAGTGGACGAGTTTGGGAGGGTGTGTAAGGTAGAAAGTTGAAAGTGAACATAGATAAGAATAAGGTGCTGAGGATATCAAATGATTTAGATAAAGAAAAATTGGATATCACATTGGAGAGGAGGAGTATGGAAGAAGTGAAAGTTTTCAGTTATCTGGGAGTTGATGTGTCAGCAGATGGGTGTATGAAGGATGAGGTTAACCACAGAATTGACGAGGGGAAAAAAGGTGAGTGGTGCGTTGAAGTACATGTGGAGACAAAAAATATTATCAATGGAGGCAAAGAAGGGAATGTATGAAAGTATAGTGGTACCAACACTCTTATATGGGTGTGAAGCTTGGGTTGTAAATGCTGCAGCAAGGAGGCGGCTGGAGGCAGTGGAGATGTCCTGTCTAAGGGAAATGTGTGGTGTAAATATTATGCAGAGAATTCGTAGTGTGAAAATAAGGAGGTGTGGCATTACTAAAAGTATTAGTCAGAGGGCTGAAGAGGTGTTGACGAGGTGGTTTGGTCATTTAGAGAGAATGGAACAAAGTAGAATGACTTGGAGAGCGTATAAATCTGTAGGGGAAGGAAGGCGGGGTAGGGCTTCTCCTTGAAAAGGTTGGAGGGAGGGGGTAAAGGAGGTTTTGTGGGAGAGGGGTTTGGTCTTCCAACAAGCGTGCGGGAGTGTGTTAGATACGAGTGAATGAAGACGAGTGGTTTTTGGGACCTGACGAGGAGCTGTTGGAGTGTGAGAAGGGCAATATTTTGTGAAGGGATTCACAGAAACTGGTTAGCTGGACCTGGCTCCTGGAAATGGGAAGTACAATGCCCGCACTTTAAGTAGGAGTCTGGGATATTGGCAGTTTGGAGTGACATCTCAACTGTCATATCTGGGCGCCTCTGCAAAGACACTGATTAGGTGTGAGTGATGGTGAAACTGTCGAATGATAGTGAAAGTCTTTTTTCTTTCTTTTTGGGTCACCCTGCCTCAGTAGAAGACAGGGAACGTGCTAAAAAGAAAAATGCAAGTTACTCACTTGTTTTTTGCTTTCATCTTCTTTCCTTTTCCTCTATTTCCTGGGCTTCGCCCCCTCTTGGAACTTAGTTGTATGAACCCCTTATTTTCTTCTTCAGACTCTGAGGAGTGCCGGCGTTTGATATCACGCCTTCCCTTTCTATACATAGGGGATCGGGATTTTGACCGTGAAACGGATCTTGATCTGGAGTGAGACTTTGATCGGGAACGAGATCTTGAACGAGACTTCGATCGATGAGATCTGCTTGAAAAAGAAATTAAAAGGTAATAAGCAATACTTTTTATTTTGTTTTATGTTGCTGAGGGTTGTAAATTGTATGCCTCTCCGACAGGCTAATCTCTTACCAGGATTCCTTGTTGACTTAATCATTTATGAGGCTGCTGATGGTCACTTGCAAGTCACAGTGCCAGAGAATGAATTCTTCTTCTTCTTCTTCTTTCAACAAACCAGCCGTATCCCACCGAAGTAGGGTGGCCAAAAAGAAAAACAAAAGTTTCTCTTTTTAACTTTAAAGTACATGTGTATACAGGAGAAGAGGTTACTAGCCCCTCTCGGCATTTTAGTCGCCTCTTACGACATGCATGGCTTATGGAGGAAGAATTCTGCTCCACTTCCCAAGGAGACAAGAGGAAATAAACTAGAACAAGAACTAGTAAGAAAATAGAAGATAACCCAGAGGGGTGTATTTCTTTCTTTCAACACACCGGCCGTATCCCACTGAGGCGGGGTGGCCCAAAAGGAGAAACGAAAGTTTCTCCTTTTACATTTAGTAATATATATAGGAGAAGGGGCTACTAGCCTCTTGCTCCAGGCATTTTAGTCGCCTCTTGCAACACGCATGGCTTAGAGGAAGAATTCTGTTCCGCTTCCACCATGGAGATAAGAGAAAATAAACAAGTACAAGAACTAGAAAGAAAATAGCAGAAAACCCAGAAGGGTGTGTATTTATATGCTTGTACACGTATGTGTAGTGTGACCTAAGTGTAAGTAGAAGTAGCAAGACGTACCTGTAATCTTGCATGTTTATGAGACAGAAAAAAGACACCAACAATCCTACCATCATGTAAAACAATTACAGGCTTCCGTTTCACACTCACTTGGCAGGACGGTAGTAACTCCATGGGCAGTTACTGTCTGCCAACCTACTACCTATTATATTATTACTATTATAATTATTATTATTATATGTAGTAGGTTGGTACACAACAGCAGCCCAGGGAGGTACTACCGTCTTGCCAAGTGAGTGTAAAATGAAAGCCTGTAATTGTTTTACATGATGGTAGGATTGCTGGTGTCCTTTTTTCTGTCTCATGAACATGCAACATTTCTGGTATGTCTTGCTACTTCTACTTACACTTAGGTCACACTACACATACATGTACAAGCACATATATACACATCCCTCTGGGTTTTCTTCTATTTTCTTTCTAGTTCTTTTTTTTTTTTTTTTTCAACAAGTCGGTCGTCTCCCACCGAGGCAGGGTGACCCAAAAAAAAAGAAAGAAAATCCCCAAAAAGAAAATACTTTCATCATCATTCAACACTTTCACCACACTCACACATTATCACTGTTTTTGCAGAGGTGCTCAGAATACAACAGCTTAGAAGCATATACGTATAAAGATACACAACATATCCCTCCAAACTGCCAATATCCCAAACCCCTCCTTTAAAGTGCAGGCATTGTACTTCCCATTTCCAGGACTCAAGTCCAACTAATGAAAATAACCGGTTTCCCTGAATCCCTTCACTAAATATTACCCTGCTCACACTCCAACAGATCGTCAGGTCCCAAGTATCATTCGTCTCCATTCACTCCTATCTAACAACCGCTCAGTACGCTTGCTGGAAGTCCAAGCCCCTCGCCCACAAAACCTCCTTTACCCCCTCTTTCCAACCCTTTCGAGGACGACCCCTACCCCTCTTTCCTTCCCCTATAGATTTATATGCTTTCCATGTCATTCTACTTTGATCCATTCTCTCTAAATGACCAAACCACCTCAACAACCCCTCTTCTGCCCTCTGACTAATGCTTTTATTAACTCCACACCTTCTCCTAATTTCCACACTCATTCACTCCATCACTGTCTTGCCAGAGGGGTGCTTTACAGTACAGTTATAAAACTGCAACATTAACACCCCCTCCTTCACAGTGTAAACACTGTACTTCCCATCTCCAGGACCCATGTCCGGCCTGCCAGTTTCCCTGAATCCCTTCATAAATGTTACTTTGCTCCCACTCCAACAGCATGTCAAATATTAAAAACCATTTGTCTCCATTCACTCCTATCAAATACGCTCATGCACGCTTGCTGGAAGTCCAAGCCCCTCACACACAAAACCTCCTTTACCCTCTCCATCCAACCCTTCCTAGGCCGACCCCTACCCCGCCTTCCCTCCGCTACAGATTTATACACTCTCAAAGTCATTCTGTTTTGTTCCATTCTCTCTACAAGTCCAAACCACCTCAACAACCCCTCCTCAGCCCACTGGATAATAGTTTTGGTAATCCCACACTTTCTAATTTCCCAACAACGAATTTTCTGCATTACGTTCACACCACACATTGCCCTTAGACATGACATCTCCACTGCCTCCAGCCTTCTCCTCATTGTAACATTCATCACCCATGCTTCACACCCATACAAGAGTGTTGGTATAACTATACTCTCATACATTCCCCTTTTTGCTTCCATGGACAAAGTTCTTTGTCTCCACAAACTCCTAAGTGCACCACTCACCCTTTTCCCCTCATCAATTCTGTGATTCACCTTATCCTTCACAGACCCATCTGCTGACACGTCCACTCCTAAATATCTGAATACATTCACCTCCTCCATACTCTCTCCCTCCAATCTGATATCCAATCTTTCGTCACCTAATATTTTTATCTTCATAACCTTACTCTTTCCTAGTCATTTTTTATTTTCTTCTTTTACATACCCTACCAAATTCATCCACCAACCTCTGCAACTTCTCTTCAGAATCTCCCAAAAGCACCATGTCATCAGCAAAGAGCAACTGTGACAACTCCCACTTTGTTTTGATTCATTATCTTTTAATTCCACGCCTCTTGCCAAGACTCTCGCATTCACTTCTCTTACAACCCCATCTATAAATATATTGAACAACCACGGTGACATCACACATCCTTCTCTAAAGCTTACTTTTACTGGGAAATAATCTCCCTTTCTCCTACATACTCTAACCTGAGCATCACTATCCTAGTAAAAACTCTTCACTGCTTTCAGTAACCTACCTCCTATACCATACACCTGCAACATCTGCCACATTGCCCCCCTATTCACCCTGTCATATGCCTTTTCTAATTCCATAAATGCTACAAAAACCTCTTTACCCTTATCTACATACTGTTCACCTATATGTTTCACTGTAAATACTTGGTCTACACACCCCCTACCTTTCCTAAAGCCTCCTTGTTCATCTGCTATCTTTGTCTTACTCTTAATTCTTTCAATAACAACTCTACCATACACTTTACCAGGTACAGTGGACCCCCGGTTAACGATATTTTTTCACTCCATAAGTATGTTCAGGTGCCAGTACTGACCGAATTTATTCCCATAAGGAATATTGTAAAGTAGATTATTCCTTTCAGACCCCCAAACATACACGTACAAACGCACTTACATAAATACACTTACATAATTGGTCGCATTCGGAGGTAATCTTTATGCGGGGGTCCACTGTATACTCAACATACTTATTCCCCTATAATTTTTGCACTCTCTTTTATCCCCTTTGCCTTTATACAAAGGAACTATGCATGCTCTCTGCCAATCCCTAGGTACCTTACTCTCTTCCATACATTTATTAAATAATAGCACCAACCACTCCAAAACTATATCCCTTCCTGCTTTTAACATTTCTATCTTTATCCCATCAATCCCAGCTGCCTTATCCCCTTTCATTCAACCTACTGCCTCACGAACCTCCCCCACACTCACAACTGGCTCTTCCTCACTCCTACAAGATGTTATTCTTCCTTGCCCTATACACATAATCACAGCTTCCCTATCTTCATCAACATTTCACAGTTCCTCAAAATATTCCCTCCATCTTCCCGATACCTCTAACTCTTCATTTAATACCTCTCCTCTCCTGTTTTTACTGTCAAATCCATTTGTTCCCTAGGCTTCCTCAACTTACTAATTTTTTTTTTTCTTATTTTCAACAAAATTTGTTGATAACATCTCACCCACTCACTCATTTACTCTCTTTTTACATTGCTTCACCACTCTCTTAACCTCTCTTTTTCTCTCCATATACTCTTCCCTCCTTGTATCACTTCTACTTTGTAAAAACCTCTCATGTGCTAACTTTTTCTCTCTTATTATTATTATTATTATTTATTATTATTATTGTCTATAACATGAACACAAATTAATACTATCATTTTTTTAACACGTTGGCCATTTCCCACCAAAGAAGGGTGACCCAAAAAAAAACTTTCATCAATCAACACTTTCACCATCATACATTCATAATCATTGTCTTTGCAGAGGCACTCAGATACAGAAGTTTAGATGTCACTCAAGTCAGCCAATATCCGATATCCCTCCTTTAAAGTATAGGCACTGTACTTCCCACCTCCAGGACTCAAATCCGGCTAACTGGTTTCCCTGAATCCCTTCCCAAAATATTGCCCTGCTCACACTTCAACAGTTCCTCAGGTCCCAAAAACCATTCGTTTCCATTCCCTCCTATCTAACACACTCACACATGCCTAATTATTATACCTTATTGCTCGAGCAGAATACCCAGATGTAATTAATTGTTTCTTATTATAAAGTGACTTCTTGTTCTGCTGTTTCATAGGACTTGTAGAGCTTGTGTCTGATCCTGCATCACTCCAGTTCTTCATCTGTGTTATTAAGTTGACTGCAGACTCACTGTGTATACTAGGAAGTGATTCTTCATCCCAATTCTGAAAATTAGAGAAAACTATTAAGTAATGTGCTTAAAAACATTTGAATGTTGTATCTCAGACATCCAGGCTGTTATTACCAAAATAATCAATTTGAAAATATTGTGATACTGTAATATGTATTGTCTATATTTTGTATAAACCCTAGCACCAAATCTCAATATATAAATAAACATATTTTAAAAAATATGTGGGAGATGGTGGCATTGTTTTAGCAAGAAAAATGTCTCCTGATGCAGGTTTTAGCCATGTGGCTAAGCGACCTCTTGTATACCAGACCTGGGTGTTCACTCCGTTTAAAAAACCTCACCACACTATACAGTATGTAGTAGGGAAGCTCAATACTATATTTTATGTGTGTGCTTTGTATGGATTGTTCTGTAATTTTATTTCATTTGTATGTTCCACACAGCTAGCAGTTACATGTAGCTGTATGGAACATACAAATAAAATAAAATTATAGAACAATCCTTTGAAGAGTTTCAAGTCTTTCTACTTTCAGAGCCAGGCCATAGGCCAGGCTCGTACGAAGGACACATGAAGTATGGTATTGAGCTTCCCTACTACATATAGTGATTGTGACTCATAGCTCAGAGGTAATAACTTTTCCTGTTCACTCTTTTTTCTCTTTTCATGGCAGTAATCTTGGTTCAATAACAAAACCACCTACATGCACACAATAAAACCCAATACCACCTTATTACCACTATAGTAATCATTATACCAATAAGCTGACTACCACTGATATATAAAGTATTCCTTTTTAACCCTTTGACTGTCACAACCCCAAATGCTGAGGTGTCTCCTGGTGTCGCAAAAATCTCCCCCCCCCCCCCCAAAAAAAAAAAAAAAAATTATTGTTTCTTATGAAATGATAGAGAAGCTTTTCCTGATTGTAATGACACCAAAAGAGCAAAAATTGATGGACGGAACTATGCTCTTGTGAAGTTAGCGACCTCGGCGATATTCACGAATCGGCAATTTCGCCCACTTTGAGCCCTATTTTCGGCTAATTCCATTGTTCCAATCGACCAAACTCATAGCTATTTCTTTAGAAATCCATTTTTTCTATCGATTGAGTACAAGAAACTGCCCATTTACCGATTTCAACTACCCAATAACGGGGTCAGAAATTTGCAATTTGGCCAATTTCACGAAAATTAAAAAATACAGTGGACCCCCGCATAACGATATTAATCCGTTCCTGAGAGCTCATTGTTATGCGAAATTATCGTTATGCAAATGAATTTTCCCCATAAGAAATAATGAAAATCAAATTAATCCAAGCAAGACACCCCAAAGCATGAAAAAAAAAATTTTTACCACATGAAATATTAATTTTAATACACACAAACTGAAAAAGACATGCACAGTTACATGACACTTACCTTTATTGAAGATCTGGTGATGATTGATGGGATGGGAGGAGGAGAGTCTTAGTGTTTAGAAGGGGAATCCCCTTCCATTAAGACTTGAGGTGTCAAGTCCTTTTCCAGGGTTACTTCCCTTCTTCTTTTAATGCCACTAGGACCAGCTTCAGAGTCACTGGACTTCTGTCGCACAACATATCTGTCCATAGAGGCCTGTACCTTCCGTTCCTTTATGACTTTCCTAAAGTGGTTCACAACATTGTCAGTGTAATAGTCACCAGCACGGCTTGCAATAGCTGTCATCAAAAAAGGTTTGCACTTTAAGCCACATTCCACACATTTCCTTAATCTTTGAAGTAGGCAACTTCTTCAATTTCTCTCTCCCCTCCTCCGAAGCAGTTCCCTCAGGTCTGGCCTCATGCTGATGAAGATGATCTAGCAGCTCATCAGTGGTTAGTTCTTCATTGTCCTCCTCCACCAACTCTTCCACATCATCCCCACTAACCTCCAACCCCAAGGACTTTCCCAATGCCACAATGGATTCCTCAACTGGCATAGGATTCTCAGGGTTAGCCTCAAACCCTTCAAAATCCCTTTGATCTACACATTGTGGCCACAATTTCCTCCAAGCAGAGTTCAAGGTCCTCTTAGTCACTCCCTCCCAAGCCTTACCTATAAGGTTTACACAATTGAGGATATTAAAGTGCTCTCTCCAAAACTCTCTTAGAGTCAATTGAGTTTCTGAGGTCACTACAAAGCACCTTTCAAACAGAGCTTTTGTGTACAGTTTTTTGAAGTTTGCAATAACCTGCTGGTCCATGGGCTGCAGGAGAAGAGTGGTATTAGGAGGCAAAAACTTCACCTTAATGAAGCTCATGTCCCCAGAAAGTCGCTCTGCCACGTCTGTAGGATGACCAGGGGCATTGTCTAACACCAGGAGGCACTTAAGGTCTAATTTCTTTTCAGTTAGGTAATTTTTCACATTTGGGGCAAATGCTTGGTGTAACCAGTCATAGAAAAAGTCCCTAGTGACCCATGCCTTACTGTTTGCCCTCCACAGCACACACAAATTAGCCTTGAGGATATTCTTTTGCCTGAACGCTCTGGGAGTTTCTGAGTGATACACTAATAAAGGTTTCACTCTGCAATCACCACTAGCATTGGAACACATCAACAGAGTAAGCCTGTCTTTCATAGGCTTATGTCCTGGGAGTGCCTTTTCCTCCTGAGTAATGTAGGTCCTGCTTTGCATTTTCTTCCAAAAAGGCCTGTTTAATCACTTGTTCAAGTTTCAGTCCTTCACTGTCTATGTACTCCTTGAATTCCTGCACATATTTTTCAGCTGCTTTGTGGTCCGAACTGGCAGCCTCACCATGCCTTATCACACTATGTATGCCACTATGCTTCTTAAATCTCTCAAACCAACCTTTGCTGGCCTTAAATTCACTCACATCATCACTAGTTGCAGGCATTTTTTTAATTAAATCCTCATGCAACTTCCTAGCCTTTTCACTTATGATCACTTGAGAGATGCTATCTCCTGCTATCTGTTTTTCATTTATCCACACCAATAAGAGTCTCTCAACATCTTCCATCACTTGCGCTCTCTGTTTCGAAAACACAGTTGAACCTTTGGCAAGAACAGCTTCCTTGATTGCCGTTTTCTTGGACACAATAGTAGCGATGGTTGATTGGGGTTTACTATACAACCTGGCCAGCTCGGAGACACACACTCCACTTTCATACTTAGCAATGATCTCTTTCTTCATCTCTATAGTAATTCTCACCCTTATTCCTGTAGGGTTGGCACTAGAAGCTTTCTTGGGGCCCATGGTCACTTAAAATTTTGCAGATAAAATCACCAAAAACACTGAAATAATACGAAATGTTCCGATTGTATGCTTGGATGTTACCGCGGAGGCTGGCTGGTAAACAATGCCACCGGCGGAACATGTGAGGCTGGCTCAGGCCGCACATTAGACGCGTCTCAGACGAATAGCGTTGAGCGGGTTTTTTAGCGGTATGCGAGGCAAAATCTTAGCGATAAAATGCATCGGTATGCGGATTTAACGTTATGTGATGCCAACGGTATGCAGGGGTCCACTGTATGACAATTTCAATATAGGGTCCAGAATGAACAATGCAGACATTCCTGGCTCCAAAATAACATTTTCTATGTTCATCAGTCATGTCTCCAGGCCCCTCTGATATTACTCTTGCCTTCTATTCTGAATTTTTATTCAAACAAAAAATAAAAGATTTGCTGCAATATTGTAATAATTGTATAAATAATGTCAACCCATTCATGACTGCATATCAGAATGGCTACTTGGACATTTATTGGAAAATGACATCATTTGTTTACTTTTGAACATCGGCAAAAATCAAACACGATAGAATTGAATAAAGAAATTGTAGCAAAGTACGAAAGTGGAGAAGGAAGAGAGAGGGGAGAATGTGCCTTCTTCAGTGTTTCTATGATATGTACGATACTAAAGCAACATGAGTCGATAAAAGCTATAGCGCCAGCCAGCAATAAAGTGTAGCATTAACAGCGTAGCAAGTTAAGCGATAGAAAAATCACGACATGAAACTTAACTCCTCCACTGTTGTCTGAGGTATATAGGGCGACTGAAAACACCGCCCCCTGTGCTGCCACTTATGCTTAGCCTCTCAGTGGCCCTTATACACCCAGCAACAACACAACACCTGTCATGACATACATAATGACGTATTTTATTTATTCTAGAGTAATATGTCATGTTTCTATGTTAATAATAATATTGTTTATTATGTCATATAGATGAATTGTGATAGATAAATAAGCCGTAGAGTTGATATTAGTTTCATATTGAAGGACTATCTTGTCCTGCTTCCAAACAAACTCTCCTGCCTCTCTCATATGCCAACAAAAGTTTTCAAAAAAAGGTAAAACTAATTTAACCTCTAAACTATCCAAACATGGTGCTCCGACCTTGATTTTCTCAATAAGAAAGAATGTAAAAAACAACACAGATCTACGTTCGGAGCACTACGAGAGCAAACGCAGATCTACGTTTAGACAGTTTAAGGGTTAAATGTTCATTTATCCATTAAAATTAGTGCTCTATATTTATTTCTCATTGTTTTCTGTATGTAAAACTATAGTATTTATTCCTTAAAAAAAAACAAATTTTTTGTAAATATTTTTGGGTGGAACGGCTTAATTGGATTTACATTATTTAAACCTTTTCAACTTTAGGCCTAGCTCCTGGAGTGGGTTATGGCCGAAACTTGGGGTTCCACTGTACAGTGGAACCTCGGTTGTCAAATGGACTAGTTGTCAAACAAATCGGTTTGAAAACCAATTTATTCAACATGGTTTTCATGTGTAGTCTTGGTTGTCGATCGATAATGCTCGGCTGACATGATCACCAGAGAGTGTCCACAGCATGAGCCTCAGTCAGTATAGCGACTAACGCGCATGCTGTAAACAGCTCCTGAGCTCTTGCTCTGCATTTTGTGAAGGTAATGAAACCAAAAGTACGAAATTTGATGGAAAACTTCTGGAATGATGCTATCGCAAAGTTAGCAGTCTTGGCGATATTTACACATCAGTGATTTCGTCAACTTTGAGCTCTTATTTTGGGCCAATTCCATTGTTCCAGTCTACCAAATTCAGCTATTTCGCTAGAACTCCTTTTATTCTATAGAGTGAGCACAAGAAAATGCCCATTTACCTATTTCAACTACAGTGGTACCTTGGCTTACGAGTTTAATTCGTTCCGTGACCCAGCTCGTAACTTAATTTTGCTCATATATTAAATCAATTCTCTTCAATGAAATTAATTGAAATACCACTAATCTGTTCCAAAGGAATTCCAGGCTCTCAGGAGGCAGGAGAAAATACTTCAATATAACGCTAATATCAACTCTACGGATTATTTATCTATCACAATTGATCTCACATGACATAATAAACAACATACAGTGGACCCTCAGTTAACGACGTCATCGGATAACGTAAAATTCGGATAACAACACGTTTTTGCATCAAAATATTGGCTCAGTTAACAACAAAGAACTCTGTTAAAGACAATCGTCCCGAACATGTCCATGTGGAGTGAACGCCTAGACACTCCATGTACAGCCAACGTGCCATTGTTTACAAGCCAGTGAGGACGAATCCACACATATATGTGATACATTTTGTATTATTCAATTGTTTTTAGTGCTAGTAACTGCTAAATAAGCCACCAGGGGCCCAAAGAAAGCTTCTAGTGCCAGCCCTTTGGTAAAAAGGGTGAGAAACACTTCAGAATTCAAGAAAAAGCTTGTAGAAAGATATAAAAGTGGTGGTGGTAGTGATGGTGGTAGTATGGGCCAACAGGTTTGCTGCAGTGTTCCTGCTTTTTATGTACACCAGCCAAGGTATTTCCCCACACACCAGCCAGGGTACTTCCCCACACACCAGCCAGGGTACTTCCCCACACACCAGCCAGGGTACTTCCCCACATACCAGCCAGGGTACTTCCCCACACACCAGCCAGGGTACTTCCCCACATACCAGCCAGGGTACTTCCCCACATACCAGCCAGGGTACTTCTGCACACACCAGCCAGGGTACTTCCCCACATACCAAACAGGGTACTTTGGTACTTCCCCACACACACAATTTGATTTGATTGGGACTTGTGCATGAGTGAATAGAATTATCGAAGCTTATTCCTTGGGAAGCATTGAAAATTGGGTTTGGCAAATACGATTCTGTTAGTGGGATGGTTTGTGAAGTACCTGCCTAGTATGGGCCAACAGGTCTGCTGCAGTGTTCCTGCGTTCTTATGTGCACACATTTATGGATGAACATCACCCTGAGATAACTGTTGCAGGCCATGCTGGCAACATCTACAATGACAATGTTGCATCCCATTTTAGGGAAATCTTAAGGAGACGCCAGAAACAGAGCTCTCTGGACAGATTTTTGGTGCAACAGGGGTCCAGTGACTTTCAAGCTGGTCCTAGTGGCATTAAAATACAAAGAAGGGAAGTAACCCCAGAAAAGGACTTGCTACCTGAAGTCTTTATGGAAGGGGATTCCCCTTCCAAACAATTGTAAACTCCTCCATCCTCTCCCCTCCTCCCGTCTCATCACTCATCAATACATCTTCAATAATGATAAGTGCCATTTTATTATTTATTTATGTATTTATTCTGCATGTCTCACTGTTTTCTGTGTAGGGAAATACATATTTCATGTGAAAAAAAAATCATTTTTTTTTTAATACTTCTGGGTGTCTGGAACGGATTAATTGGATTTACATTATTTCTCATGGGGAAAATTAATTCGGATAACAACAGAATCAGTTAACCCTTTGAGGGTTTTCGTCGTACTAGTACGTCTTACGCGTAGGGGTTTTTGACGTACTAGTACTCATAAATTCTAGCGGCCTCAAATCTAGTGGGAGAAAGCTGGTAGGCCTTCATATGAAAGAATGGGTCTATGTGGTCAGTGTGCACAGTCTAAAAAAAATCCTGCAGCACACAGTGCATAATGAGAAAAAAAAAACTTTGACCATTTTTTTTTAATAAATCAGCGACTTTGCAGTGTATTTTCGTATGGTATTTATTGTTGTATTCTAGTTTTCTTGGTCTCATTTTATAGAATGGAAGACATATTACAGAAATTGAGATGATTTTGACTGGTTTTACAAAGAAAAGTGCCTTGAAATTGAGCTCAAAGTAGCAGAAATGTTCGATTTTTACCAAACTTCAAAAGTACACAAATCGTGCCAAGCGTGCAATACACGTCAACTGGTGAGTCTAATATTCTTTCACAAGTGCACCAATAACATTTATACCATTTTTTACACTAATGCAGTAGTCTGCATAACAGTAAATCTTATATTTTTTGTGAAAATAAAAATTCAAAGTGGAAAGCAAAAGAATATAAGAGGGGCCTTGAGACGTTACTAATGACTAGAGGAAATGTCATTTTAGTGCTAGGAATGTCTTTCTTGTTTATTCTGGACCCTATTCAGAAATTGGCATCTTTTGAAATTTGTGTGAAATTGGCAAAATTGCTAAATTCTGACCACTGTACTGGATAGTTGAATTTCATAAATGAGTGGTTTCTTGCACCCATTCGATAGAAAAAATGGAGTTCTAGCGAAATATTCATGTTTTTTGTCGACTAGTACAGTGAAATTGGCCGAAAATGGGGCTCAAAGTGGGCAAAATCGCCGATGCGTAAACATCGCCGAGACCGCTAACTTTGCGAGAGCATAATTCCGTAGGTTTTCTATCAAATTTCAAACTTTTGGTGTCTTTATGATCGGGAAAAGATTCTCTATCTTTTCATAAGAGAAAATATTTTTTTTTTTTTTTTAATTTGGCCGACCCTGAGAACGAGTTTCGGAGAGGGCCTGTCGACCCTCAAAGGGTTAAAGACAAGCTCTCTGGAACGGATTAATGTTAACCCTTTCAGGGTCAGCAGGCCCTCTCCTAAACTCGTTCTCAGGGTCGGAAATTTTTGAAAAAAAAAAAAAAAAAAAATTTTCTTGTGAAATGATAGAGAATCTTTTCCCGATCATAATGACACCAAAAGTACAAAATTTGATGGAAAACTTACGGAATTATGCTCTCGTGAATCTAGCAGTCTCGACAATGTTTACGCATCGGCGATTTCATCCACTTTGAGCCCTATTTTCGGTGAATTCCAATGTACCTGGAGTTTACCTGGAGAGAGTTCCGGGGGTCAACGCCCCCACGGCCCGGTCTGTGACCAGGCCTTCTGGTGGATCAGAGCCTGATCAACCAGGCTGTTGCTGCTGGCTGCACACAAACCAACGTACGAGCCACAGCCCAACTGGTCAGGAACCGACTTTAGGTGCTTGTCCAGTGCCAGCTTGAAGACTGTCAGGGGTCTGTTGGTAATCCCCCTTATGTATGCTGGGAGGCAGTTGAACAGTCTCGGGCCCCTGACACTTATTGTATGGTCTCTTAACGTGCTAGTGACACCCCTGCTTTTCATTGGGGGGATGGTGCATCGTCTGCCAAGTCTTTTGCTTTCGTAGCGAGTGATTTTCATGTGCAAGTTCGGTACTAGTCCCTCTAGGATTTTCCAGGTGTATATAATCATGTATCTCTCCCGCCTGCGTTCCAGGGAATACAGGTTTAGGAACCTCAAGCGCTCCCAGTAATTGAGGTGTTTTATCTCCTTCATGCGCGCTGTGAAGGTTCTCTGTACATTTTCTAGGTCAGCAATTTCACCTGCCTTGAAAGGTGCTGTTAGTGTGCAGCAATATTCCAGCCTAGATAGAACAAGTGACCTGAAGAGTGTCATCATGGGCTTGGCCTCCCTAGTTTTGAAGGTTCTCATTATCCATCCTGTCATTTTTCTAGCAGATGCGATTGATACAATGTTATAGTCCTTGAAGGTGAGATCCTCCGACATGATCACTCCCAGGTCTTTGACGTTGGTGTTTCGCTCTATTTTGTGGCCAGAATTTGTTTTGTACCTGATGAAGATTTAATTTCCTCGTGTTTACCATATCTGAGTAATTGAAATTTCTCATCGTTGAACTTCATATTGTTTTCTGCAGCCCACTGAAAGATTTGGTTGATGTCCGCCTGGAGCCTTGCAGTGTCTGCAATGGAAGACACTGTCATGCAGATTCGGGTGTCATCTGCAAAGGAAGACACGGTGCTGTGGCTGACATCCTTGTCTATGTCGGATATGAGGATGAGGAACAAGATGGGAGCGAGTACTGTGCCTTGTGGAACAGAGCTTTTCACCGTAGCTGCCTCGGACTTTACTCTGTTGACGACTACTCTCTGTTCTGTTAGTCGACAAAAATCATAACTATTTCGCTAGAGCTCCATTTTCTCTAGCGAATGAGTACAAGAAACCACCCATTTACTGATTTTTAACTATCCAATAAAGTGGTCAGAAATTGGCAATTTTGCCAATTTCACACAATTTTTAAACGATGCCAATTTCCAAATAGGGTCCAGAATAAACAAGACAGACATTCCTGGCACTAAAATAACATTTCCTCTGTACATCAGTCACGTCCCCACGCCTCTCTTACATTTCTTTTCTTTTCCACTTTGAATTTTTATTATCACAAAAAATAGAAGATTTACTGTTATGCAGACTACTGCGTTGGTGTAGAAACGGTATAAATAATATCAGCGCATTTGTGAAAGAATATTAGACTCACCAGTTGACGTGTATTGGACGCATGGCATTTTTTGTTTACTTTTGAACTTTGGCAAAATCGAACATTTCTGCTACTTTGAGCTCAATTTCAAGGTACTTTTCCTTGTGAAACCAATTAAAATCATCTCAATTTCTATAATATGTCTTCCATTCTATAAAATGAGACCAAGAAAACTAGAATACAACCATAAATAGCATACGAAAATGCAGTGCAAAGTCGCTGTTTTAACCCCTTCAAGGTCCAAGGTCAAAATCTGAAGTGGTGCTCCAGTGTCCAAGAAATTTTGAGAAAAAAAAAAAAAAAAAAAATCTTACTGAATTAAAGAGTGTATTTTTGTGAAGGTAATAAGACAAAAACACAAATTTCTGATCAGTACTTATCGAGATACAGCAGCGGGAAGTTGACCCAAAATGACCGGGTGGCGGCAACATCAGTGACTAACGCAAAATCCCATTTTTTTATTTTGCATTTTTTATACATTTTTCTTTTTTCTATTTTTTTTTCTTTTTCTAATAACATTTGTGGCCTGTGAGACCAGTATAATGTATATTGTATTAGTGTACACTCATTGTATTCCACGCAATAACTGCACTAATTTGTTTATCATTATATTGCTTACAAAACTTGTTTACAAGTTTATTGTAAACAAAATGATGAAAATATTAGTGAGGTTATTGTGTTGAATAAAACGGTACCATATAGTACCATATGGTACAATGGTGCCATAGGGTGCAATTGTACCATAAGGCACAATGACACCATATGATACAATGGTACCATATGGTACAATATGGCACAATGGCACATGATACAATGGTACCATATGATACAATGGTACCATATGATACAATGGTACCATATGATACAATGGTACCATATGATACAATGGTACCATATGATACAATGGTACCATATGATACAATGGTACCATATGATACAATGGTACCATATGATACAATGGTACCATATGGTACAATGGCACCATTTGGTACAATGGCACCATTTGGTACAATGGTACCATATGATACAATGGTACCATACAGAGCAATGGTACCTTATGGTACCATATGGTGTAATGGTACCATATGATGCAATGGTACCATATGGTACATTGTACCATACAGTACAATGATACCATATCATTCATTGTACCATATGGTACTGTTGTATTCAACACAAACACACTAATATTTTCATTATTATTTTGTTTACGATAGTTGTTTACAACAAAAATATGCAAAAATGTTAAATATTAGTAATGTTCTATTATATATTTACAAATGTAAAGGAACCTGATGTGTTCCTTGAGGTGGATGACAAAGCACTTTAGTCTCGGAAACTGCCGAATCAGTAGCTAGCTTGTGTCGCCACTCACTCAGTCTTGGCTGGTGTTTCATGCCACCAACACCTATTGACCATATGGTACACGGTATATGTTACAGGGTACCATATGGTACATTGTACTATATGGTATAGGGTACCATGCAGTACAGGATAACATATGGTACAGGATAACATATGGTACAGGGTACCATATGGTACAGGGTACCATATGGTACAGGGTACCATATGGTACAGGGTTACCATATGGCACAGGGTACCATACAGTACAGGACACCATATGGTACAGATACAGGGATAACTACTGAAATAAGTCACCCTGACTTTTTTGGGTTATCCTAAGATTTTGTACGAACCTAGGATAACCCAAAAAAGCCAGACAGACTTGTTTCCATTAGGGTCCCTGTACCATATTGTATAATGTACATTGTACCATATGGTACAATGTACTATATGGTACATTGTACCATATGGTACCATTGTACCATATACCATTGTACCATATGATACCATTGTATGACATGGCACCATTATACCATATGGTACCATTGTACCATATGGCACAATGGTACCATATGGTTCAAAACCATAGAATTCGTCTTCAGCTCCACTTCCATCAGTCTTAGAACTGTAAGTTGTGAAGAGGAGAGTTAGAATTCGCCCCGAGAGTGAGTGGGGAGTGAGAGCTTCCTTGCCGCCAGGCACAATGAACAAAGCTACTTTGCCGGCGTTCCCACAATGCCATGCGGGCATCCCGATTTTTTCTATGTTGTGCACACTGACCACCCAGACCCATTCTCTCAGATGTAGGCCTACCAGCCTTCTCGTGCTAAATTTGGCGCCGCTAGAATTTTGGCGTAGATCTACGGTTTGGACCCTGAACGTAAAGCCGTAGATCTACGGGACGGACCCTGAAAGGGTTAAACCAAAAACACGGTCCGAGTTTTTTTTTTCTCATTATGCACTGTGTGCTGCAGGATTTTTATATACTGTGCACAGTGACCACATAGACCCATTCTTTCATATGTAGGCCTACCAGCTTTCTCTCGCTAGATTTGAAGGAGCTAGAATTTATGTTTACTAGTACAGCACCAACCCTGGCGTGCAAGCCGTACTAGTACGACACCAACCCTGAAAGGGTTAACTGAGGGTCCACTATAAATAACGCAGAAACATGATATATACTCTAAAATGAATAAAATATATCATTATGTGACGAGTGGTGGCAGCCACTCCTGAGGCAAAAATAATTATCGCTCTAACCTTATCTTCTCATTCTTGCCCTTCTGAGGTCTTATTATAAGAGAAAACGGAGTGCTTGTGAGACTAAGTGCACTAGATCACAAGTTTCATAAGGAAAACACCGAAATAAAAGCAATTTTCTCGGAATCTCCCCCCCCCCCAAGTCAGGAGACCGGCCTACGTTTTGGGTGAATATCTCGGAAGTAAATCAACGTAAATGCCTCAAGCCTTCTCTGCGAGAAGGCATGAGGCATTTACGAAGTACATACTACGCTTGTACTGCCTTGCCAAGTTGACTACACGCACACCTCACTCGTGTTTTTTTATGATTTCATGCTTTAATTCAATGAACATCATCCTCCTCTTCTTCTCAGCACTGTCCTTTTCACTTACTTTCTTAGGACCCCATGGTAAGAAAAAAGAAATTTGGTAAAATAACTGCAAAAATTGCAAGCACAACACAAGAGAGATGCTTCCATGGCAAGGTAACCACGTGCATTACTGTGGTGTTCGCTGCATTAACTAGTGGCGGCGTATCTGAAGCTTGCTCGTAACTCAGATTTTGGCTTGCAATACAAAGCAAAAAAATTGACCAAGTGACAGTTCATAACTTGGAAAACTCGTAAGTTGGGGCACTCATAAGTTAAGGTACCACTGTACCCAATAAAGTGATCTGTAATTTGGCTGATTTTACACAAGATTCAAGAAAGGCCAATTTCAAAACAGGGTCCAGCATAAACAATGCAGATATTCCAGGCACTAAAATAACATTTTATGGGTTCATTAGTCATGTCACCAGGCCCCTCTTATATTACGCTTGCTTTTCATTTTGAATTTTTATTCGCACAAAAATAGAAGATTTACTGTTATTCAGACTACTACATAATTGCAATAATTGTAAAATAATATCAACACATTCGTGAATGCATATTAGACCCACCAGTTGATATGTGTACTGGACGCATGACATGATTTGTTTACTTTTAAACATTGCCAAAAATCAAACATTTCAGCTACTTTGAGCTCAATTTCAAGTTACTTTTAGTCATTAAACCATTGAAAAATCACCTCTATTTCTGTAATATATCTTCCATTCTATCAAATGACACCAAGGAAATGAGAATGCAACCATAAATACCACACAAAAATACACAGCAAAGTCGCTGCTGTAAACCAAAAACACAGTCGCAGCTTTTTTACTCATGATGCACTGCATGCTGCGGTGCATGCAGTCCCATTCTCTCACATGTAGGCCTACCAGCTTTCTCCTGCAAGATTTGAAGCCACTAGAATTTTGCCAGTACTTTTCCTCTGGCAGGTAAGAGGCAATTAAATTTTCATTTATTGTACAGTATTTCAGTTAAATTTTCATTTAGCATTCATTTTTACAGTTTCCATGTGCTGTATAATTTTATACATTGTTTTATGTAGTAATTGTTTTATTATTAATAAATTATTATACAGGTCTCCCTCAACATTCGGGAGGGTTAGGGGATCAAGAGCCTCACGAATGTTGAAAAACCGTGAATGTTTGGTGCCCCAATATATTGTAGGGAAATATAATACAATACTGCTTCCTTAATTTGTTGAACCATGAGCAATCATAAAATACATGAAAACGTCGTAAACTGTACTAAATACATACGTTATGCCTTAACAACATGTATGTTATTAAATACCACTGCCTCCACCACTGCAAGTCCCTACTACCCTCCCTCCGACCCCCCCACAACTGGCAGCCAGCCCTCCCACCACTGTGTGGTGAGTGTTTTGTTTGTTTATTATTTGCTATTAAACTACAGTATAAATAATGTCAACCCATTTATGACTGCATATTGGAATGGCTATTCGGATAGGTATTAGAAGGTGACATCATGTGTTTACTCTTGAACACAGCAAAGAATCAAACATTTCTGCTACTGCTAATAATAATAATAATAATAATAATAATAATAATAATAATAATAATAATAATAATAATAATAATAATAATATAAAAATAATATAATAAAATAATAATAAATAATAATAATAATAATAATAATAATAATAATAATAAATAATAATAATAATAATAATAATAATAATAAATACGATTGAATTGAAGAAGGAAATTGTACAAAAATATGAGGGCTGAAGCAGGGGTGGAGGAAGTGGTTGACGCAGCGTCAGTGTGGCTTTGTTTATGCTGGAGTGAGTATTAGTCTCCGTGCTCTTCCAAACATTTCACAATAATTCATTGTATTTGGTGCTTGTAGATTGAGTGTGACTGGAGTGATTGAGGCAGTGGGTGAGGCAGTGGCAGAGGCAGTGGGTGAGGCAGTGGCAGAGGCAGTGATAGAGGCAGTGGTAGAGGCAGTGGGTGAGGCAGTGGCAGAGGCAGTGGGTGAGGCAGTGGGTGAGGCAGTGATAGAGGCAGTGGTAGAGGCAGTGGGTGAGGCAGTGGCAGAGGCAGTGGGTGAGGCAGTGGGTGAGGCAGTGGGTGAGGCAGTGGTAGAGGCAGTGGTAGAGGCAGTGGTAGAGGCAGTGGGTGAGGCAGTGGTATTTACTAACATATATGTTATAAATAATAATAGTACATGTTAATATTAATAACATTTATAATAATAATAATAAATGTTATTCATAATGTACTATTATTATTTATAACATGTATGTTAGTAAATATCACTGCCTCTACAACTCTCACCCACTGCCTCTACCACTGTCTCACCCACTGCCTTTACCACTGCCTCACCCACTGCCTCTACCACTGCCTCAACCACTGCCTCACCCACTGCCTCTACCCCCACTGCCTCTACCACTGCCTCTATCACTGCCTCTACCACTGCCTCAACCACTCCAGTCACACTCAATCTACAAGCACCAAATACAATGAATTATTGTGAAATGTTTGGAAGAGCACAGAGACTAATACTCACTCCAGCATAAACAAAGCCACACTGACGCTGCGTCAACCACTTCCTCCACCCCTGCTTCAGCCCTCGTATTTTTGTACAATTTCCTTCTTCAATTCTATCGTATTTATTATTATTATTATTATTATATTAATATAATTATTATTATTATTATTATTATTAGCAGTAGTAGAAATGTTTGATTCTTTGCTGTGTTCAAGAGTAAACACATGATGTCACCGTCCAATACCTGTCCGAATAGCCATTCCAATATGCAGTCATAAATGGGTTTACATCATTTATACTGTAGTTTAATAACAAATAATGAACAAACAAAACACTCACCACACAGTGGTGGGAGGGCTGGCTGCCAGTTGCAGGGGTCGGAGGGAGGGTAGTAAGGACTCGTGGCGGTAAACTTAAATATGATTTGGCAGCTGGGAATTTGGCGGTTGGGAATTCGCGAATGTGTGAAGCCCGTGAAAGTTGAAAACGCGAATGTTGAGAGAGACCTGTATTGTCATTTTTGGTCTGAAACAGATTAATTGTATTTACATAATTTTTTATGGAAAAATTGGTTTGGTTGTCGACCATTTTGGTTGTTGAACTGACAATTGGAACGAATTAAGTTCAACAACCGAGGTTCCACTGCAATATAGTTTATAAATTAAACAATATAAATTTTATTTAACCCTTTCAGGGTCCGTCCCGTAGATCTACGGCTTTACGTTCAGGGTCCAAACCGTAGATCTACGCCATGAGCTCAGCTCACTCTGATAAACTGTGAGTGGTACATTTGGGCCTAGATATGAGAGAATACATCTATGTGGTATGTGTGCACCACATAAAACAGATCCTGCAGCACACTGTGTATAATGAGAGAAAAAAATGAAATCATGATTTTTCGATTAAAACAGCAACTTTGCAGTGTTTTTTCGTATGTTTTTTATAGTTGTATTTGCGATTTCTTTGTCTCATTTGATAGAATGGAAGACATATTACAGAAATAGAGATGATTTTGATTGGTTTTAGCATTGGAAATGGCTTGAAACTGAGCTCAAAGTAGCGGAAATGTTAAATTTTTGCCGATATTCAAGAGTAAACAAACAACCTCACACATCTAATACACGTCAGCTGGTGGGTCTAATATACATTCACAAATATGGTGATGATATTTATACAATTATTACAGTATTGCATAAGAGTAAATCTTCTATTTTTTGGTGTGAATAAAAATTCATTATGTGAATAAAAAATCAAAATGGAATTTATTTGTAAAGCCTCAAAACATAACTAATGAACAGAGGAAATGTTAGTTTAGTGCCAGGAATGCCTACATTGTTCATTCTGGACCCTATTTTGAAATTGGAATATTTTGAACTTTGTGTTAAATTGGCCAAATTAACAATTTCCGATCACTTTATTTTGTAGTTGAAACAGTTGACTTGGCGATTTCTTGTGCTCAATCGATAGAATAGAAGTAATACTAGTGAAATAGCTAAGAATTTGGTTGATTGGAATAATGTAATTGGCCTAAAATGGGAGTCAAAGTCGGCAAAATCGCCGATTCGTAAATATCGCTGACACATCAAAATTCGCGAGAGCATAATTTCGTCAATTTTCCACCAAATTTCGTACTTTTTGTTTTATTACCTTCACAAAAAGATTCTCTACGATTTCATAAGAAAAAATAAAAATTTTTTTTTTTTTAAATTCTTGGACACTGGTGCGTGACTCCAGATTTGGGCCTTGGACCCTGAAAGGGTTAAGAATTCTTTCTCTGTAAGCCATGTGTGTCGTAAGAGGGGACTAAAATGCAGGGAGAAAGAGGCTAGCAACCCTTTCTCCTGTATAAATTACTAAATTTAAAAAGAAAAACTTTCATTTTTCTTTTTAGGTCACCCTGCCTTGATGGGATATGGCTGGAACGTTGAAAAAATTATTTAACTGTATTATGCACCGATACTGGACTGCTACTATGTACGTACCAGAGCAGCACGACGTAAACAACAGTATCGCTCCAGTCTGAGCAGTGAAATTGTGTAGTCCTGTACAGTACATACATATACACAATATTTTTCTTTATTATAAAAAGTACTGGTACCCATTTTATATGCAAATATACGAGTGAAAAGAGGAAATGCAATGACAATGAGAGTTTAAGTAAACATAAATGGTTAACACTAGATGAAAAATTAGAAGTGATAAAACATGATGATGGTGCATCATATACTAAAACAGCATTATTATTATTATTTATTATCACACTGGCCGATTCCCACCAAGGCAGGGTGGCCCGAAAAAGAAAAACTTTCACCATCATTCACTCCATCACTGTCTTGCCAGAAGGGTGCTTTACACTACAGTTTTTAAACTGCAACATTAACACCCCTCCTTCAGAGTGCAGGCACTGTACTTCCCATCTCCAGGACTCAAGTCCAGCCTGCCGGTTTCCCTGAACCCCTTCATAAATGTTACTTTGCTCACACTCCAACAGCACGTCAAGTATTAAAAACCATTTGTCTCCATTCACTTCTATCAAACACGCTCACGCATATGACAAGAAAATGAACAACGCATTGGTATGTGCACACACAAGGAATAAATATAAAATAAGAAGATGTGAAATGGCAACAGCATTTTATATGTTAAAAAAGACTGCTAAAAATCATACTTTCATAACTATGATTTTTAATAGTCATTTTATAATATGTAATGTCTTTTAACCCCTTGAGGGTCCAGACCCTAAATCTGAAAAGTGTCCACAAGGTCCAAGAATTTAAAAAAAAAAAATTTTTTTGTTAGTTTTTCCTACGAAATGGTAGAGAAATTTTTTCTGAAGGCAATAAGACAAAATGTACGAAATTTGATGGAAATCTGACGAAATTACACTTTTGCAATTTAGCTGTCAGTGATATTTAAGCAGCAGCGATTTTGCCCAATTTGACTCCTATTTCAGGCCAATTACATTGTTCCAATTGACCAAATTCTTAGCTATTTCACTAGTATGCTTTCTATTTTATTGATTCAGTACAACAAACTACCAAATCAACTATTTTAACTACCCAATAAAGTGATCAGAAATTGGTAATTTGGCCAATTTCACATAAATTTCAAAATATTTCATTTTCAAAATAGGGTCCAGAATAAACAATGCAGGCATTCCTGGCATAACTAATGAACATTTCCTATGTTCATTAGTTATGTTTCCAAGCTTTACACATGAATTACATTTAGATTTTTTATTCACACAAAGAATTTTTAGTCAAAAAAAACTAGATTAATTGTTATACAATATTGCAATAATTGTATAAACAATATCAGTGCATTCATGAATGTACATTAGATCCACTAGCTAATGTGTATTGGATGAGTGGTGTGATTTGTTTACATTGTTTAAGTGTGAATAGTGGTGGTGGGTTCTGCTGCTGCCTCCACCACCACGATGTACAGCTTCTCTTAGTGGCCCTTATAAACCCAACACTACCACCACCACTTATTCCTCACATACATTATGACATTTTATTCATTCTAGAGAATATATCACGTTTCTATTATTATTGTTAATTATGTCATATTAGATGAACTATGATAGATAAATAAGTCGTAGAGATGATATTAGCATCATATTGAAGCATAATAAACTCGCCTTCTTCCTGCCTCCTACTTGTCTTCCATATGCCAACAAGAGTCAATAAAGGTAAGTGTGATGTTAAATGTTCATTTATCCATTTTATTAGTGCTTTATATTTATTTGTCACTGTTTTCTGTATTTTTTTTTTTTAACAAGTCGGCCATCTCCCACTGAGGCAGAGTGACCCAAAAAAAAGAAAAAATCCCCAAAAAGAAAATACTTTCATCATCATTCAACACTTTCACCTCAATCGCACATAATCACTGTTTTTGCAGAGGTGCTCAGAACACAACAGTTTAGAAGCATATACGTACCTATAAAGATACACAACACATCCCTCCAAACTGCTAATATCCCGAACCCCTCCTTTAGAGTGCAGGCATTGTACTTCCCATTTCCAGGGCTCAAATCCGGCTATATAAAAATAACCGGTTTCCCTGAATCCCTTCACTAACTATTACCCTGCTCACACTCGAACAGATCGTCAGGTCCCAAATACCATTCGTCGCCTATCTAACACGCTCACACACACTTGCTGGAAGTCCAAGCCCCTCGCCCATAAAACCTCTTTTACTCCCTCCCTCCAACCTTTTCGAGGACGACCCCTACCCCGCCTTCCTTCCCCTACAGATTTATACGTTCTCCATGTCATTCTACTTTGATCCATTCTCTCTAAATAACCAAACCACCTCAACAACCCCTCTTCAGCCCTCGGACTAATACTTTTATTAACTCCACACCTTCTCCAAATTTCCACACTCCGAATTTTCTGCGTAATATTTAGACCACACATTGCCCTTAGACAGGACATCTCCACTGCCTCCAACCGCCTCCTCGCTGCTGCATTCACAACCCAAGCCTCACACCCATATAAGAGTGTTGGTACTACTATAGTTTCATACATTCCCTTCTTTGCCTCCATAGATAACGTTTTTTTGTCTCCACATATACCTCAACGCACCACTCACCTTTTTTCCCTCATCAATTCTATGATTAACCTCTTCCTTCATAAATCCATCCGCCGACACGTCAACTCCCAAGTAGTATCTGAAAACATTCACTTCTTCCATACTCTTCCTCCCCAATTTGATATCCAATTTTTCTTTATCTAAATCATTTGATACCCTCATCACCTTACTCTTTTCTATGTTCACTTTCAACTTTCTACCTTTACACACACTCCCAAACTCATCCACTAACCTTAGCAATTTTCCTTTAGAATCTCCCATGAGCACAGTATCATCAGCAAAACGCAACTGTGTCAATTCCCATTTTGTATTTGATTCCCCATAATTTAATCCCACCCCTCTCCCAAACACCCTAGCATTTACTTCTTTTACAACCCCATCTATAAATATATATTTAATCTAAGTTATTTTATTAATATTAACACATCAGCTGAGTCCCACCAAGGCAGGGTGGCCTGAAAAGGAAAAACTTTCATTATTCACTCCATCACTGTCTTGCCAGAGGGGTGCTTTACACTACAGTTTATAAAACTGCAACATTAACACCCCTCCCTCAGAGTGCAGACACTGTACTTCCCATCTCCAGGAGTCGAGTCTGGCCTGTCGGTTTCCCTGAATCCCTTCATAAATGTTACTGTGCTCACACTCCAACAGCACATCAAGTATTAAAAACCATTTGTCTCCATTGACTCCTATCAAATACGCTCACGTATGATTGCTGGAAGTCCAAGCCCCTCGCACACAAAACCTCCTTTACCCCTTCCCTCAAACCTTTCCTAGGCCGACCCCTACCCCGCCTCCCCTCCACTACAGATTTATACACTCTCGAAGTTATTTGTTTTTGTTCCATTCTCTTTACATGTCCAAACCACCTCAACAACCCTTCCTCAGCCCTATGGACAAGTTTTGGCAATCCCACACTTCCTCCTAACTTCCAAACAAAATATTTTTTGTTAATACTTTTGGCTGTTTGAAACAGATTAATTGGATTTCCATTATTTCTTATGGGGAAAATTAATTTGGCAAACGGCAAAATCGGTTAAAGGAAAGCTCTCTGGAACAGATTAATGCCGTTACCTGAGGGTCCACTGTATTCCCCAAAGAGATATTAGGTCAAATAACAATGGCTCCATGTGGGTTAACAGGAGGCTAAAGCATTTACTAGGAGAGAAAAGAGTACTTTATAGGCACATCAAAAGAAGAGCAATTAACCTTACTGACCAATATGTTCAATTAAAAACAGAAGTATAAAAGCTAAACATGACTATGAAATTAAAAATGCTAATGAATCAAAGGCTAATACAAAAGGGCTCTTTCAAGTGTACAGGACAAAGGTGAGGGAAAAGGTAGGGCCTCTGAAAATTGGGAATGGACAGCTGACGGATAACGAACCGGAAATGTGTTCTCCATTTAACCCTTTCAGGGTTTCAGACGTACTAGTATGGCTTACGCACCAGGGTTTTTGACGTACTAGTACGCCTAAGTTCTAGCACCCTCAAATCTAGTGAGAGAAAGCTGGTAGGCCTACATATGAAAGAATGGGTCTGTGGTCAGTGTGCGCAGTATAAAAAAATCCTGCAGCACACAGTGCGTAATGAGAAAAAAAAAACTTTGACCGTGTTTTTGGATTAAAACAGCGACTTTGCACTGTATTTTCATATGGTATTTGTTGTATTCTAGTTTTCCTGGTCTCATTTTATAGAATGGAAGACATATTACAGAAATTGAAATGATTTTGACTGGTTTTACAATGAAAAGAACCTGGAAATTGAGCTCAAAGTAGCAGAAATGTTCGATTTTTACCAAAGTTTAAAAGTAAACAAATCATGCTACGCGTCCAGTACACGTCAACTGATGAGTCTAATATTCTTTCACAAGTGTGGCGATATTATTTATACCATTTCTACACAAATGTAGTAGTCTGCATAACAGTAAATCTATTTTTTGAGAATAAAAATTCAAAGTGGAAAGCAAAAGAATGTAAGAGGGGCGTGGGGATGTGACTAATGAACAGAGGAAATGTTATTTTAGTGCCAGGAATGTCTCTCTTGTTTATTCTGGACCCTATTTGGAAATTGGCATCTTTTGAAATTTGTGTGAAATTGGCAAAATTGCTAAATTCTGACCACTGTATTGGATAGTTGAAATCGGTAAATGGGTGGTTTCTTGTACTCATTCGATAGAAAAAAATGAAGTTCTAGCGAAATAGTTATGATTTTTGTTGACTAGTACACTGGAATTGGCTGAAAATAGGGCTCAAAGTGGGCAAAATCGCCGATGCGTAAACATCGTCGAGACCGCTAACTTCGCAAGAGCATAATTCCGTATGTTTTCCATCAAATTTCATATTTATAATGTCATTATGATTGGGAAAAGATTCTCTATCTTTTCATAAGAATTTTTTTTTTTTCTTTTGAAATTTGGGCAACCCTGATAACAAGTCTGGGAGAGGGCCTGGGGACCCTGAAAGGGTTAATGATTATTTTTTGTCAGTCTTTACTCAAGATGACATTAATGAGATTCCAGAAATTAACAATTATTCAGTTCCTGAAGAATTCAAATTAATGAATATTACTGTCACGAGGGACAAGGTTATCAAACAGATAGATAAATTTAAACAAAATAAATCCCTGGGACCCGACGAGTTGTTTTCCAGGATACTTAAAGAATGCAAGATGGAACTTAGTCAGCCATTAATGAGTGTGTTTTATGCATCCATCTTAACTGGTGTTGTGCCAGAGATGTGGAAGATAGCTAATGTAGTCCCTATATTCATATCAGGGGATAGGTCCATTCCATCAAATTACCATCCAATAAGCCTGATGTCTATAATAGGCAAAATGTTAGAATCAATTGTAGGTGATATTATTAGAAGTCATCTTGAAGAGGGGAGATATCATTGAGAATGAGGGGAGATATCATCGAGGTGTATAAGTGGATGATGGGCATAAACAAAGGTGATATTAATAGAGTACTGAGGGTGTCGAACCAGGAAAGAACCAGAAATGCTGGATTTAAGTTGGATAAATTTAGATCTAGAAAGGACATAGGCAAGTACCGGTTTTCAAACAGAGTGGTGGATGCGTGGAATGGTCTTCCGAATAGGGTGATCGAGGCTAGGACCTTGGGTGACTTTAAAAAGAGATTGGACAAATATATGAGTGGGATGGGCTGGGTTCAAGTGGTGTCATGGGTAAGGGAGTTAATTCTTGGGTAGCCAGTAGGCCTTCTGCAGTGTTCCTCCATTTTTATGTTCTTAGGTTCTTAAATCGTAATTATGAGAACATAAAAATAATATAAATAAATAAATTAAAAAAGGTAACACGGCAACACTTCTGCAAGCGGCAGGACTATGTTGCCATCAAGTGAGCATTCACTGCCAACTTTTTTTTTTACATGTAAAAAAAAGTCCTCTGCATTTAATTTTTTTTTTTTTTTTCAAAATATTCAAAGCACTGGGCGAGAGAATGTAGATCTACATTTTGACAGTTAAGGGGTTAACTGGTTCCAGAAAGCTGTTCAAGCGCCGATCTGTTCGAGTACAGCACAAATTTTTCCTAACCAATTTTCTTTTTGGTTGGCTGTTATCACTAACCCTCTTAAGCACCAGAGTGACTTATTTATACAAATAATAAAAAAAAATGGGAAGAAACACGAAATACGTACTTTACAGCGAAGTTACGGCAGATCATGTTTGTTTAGCTGAGTGCTGAGCAAACGGTCGACTACCGAGTGATCTGCTTACTGAATAAAGCATTTGAATACCGAATTGTTCGAGTACAGAGCTATTTGAGTAGGGAGGTTCCACTGTATTCATGCCTGGTACACTTTGGTCTCCTTTACTCCCACTCAAATTTTTCATCACAACTCAAAACTAAATTTCTTTGAGGGCAAATCATAACTCAAGTGGCTACTGCAGCTATCCATCTCTTCTCTCATTCTTCTTCTTCCCTCCCCATCTATCTATCTCTATCTCACTCTCAACTCACTCACAAACACACTGACATACACACGCACACACACACACACACACACACACACACACACACACACACACACACACACACACACACACACACACACACTCACTCACTCACTCACACTCACACTCACACTCACACACACACTCACACTCACACACACACACACACACACACACACACACACACACACACACACACACTCACACTCACACTCACACCACACACACACTCACACACACACACTCACACACACACTCACACACACACTCACACACACACACACACACACACACACACACACACACTCACACACACACTCACACACACACTCACACTCACACTCATAACACACACTATTATGGAAATACTCTAGTGTTACAAGACAAAACAATCTTTAGCAATACAGTATATAGGAAAAAAGTTGATAATTGAAGTATGAAATGAAGACTTACTTTAGTCCAGAGAGTTCCATTATTTGCAGCTTGTGTAAGCTTTCCTTTAAGACATATCTCAACTTGGTCCTTGTCCAGCTCAGTGACACATCGAGCAAAACACCGGCCAACATATGCTCTGTGAAGTCACATTATTTTTTTTAATGACCTCATCTACATGCTATATGCATTTTTAATTACAATGACTTACATAAAATATGTAAAACATTGGATAACATTTATAATAATAAAAAAAAGAGCAAATTCTCAACATTTACAGTGGGTGCTCTCATAACTTTGCTTGGATTAACCACATGTCACTCCTGACCAGCCACCCCTCACAGCAGATGGATAAAAGTACAGGCACATCTGTTAACCTAATGAATGGAGACTGGAAATTTCTGATTATTATTATAATCAAAAAGAAGTGCTAAGCCACAAGGGCTACACAGCTGGAAATTTCTGAGAAGGGCAAGTTTGATAGTACACATCACTGAATATCTTTTATACCATACAGTAATATCTTTGATCCAAACAATTGAGAAAAATAAAAGTAATATTAAAAAACTCCTAACATTCACCATTAAGAGTATGATATAATAAGCAGCATCTTTATTTGACTGCATAAGCCATGATTTTACCTTGAACATTTTGAACATCCTATGCTGTGTCAAGTTTCACCCAGATTATCCTGAACATCCCATGCTGTGTCAAGTTTCACCCAGATTATCCTGAACATCCCATGCTGTGTCAAGTTTCACCCAGATTATCCTGAACATCCCATGCTGCTTCAAGTTTCACCCAGATTATCCTGAACATCCCATGCTGCTTCAAGTTTCACCCAGATTATCCTGAACATCCCATGCTGTGTCAAGTTTCACCCAGATTATCCTGAACATCCCATGCTGTGTCAAGTTTCACCCAGATTATCCTGAACATCCCATGCTGTGTCAAGTTTCACCCAGATTATCCTGAACATCCTATGCTGTGTCAAGTTTCACCCAGATTATCCTGAACATCCCATGCTGTGTCAAGTTTCACCCAGATTATCCTGAACATCCTATGCTGTGTCAAGTTTCACCCAGATTATCCTGAACATCCTATGCTGTGTCAAGTTTCACCCAGATTATCCTGAACATCCATGCAGTGTCAAGTTTCACCCAGATTATCCTGAACATCCTATGCTGTGTCAAGTTTCACCCAGATTATCCTGAACATCCTATGCTGTGTCAAGTTTCACCCAGATTATCCTGAACATCCCATGCAGTGTCAAGTTTCACCCAGATTATCCTGAACATCCTATGCTGTGTCAAGTTTCACCCAGATTATCCTGAACATCCTATGCTGTGTCAAGTTTCACCCAGATTATCCTGAACATCCCATGCTGTGTCAAGTTTCACCCAGATTATCCTGAACATCCCATGCTGTGTCAATTTTCATAAACCAAGAGGGAAAAGTTCAGTACAGTTCTTGTTGTCATTTGCCACAAAGTTAAAGATCTGAAGGTGAATATTCATCATATAATGCCACCCACCCATGGACATGTGCAAGCACCTAACCATTTAAATATCTAGTTTTCAATAAATAATAAATTATTTTAATACATTTACTATATAAAATATGGGAAACATTTCATTTCTGTTATCCATTTATGGTTCTGGAGAATACCTTCCCCAGGGCCCAGTCTCAGGCCAGCCCTCATCAGATGTAAAGACAATATTACAGGATTAAGAACTATTAAGGAAAATAAAGACACATGAATTTTGAATGCAAGTAAGTTAATAGTGAACTTAATTTAAATGAAAACAACAGAATATGTGAGGCTTGAATCTATGGCAGGCAAGTCCTAAAACTCATAGGCCAGTGTGCTAACCACTAAACCAACTGTCTCTAATTGGATTTAACCTGCTAGATACTTTTCTGTACACTGTGACCACAAATGCTGGTTTTTTACAGATGAATCCCACATTAATACAACTGTGATTTGTCTGCAATTGTGTTTTTACAATTTTATAAATTCTTACTCCTCCTTTGCCTCCCTTACTGAGCAACTCCTGGGTGCCCTGGGCTCTCGAGTTCTTCAGGTTAAGTACAGCATTAAGTACGGCATTTTGCCTCACGGCATTCCGCTAATACGGCAATCTCAAATTATGACCAAAACTTCCTATACAGCAA
This sequence comes from Cherax quadricarinatus, assembly GCF_026875155.1. Classification (NCBI taxonomy): domain Eukaryota; kingdom Metazoa; phylum Arthropoda; class Malacostraca; order Decapoda; family Parastacidae; genus Cherax; species Cherax quadricarinatus. Next base: position 28,773,217 of record NC_069427.1, on the reverse strand, counting down.
GTGGTCTTTCAAATACGGTGCATGCCACCCGGTTTGTTTACATTCTCCATGAGCACATCTATTATGTAATAATCACTCTTGGGCACATTAAATGTCTAATTTTACTTCAATACAGACATTTTCATTAAACCATCTATGGTATTTTCTTTAAAATTATATACGAAACATGTTACATAACATATAAACATGCTGTTTATATGCTATGGAGTTGTGGTTGCCGGGCGGAGGGAAAACATTACTTAACCCGTAAACGGTCCAAACGTATATATACGTTTTTTCAACATTTGAAAGTATGTAAAAAAAGTATATCTTCTTTTTGTTTTTCTACATTTGAAAATGTGTAAAAAAAATATGTAAAAAAACTTAGATCTACTTTTGTAGCACTACACATGTGAACGTAGATCTGCTTGGACCGTTTACGGGTTAATATTAATAATAATCACTCGTGCACATTAAATGTCTTACTTTACATTTATATAGACATTTTCATTAATCCATCTATATTTTCTCCCAAATTATATAAGAAACATGTTACATAGCACATAAACATTTAATGTTCATATACACATGTACTATGGAGGTGCGGTAGCCGGGCGGAGGGAAAACATTACATCATAATGCTTTTGTTTACAATTCTCGGCATATGCTGCTATGTATGATAATCTATGTACGTAACTGTATCTGTGTATACCTGAATAAACTTAGTTTTTTTTTTTTTAACAAGTTGGCCGTCTCCCACCGAGGCAGGGTGACCCAAAAAGAAAGAAAATTCCCAAAAGAAAATACTTCCATCATCATTCAACTCTTTCACCTCATTCTCACATAATCACTGTTTTTGCAGAGGTGCTCAGAACACAACAGCTTAGAAGCATATACGTATAAAGATACACAACATATCCCTCCAAACCGTCAATATCCCGAACCCCTCCTTTAGAGTGCAGGCATTGTAAACAAATAAACAAGAACAAGAACCAGTAAGAAAAAAGAAATCCCAGAAGGGCTTGTATATATATGCTTGTACATGCATGTGTTCTCCATGGGGAAGTGGAACAGAATTCTTCCTCCTTAAGCCATGCGTGTCATAAGAGGCGACTAAAATGCCGGAAACAAGGGGCTAGTAACCCCTTCTCCTGTATATACAGTGGACCCCCGCATAACGTTGGCATCGCATAGTGTTAAATCCGCATAGCGATACATTTTATCGCTAAAATTTTGCCTCGCATAGTGCTAAAAAATTCGCTCAACGCGATTCGTCCGAGATGCGTCCATGCGGCCTGAGCCAGCCTCACTTTTTCTGCCAGTGGCATTGTTTACAAGCCAGCCTCCGTGGTAACATTCAAGCATACAATCGGAACATTTCGTATTATTACAGCCTTTTCATAGTGATTTCACCTGAAAAATAAGTGACAATGGGCCCCAAGAAAGCTTCTAGTGCCAACCCTACAGGAATAAGGGTGAGAATTACTATGGAGATGAAGAAAGTGATCATTGCTAAGTATGAAAGTGGAGTGAGTGTCTCCGAGCTGGCCAGGTTGTATAGTAAACCCCAATCAACCATCGCTTCTATTGTGTCCAAGAGAACGGCAATCAAGGAAGCTGTTCTTGCCAAAGGTTTAACTGTGCTTTCGAAACAGAGATCGCAAGTGATAGAAGATGTTGAGAGACTGTTATTGGTGTGGATAAACGAAAAATAGATAGCATGCGACAGCATCTCACATGCGATCATAAGTGAAAAGGCTAGGAAGGTGCACGAGGATTTAATTAGAAAAATGCCTGCAACTAGTGGTGATGCGAGTGAATTTACGGCCAGCAAAGGTTGGTTTGAGAGATTTAAGAGGCGTAGTGGCATACATAGTGTGATAAGGCATGGTGAGGCTGCCAGCTCGGACCAAAAAGCAGCTGAAAAATATGTGCATGAATTCAAGGAGTACATAGACATTGAAGGACTGAAACCTGAACAAGTGTTTGTGACGAAACAGGCCTGTTTTGGAAGAAAATGCCAAGCAGGACCTACATTACTCAGGAGGAAAAGGCACTCCCAGGACATAAGCCTATGAAAGACAGTCTTACTCTTCTCATGTGTGCCAATGCTAGTGGTGATTGCAAAGTGAAGCCTTTATTAGTGTATCACTCTGAAACTCCCAGAGCGTTCAGGCAAAAGAATATCCTCAAGGCTAATTTGTGTGTGCTGTGGAGGGCAAACAATAAGGCATGGGTCACTAGGGACTTTTTCTATGACTGGTTACACCAAGCATTTGCCCCCACTGTGAAAAATTACCTAACTGAAAAGAAATTAGACCTTAAGTGCCTCCTGGTGTTAGACAATGCCCCTGGTCATCCTACAGACTTGGCAGAGCGACTTTGTGGGGACATGAGCTTCATTAAGGTGAAGTTTTTGCCTCCTAATACCACTCCTCTCCTGCAGCCCATGGACCAGCAGGTTATTGCAAACTTCAAAAAACTGTACACAAAAGCTCTGTTTGAAAGGTGCTTTGTAGTGACCTCAGAAACTCAATTGACTCTAAGAGAGTTTTGGAGAGAGCACTTTAATATCCTCAATTGCGTAAACCTTATAGGTAAGGCTTGGGAGGGAGTGACTAAGAGGACCTTGAACTCTGCTTGGAAGAAACTGTGGCCAGAATGTGTAGACCAAAAGGATTCTGAAGGATTTGAGGCTAACCCTGAGAATCCTATGCCAGTTGAGGAATCAACTGTGGCATTGGGGAAGTCCTTGGGGTTGGAGGTTAGTGGGGAGGATGTGGAAGAGTTGGTGGAGGAGGACAATGAAGAACTAACCACTGATGAGCTGCTAGATCAACTTCAACAGCAAGAGGCCACACCTGAGGAAATTGCTTCAGAGGAGGAGAGAGAGAAATTGAAGAAGTTGCCTACTTCAAAGATTAAGGAAATCTGTGCAAAGTGGCTTGAAGTGCAAACCTTCATGAATGTAAATCAGACAGCTATTGCAAGCTGTGCTGGTGACTATTACACTGACACTGTTGTGAAACACTTTAGGAAAGTCATAATGGAACGAGAGGTACAGGCCACTATGGACAGATATGTTGTGCGAAGTCCAGTGACTCTGAAGCTGGTCCTAGTGGCATTAAAAGAAGAAGGGAAGCAACCCCGGAAAAGAACTTGACACCTCAAGTCCTAATGGAAGGGGATTCCCCTTCTAAACACTAAAACCATCCAGTCTCCCCTCCTCCCATCCCATCAATCATCACCACATCTTCAATAAAGGTAAGTGTCATGTAACTGTGCATGTTTTCTTAAGTTTGTGTGTATTAAAATTAATATTTCATGTGGTAAAATTTTTTTTTTTTCATACGTTTGGGTGTCTTGCACAGTTTAATTTTATTTCCATTATTTCTTATCGGGAAAATTAATTCGCATAATGATAATTTCGCATAACATTGAGCTCTCAGGAACGGATTAATAGCGTTATGCGGGGGTCCACTGTATTACTAAATGTAAAAGGAGAAACTTTCATTTTTCCTTTTGGGCCACCCCGCCTCGGTGGGATATGGCTTGTGTGTTGAAAGAAGAAGACACGCATGTGTAGTGTGACCTCAGTGTAAGTAGAAGTAGCAAGACATACCTGAAATCTCGCATGTTTATGAGACAAAAAAAGACACAGGCACTTCTACCATTATGAAAAACAATTACAGACTTCCATTTTACACTCGCCTGGTAAGACGGTAATACCTCCCTGGGTGGGTGCTGTTTACCAACCTACTACCTAGGACAGTAATACCTCCCTGGGTGGGTGCTGTTTACCAACCTACTACCTAGGACAGTAATACCTCCCTGGGTGGGTGCTGCCTACCAACCTGCTACCTAGGACAGTAATACCTCCCTGGGTGGGTGCTGCCTACCAACCTGCTACCTAGGACTCAGTAAACTTTTTTGCCTATAATTTTTACAATCTCTTTTGCCCCTTTAAATCAATAAAAAACAAGGCAGGAGACCTAAATAACTTGTCACCAATCACGTAGAAAAAAGCAGCTCATGTGCTGTCCCTTATTATTGCAACACAACTTAACAAAATTGTTGAATCTTCAACATTCCCATCCATACTCAAGACAGCAAGGGTCACACCGATCCTCAAATGAGGCAATCCTACAGAACTAACACTCAAACAACATCCCACTCTGACGGTTTTCTCTTTCTAGTTAGCTATATGGGAAACAGTGTTACTAGCCCATTGCTCCCAGCATTTTAGTCGACTTTTACAACAGGCATGGCTTACGGAGGAAAGATTCTTATTCCATTTCCCCAGGGAAATGAAAGGAAAAGTAATAAGAACAAGAACTTTCTTCTTTCAACAAACTGGCTGTATCCCACCAAAGCAGGGTCCCCCAAAAAGAAAAACAAAAGTATGTCTTTTTAACTTTAGTAATGCATACAGGAGAAGGGATTACTAGCCCCTTGCTCCCGGCATGTCAGTCGCCTCTTACAACATGCATATCTTATTCAAGAAGAATTCTGTTCCACCTCCCCATGGAGATAAGAAATAAACAAGAACATGAACTAGTAAGAAAACAGAAGAAAACTCATAGGGGTATGTATATATATGCATGTACATGCATATGTAGTGTGACCTTTAGTGTCAGTAGAAGTAGCAACCTTTGATATACCTTTGAAGAGTTTCGAGAGTTTATCTACTCTCTGAGCCCGGCCATGGGCCAGGCTCGTCTGGTGCTTGCCTGGTCAACCAGGCTGTTGCTGCTGGAGGCCAGCTGCCCCACCTATCCATCACAGCCTGAAATCTTACCTGAAATCCTACACATTTATGAGACAGAAAAAAAGACACCAGCAATTATACCATCATGTAAAACAAATACTACAGGGTTTCGTTTTACACTCACTTGGCAATATGGTAATACCTTCCTGGGTGGTTGCTGTCTACCACCCTACTACGTACATGTACATTTTTTTTGTTATGAGAGTACTCAGTGACAACTATCCAACTAGCAAAACACAAAATATGAAACGTGGCCATACAAACCTCTATCTGGCAGAAGCTATTCCCCACATACAATAGTTCAAATAGTCTAGCCCCCCACCCCATACAAAGTATGTAACGCATTCACTTACTTCAAACTTTCAGGCCAATCACCATTAGCTACTAGTCCAGTCATTCCTTTTATATCCTTGACACCTTTTGGTTCTTGTGTCTTGTTCATACCACTTTGGATTTCATTAACTGAAGATTTGTTGACTGTGGCTTGATCATCATTATTTTCTTTTCCACCTGATGAATTTGGAGAAAGATGCTGCTGCTGGTTAGAGAGAAACTGCATCTTGCTCCATGGGCTATTTGACATAAGCATAATATTCTTATTCTTTTTATTTTTCTTCTTATTATGACCCGTATTATGCTGCTGATAATGCTGCTGCGTGTGCTGTTGCTGCATATGCTGCTGTTGCTGCACATGCTGTTGCTGTACATGCTGTTGTTGCATATGCTGCTGCTGCTGCACATGCTGTTGTTGCTGCTTTTGTGCTTGCTGCTGCTGGTCTTGCTGCTGCTGCTGCACCTGTTGCTGCTGCACCTGTTGTTGCTCATGCTGCTGCTTCTGTTGCTCTTGCTCTTGCTGCTGCTGCTCTTGCTGTGATTGTGGCTGCTGTGGTTGCTGCTGTGCCTGCTGCTGCTGCAAGGCATTAAAGCCAAGGCCTTTCTTACTTGGAAGATTAAATTTAACTGGAACCCCTGAAATGCCTGGAGAATTCCCTCTACTCACAGGTGATTGAGTGTAGTTTGGTGGTGGTCCAATTGGTGGAGGACCAGACGGTCCATACCACCCACCACTATAGGCACTATAGTTATCATAACTAGGACCATAGGATGGGTTATAGCTGTAACCCTGATTATAATCCTGATTATTATAATGCTGAGGTAGTGGAGCATTTGCATTTTGTTGACTACTGCTATCCTGATGCTTCCCAGGAGTATTGCTGTTGGAAGTGTTTAAATTATTCATCTTGTTCTGCCCATCATTTTCAGAATTCTGGCCAGCTGGAGGGGGACCGGGAGGGAGAGGAGGATTGTTGCTATTTCCAGAACTATTGCTGCTCTTATTATTATTGGTATTAGCATTGGCACTGTTCTCAGCCTGTGGTGTAGGTGGTGGGCCAGACATTCCTGGTGGCACACCATATCCCCACTGAGCTTGCTGTTGAAAAAAAAAAAACAGTTAAGCAAAGCTTGAAAATCACAACAAATAATTACTATAGATATTCTGCATAGTTTTCAATCCATCTTCCAGCCCTTTTAAACTTGTATTCTCTCTCTATTTTGGAGGGAATATATTTATATAAAAAAAGGCATAAAGGAAAAGAGCTAAAGTATCTTTCCATCCTTGAACTGAATGATCAATGTAATACAGGAAGAAGATGCATTAACTATTACCTGAAGAATAACAAAGAGTAATACAGTGTAACCCCAGATTTCATACTTAATCCGTTTCAGAAGGTCGGTCCAAATCCGAAACGTACAAATAAATTCAGTAATAGAACTAGGCATTAAAAAAACAATAAAAAGTAAAATAGTACATACATGGTACATTCTTTACTTACCTTAAAATATTTGTAGTCTTAATGTAGGGCGAGAGGTGAGTAGTATTTATTTGTAGGAAGTCAGTGTAGGTAGCCAGTACGTGTAGCCCAGGCTACCTACACTGCGGCCCAGAGCCATGTTATCATCATCAACATACCATGTTCACTGAGTTTAATCGTTTCTAACAACTACCTTTAGATACCATCACAAAGGGAGAAGTAATGAATAATTCATGCCGAGAATTGTAAACAAAAGCATTATGTATTAAGGGCGGTGACTGGGCCAGATGCAGATTCATACAGGTTTCTCTAATGCTGAACCAGAGAAAATGTAATGTTTTCCTTATGCCTGGCTAGCACACCTCCATGGTATTTAAACATTGCAAAAGCAATGTACAGTGTTTCTTACATAATTTTGAAGAAAATATCAGAGATGGATTAATCAAAATGTCTATATTAACATAAAATAAGACATTTAATGTGTCCAAGAGTTTTTATTATTATGTATTAGTATTATTACTATGATGTTAAGACTAGAGGGATACTCTTGGTGAGTAACAAAGGCATGTTTATATGCTATATAATGTGTTTCTTATAAAATTTTGAAGAAAATATCAGAGATGGATTAATGAAAATGTCTATATTAACATATGGAAGAAGGCGAGGAGGGGAGAGAGAGGAGAGCTTATTGTTTGAGAGGGTAATCCCCCTCCATAAGGACTTCAGGTATCAAAGCCCTATCTGGGGTTACTTCCCTTCCTTGTCTTTTACTGGCACTGAACCACTGCCACACTAAAAATCTGTCCAGAGCTCTCTGTTTCTAGCGTCTCTAAGATTTGCCTAAAATGGGGCAAGGTACTGTCACTGAACATGTTGCAGATACAGCTTGTATCAGCTTGGTCCCAGGCAGCGGACGCGTCTGATACATACGATTTCCGGGTGGAGGTACGAAATCCGGACCAAAATTTCACCCAAAAAAGTGGTCTAAATCCAAAACGTACAATATTTAGTGTGTATGAAATCTGGAGTTCCACTGTATGGTAATTCAAAAAAGCTATTGGAACATCACAGGTATTCTTTCTAGTTATATAAAATATGTGAAATATATGACATGCTTCAATATTTTAGAAATACAGTACTTAAGTTCTAAGGAAATCCATTTTAACTTCAGAAAACTACCCTTCCAGTATCACATACAGTAATACACCTACAAAATACGGGGGATAAATAAACTTTCATAGCTTCTACAAAAAAAATGTTCAGTGATGTTTCACTTACAGTGTCTGAGGAAATGGAAAACAATCAGGATACATCCAAGAAAGGGAAGGAAAGTTCCAATTCCCTTGATCAAGAGGTCTTCTACAGCATTAAGCACCTCCCTTCAGGGGTCGAATTACAAAACCATACAAATTTAAATCATTAAGCTAAGTTTATAATTACACCTACTGTTAAACAAATTAACTTGGGTTACCATTATTTTTTACACAGGCCCTATGTAACAGAAGGCTAACCTCCAAAAATCTATGACTACTTAATAACAAGCTGTCTCTGAGGCACAGTTTCCCAACAGTTATCCTAAGTCATTACTTTTATAGAAGTTTGCTTCTCTTCGCAAGCCAATTAAGTGTTTTACATGTCAATTTATAAAGTTGTACATCCTTAGACTGTAATAATAATAATAATATCTTTATTTACTACAAGTTCATGTATGTACAAGGTAAATAACAAAAAAAGGCACAATACCGTGACTGGAACGATACACAACTAACCCGCACATAAAAGAGAGAAGCTTACGACGACGTTTCGGTCTGACTTGGACCATTGACAAAGTCACACTAACCAGAGGTGGAGTAGGACGGCTATATATAGGCAGGAAGAGGTGAAGGTGGTAGTAGTAGTAGTAGTAGTACAAGAATGGTATATAATACCAACAAGATGAAATTAAGACACATGCGCAACACCCGGGCATCCCTATCGTAGACGTTTCGCCATCCAGCCAGCCACTGGATGGCGAAACGTCCACAACAAAGACAACCACACGCCGCACATGTGTCTTAATTTCATCAGTAGTTGTAGTAGTAGTAGTAGGAGCAGAGGTAGTAGTAGTGGTAGAGGTAGAAGTGGGAAATAAGGAGGACGAGCCAGTCAAATACAAAGGAAGGGGAGCACTGCAAGAGAGCTAGGTGCCCACTGAGGGAGAGCAAGCGCACAGAGGTGCGTGAAAGGGGAAGTGGGAAATAAATGAAGAAGGACAGAAACACGAGACAGAAGAGAGAAAGACAACCAGAGGAGAAAAGGAAAGAGGAAAGGGGAAGAGGGAGAAGAAGAAAAAGAAAAAGAAAAAATAAGGAGTTAGGTTAAGTCACGGATGTTCTGAAGTTTGGAGCATTTTACAATGTAGTGGGAGAGGAAGGCATCTACAGAGACAAAGCCAGGGCTAAGGTTCATACAAGGAAAGTTGTGTATTAGAGAGGATTCAACTAGACGGCGACTGTTCGAGTTGGAAGTAGGGAAGACAGTTTTAGCAGAAGACCAGTCAATAGGATGACTATGATCTCTGACGTGACAGAAAAGAGCATTGTTAGTGTCGGCAAGCCTAACACTATTTTTGTGCTCCTTAAGTCTGTCAGAAAGAGATCGACCAGTTTCTCCGAAGTATTGAAGAGGACAGGAGGAGCAAGAAATAGAGTAGACACCAGGAACATCTGTAGAGGGAGGAGAGGTATGAACGAGATTAGTGCGAAGAGTGTTAGTCTGGCGGAAGGTAAGCTTGATGTCTAAGGGACGGAGAGAATTGTCGAGATTAGAAAGACTGGAAATGTAGGGAAGGCAGAGGATACAAGAGTTCCCAGGAGTAGAGAGTTTGGGAGAGAAGAAATTGCGCTTAGCACATGAGAGGGCAGAGTCTATGAAATGGGAAGGGTAGCCAAGACGGGAAAACGAATTATGAAGAGTGGAAATTTCTGCTGGAAGGAACTGAGGATCACAGATGCGGAGGGCACGGAGAAAGAGGGAGATAAGAACACTTTTCTTGACAGGGGAAGCATGATAGGAAAAGTAGCGAATGTACATGCCACTGTGCATAGGTTTTCGGTAAACGGAAAAGGAAAAAACCTGTATCTGAGCGGTGGACATGGACATCAAGGAAAGGAAGCAAGGAATTAGATTCCCATTCAGCTTTAAACTTAATGGAAGGTGCAAGATTATTAAGAGCTTCAAGAAAAGGTTGGAAGAGACTGGAGTCATGAGGCCACAGAGCAAAGATGTCATCCACATAGCGGAGCCAGAGTGAAGGTTGCACATCGAGGGTAGGAAGAAGAACAGTCTCGAAGTATTCCATGTAAAGATTAGCAAGGACAGGAGAGAGAGGAGAGCCCATAGCGACACCGAAGGTTTGAGAATAATATTTCCCTTGGAAGGAAAAGGAGTTAAGAGTCCACACACAGGGGAATAAGATCAAGAAAGATATCAGTAGGTATAAGGAGATGAAGAACCCCTACATGGGCCTTCTCTCTAAGGAAATCAAGGACATCATCAAGAGGGACATTGGTGAAGAGGGACTCAACGTCAAGACTAAGCATCTTGCAGGTTGGGAGAGAGCGAACCCGTTCAATGAAGTCTTGAGAGTGACGGAGGTGGGCAGGAGAAAAAGTACCAAGAAAGGGAGTGAGGGTTTTGGCCAGCCAAGAAGCAAGAGAATAAGAGACAGAACCTCTAGAGGATATGATAGGACGAAGAGGAATATCAGGTTTATGAGTTTTGGGAAGGCCATAGAAATAGGGAAGAGAGGGACAGATGACACGAAACCGTTGAACAAGGTCAAAGTCAGGAGGACAGAGGTCTACTACTACTACTACAACTACTGATGAAATTAAGACACATGTGCGGCGTCTGGTTGTCTTTGTTGTAGACGTTTCGCCATCCAGTGGCTGGCTGGATGGCGAAACGTCTACGATAGGGATGCCTGGGTGTTGCGCATGTGTCTTAATTTCATCTTGTCGGTATTATATACCATTCTTGTACTACTACTACTACTACTACTACTACCATAACCTCTTCCTGCCTATATATAGCCGTCCTACTCCACCTCTGGTTAGTGTGACTTTGTCAATGGTCCAAGTCAGACCGAAACGTCGTCGTAAGCTTCTCTCTTTTATGTGCGGGTTATTTGTGTATGTACAAGGTATACAGGCCTCGCTGACATCATTGACATACGTATTACTATATAAAAAACCGCTTGTTATGCATAGCATTTCGAGCAAATTAGGTCAGTTTTGTACCAGGATGCAACCCACACCAGTCGACTAACACTCAGGTACCCATTTTACTGATGAGTGAACATAGACAACCGGTGTAAGGAAACACGTCCAATGTTTCCACCCCTTCGCTGGGAATCAAACCCAGACCCTCACCGTGTAAAGTAAGAGCTTTTGCCACCAGGCCACAGGGCACCGAGCTGTTCTACAACTGATCAAAAATAAGGTGTTTTAAAATTTAACAAGTATTACTCATGAAAAAAAAATTAAATGATGGCAAACAACTCACACAATGGATAATATTTGAACACATGGCAAATCAGTCCTAAAACTAGCATGCCAGTGCTCAAAATTACTGTACATATGGGGCAAAAAAATTTCATCCAACTAGGTACACATCTACCCATTCCATCAGTTGTTTAAGAACATGAGAAAGAAGGAACACTGCAGCAGGTCTACTGACCCATGCGAGGCAGCTCCAAGTCACCTCCCGGCTTAGACCAATGATCCACCTCGCTAGGTCAGGTCATATCCTTTTAACCCGTAAACGGTCCAAACGTATATATACATTTTTACCGCTAGTGCCCCAAATGTATGTATACTTTTTTTTTTGTCATACATTCAACATTGCCACGATAAGCCTGAGTCGCCTAGACATGAGAGAATGGGTGTGCGCACTCACTGTGCGCCATATTAAAATAATTGGGGATGCCTGGGTACCATATGCTCTTTTTTCCTATTAAAAAAAAACTATTTTTTTTTCTCAAAAAAGTTGGGGCACTACGGGAGGGAACGCATATATACATTTGGACCGTTTACGGGTTAAGGAAGATGCACAGCATCAAGCCTATTAGCACAAACTAGTCAGATCCAGCTCACACCCACCGACACCCACCCATGTATTTTTTTTTATTAACACATCGGCCTTCTCCCACCAAGGCAGGGTGGGCCGAAAAAGAAAAACTTTTATCGTTCACTCCTTTGATATAGTATCCTCGAAGAGTTTTGCGAGTTTAGCTACTCTCGGAGCCCAGCCATGGGCCATGCTCATCTAGTGCTTGCCTGGTCTACCAGGCTGTTGCTGCTGGAGGCCTGCTGCCCACTGCCACTGTCTTGCCAGAGATGTGCTTACACTACAGTTATAAAACTGCAATATTAACACCCCTCCTTCAGAATGCAGACACTACTTCCCAACTCCAGGACTCAGGCCTGGCCTGCCAGTTTCCCTGAATTACTTCATAAATGTTACTTTGCTCACACTCCAACAGCACATCAAGTCCTAAAAACCATTTGTCTCCATTTGCTCCTATTTAACACACTCACGCATGCTTGCTGGAAGTTAAAGCCCCTCGCACACTTCTTTTACCCCCTCCCTCCAACCTTTCCTAGGCTGACCCCTACCCTGCCTTCCCTCCACTACAGATTTATACACTTTTAAAGTCATTCTATTTTGTTCCATCCTCTCTGCACGTCCAAACCACCTCAACAACCCCTCCTCAGCCCTCTCGATAATAGCTTTGGTAATCCTGCACCTCCTCCTAATTTCCAAACTACGAATTCTCTACATTATATCCACACCCTACATTGCCCTCAGACATGACATCTTCACTGCCTTCAGCCTTCTGCTTGTTGCAACCTTCACCACCCATGTTTCACACCCATAAGAGCATTGGTATAACTATACTCTCATACATTCCCTTCTTTACATCCATGGACAAAGTTGTTTGTCTCCACAGACTCCTAAGTGTGCCACTCATCTTTTTCCCCTTGTCAATTCTATGATTCACCTCAATTTTCATAGACCCATCTGCTGACACTTCCACTCCCAAATATCCGAATACATTCACCTCCTCCATACTCTCTCCCTCCAACTTGATATCCAATATTTTGTCACCTAATTTTTTTTATCATCACCTTACTTTCAATTTTCTTCTTTTACATACCCTACCAAACTCTCCACCAACCTCTGCAAACTTCTCTTCAGTATCTCCCAAAAGCACAGTGTCATCAGCAAAGAGCAATTGTGACAACTCCCACTTTGTGTTAGATTCTTTACCTTTTAACCCCACACCTCTTGCCAACACATGAGCATTCACTTCTCTTACAACCCCATCTATAAATATACATATACTAAACAACTGTGGTGACGTCACACATCCTTGTCTAACGCCTACTTTTACTGGAAAATAATCTCCCTCTTTCCTACATCCTCGTAAAAACTTTTCACTGCATTCAATAACCTACCTCCCATTCCATACATTTGCAACATCTGCCACATTGCCCCCTTGTCCACCCTGTCATACATCTTTTCCAAATTCATAAATGCCACAAAAACCTCTTTACCCTTATCTATACACTGTTCACCTACAGTGGAACCTCTGGTCATGATCACAATTCGTTCCAAAACTCTGGTCGTAAACCGATTTTGTCGCAACCCGAACCTAATTTCCCCATTGGATTGTACATAAATATGATTAATCCATTCCAGACCCCCTATGAACTACAGTGGAACCTCGGTATACAACTTAATTCATTTCAGAAGCCTGTTCGAGCACCGCTCCATTTGGGTATCGAACAAGTTCTTCCCAACCAATTTTCTCTTTGGTTGGCTGTCATCACTAATCATCCTAGGCCCCATGGTGACATATTTATACAAACACAGTGGTACCTCAAATTTCGAACAGCTCCCAATTCAAACAATTATGTAAGTGTATTTTTGTAAGTGCTTTTGTAGGTGTATTTTTGGGGGTCTGAAATGGACTAATCTAATTTACATTATTCCTTACGGGAACAAATTCATTCGGTAACGGCACTCGAACAGCCTCCTGGAATGAATTATGGCTGAAATTCGAGGTACCACTGTAATACAAAAAACACCAAAAAATGCGAAGAAACACGAAATAGTTTACGGCGAAGTTCTAGCAGGCCATATCTGTTAGGTCGAGTGCTGAGCTTTGTTCGAGTAGGGAGCTGGTTGTATACTGAGGTTCCACTGTATATGTAAATACGGTGGTCCCTCGATAATCGTAAGGCTCGATAGTCGTAATTTTAGAAAACTGAAACGTTATTTTCGTCAAAACATTGGCTCATGAATCATCGTTTGACTTGCAAATAGTCATTCGTATGGGACATGTACACACAGCCCCGAGCCGCCTCACACTCCATTTCCAGCCAGTGTGCCATTGTTTATCAGTGAGTGAGGATGACCCCACAAGTTCATACATAAGAACATAAGAAAGGAGGAACACTGCAATAGGCCTGATGGCCCATACTAGGCAGGTCCTTCACAAATCCAACCCATTAACAGAACAAATGCTACCCAAGCAACAAGCTCAGGTGCAAGTCCGACTCGAATCCAATTCCTCTCACTCGTGTATTTATCCAACGTAAATTTGAAACTACCCAAGCCATAGCTTTTAGAACATAAGAAATGAGGAACACTACAATAGGCTTGTTGGCCCATACTAAGCAAGTCCTTCACAAATCCAACCCACTAACAGCATAACTGCTACCCAAGCAATAAGCTTTGATAAACCTATTTACTCATGTGCAAGCCTGATTCAAACCAACCCCTCTCACTCATGTATTTTCCCAACCTAAATTTCTTCTCCACTATAGGAAAAAACCTTGCCAATAAAATCCCAAGCTCAGATACCCCACTCAATGACTACCTCACTGGCAACTACACGAACACACTGTTCCTAGCTCCGACTAACCCAACTGAAGTCTCCCTTATCAACAAACTAAAAAACAAGACAGGAGATTTAAATACCTTACCACCCATTATATACAAAAAAAGTGTCACAGGTGCTATCACCAATCATTGCTACACTCTCAAAATAGCAAGGGTCACCCCGATCCTAAAAGGAGGAGACCACACAGACTTGAATAACTGTAGGCCAATATCCAACTTACACCCTCTCTCTAAAATCTTTGAAAAATTAATCCATAAGCGTATCTATTCCTACCTCATCTCCCACAACATACTCAACCCCTGTCAATTTGGGTTCAGGCCTAATAAAAATACTAATGATGCTATTATCCACATGCTAGAACATATTTATACAGCAATAGAGAAAAAAGAAGTCCCACTGGGGATCTTCATTGACTTACGTAAAGCTTTCGATACATTGACCACGACTTGCTCCACATAAAATTGTTGCACTATGGTATAAGAGGGCACTCCCTCAACTACCTAAAGTCATACCTCAGCAACAGAAGCCAATATGTGTACACAAATGGAGCAAACTCTTCCGCACAGCCAATTACAATTGGTCTCCCATAGGGAAGTGTCCTAGGCCCTCTTCTCTTTCTCATATACATAAATGACCTACCAAATGCATCGCAACTACTCAAACCCACACTATTTGCAGATGACACTACATATGTCTACTCCCACCCGAGCCCAGTCACGCTAGCCAATACTGTAAATACCGAATTGCAGAAAATATCAACCTGGATGAGGACCAACAAACTTACTCTAAACATTGACAAAACCTACTACAATCGGTTTGGTAACAGAGCTGCAAATGTGTCTCTTACCATAATGATAAATGGATCACCTATCATAAAACTCACAGAGGGAAAATTCCTAGGAATCCACCTTGATAATAGACTCAAATTTCAAACACATATACAACAAATTTCCAAAAAAATTTCCAAGACAGTAGGCATAATATCGAAGATACGGTACTATGTTCCACAGTCAGCCCTCCTGGCCCTATATCACTTACTTATTTGCCCCTATCTCACCTATGGAATTTGTGCATGGGGCTCAACAACAATAAACCATCTCAGACCACTAATCACCCAACAAAAGGCTGCAGTCAGAATGATAACAAATTCCCACTACAGACAGCACACTCCACCAATATTCAAAACTCTAAACCTACTCACACTACAAAACATCCATACTTATTACTGCACCTACTACATACATAGAACACTTAACTCTGACATAAACCCTCCCCTCAAACATCTCCTTACCAACCTCAACAGAACACATGACCATAACACAAGACACAGAACACTCTTTGATGTTCCTCATGTCCATCGCATGCTATGCAAAAACTCAATGCACATAAAAGGCCCTAAAATCTGGAATTCATTACCTGTGAATATAAAAGAAACACTGTCTCTTTATAAATTCAAGTCTCTTCTGAAAAATCACTTACTCACCCACAACTAAATAAATACTGAATAATTGTATCTCATAAATTGCATCTCATATACAGTGGACCCCTGCATAACGATTACCTCCGAATGCGACCAATTATGTAAGTGTATTTATGTAAGTGCGTTTGTACGTGTATGTTTGGGGGTCTGAAATGGACTAATCTACTTCACAATATTTCTTATGGGAACAAATTCGGTCAGTACTGGCACCTGAACATACTTCTGGAGTGAAAAAATATCGTTAACCGGGGGTCCACTGTATGTATCTCATTATCGTATCTCATAAATGTCAACCTGTGACCCAATCAATCTTTGTTACTATTTAACTTCATTACCTAACAGAATACTCCATTCTACTGATTACACAGCAACACAGTAAATGACCATATAACCTGTCTTTGTAATACTCATTTGTACTAAATTGTTACCTGTTTTACAATAACTTTTTTACCACTGAATATATCATTGCTTAGTTAATCTTAAGTTAATTTTAAGCCTGCCCGTAATGCTATGCATTCAAGTGGCTTTGGCATGCTGCATTTAACTGTATTCTTTTGTACTTCACTGTATCATGTTCAAATTAATAAATAAATAAATAAATAAATAAATTTGAAACTACCCAATGTTTTAGCTTCAATCACCCTACTAGGCAGACCGTTCCACTCATCAACTACCCCTATTACCAATGTTCATTTATACATTTTATTAGTGCTTTACATTTATTTGGCATTCTTTTCTGCATGTAAATTTATATTTAAGCTAGGGAAGTGACCCCTGAAGTGACCTAGAGTCCTCATGGAGGGGGATTCCCTTCCAAACAATAACCTCTCTTCCCTCTCTCCTCCTCCTCTGTCTTCCATTCATCAACAACAGCCTTCAATAAATGTAACTGTCATGTTGAATGTTCATTCTTTTGTGCTTGTAAATCTATCTTTAATGCAAAAAAAAAAAAATTGTTGTTGATACTTCTGGGTGTCTGGAACGAATTAATTGGATTTACATTATTTCTTATGGGGAAAATGGATTCGAAAATCGGCAATTTCGATAATAGTCATACTTCCAGGAATGGATTAATTACGAAAAACGAGGGACCATTTTATTTTTTTTTTAAAGATTTTTAAGTACAAAAATAGTTAATTATACCATAGAATGCCGAGCGTAATAGTAAACTAAATGTAAAAATAATGAATAACACTGAGAAAACCTTGAACAACAGAGAAAACTAACATTGCATGAGTCCGTTCTAGACCCATACAAACCGTTTGCTGTAAACAGTTTTTTTTTTTGTTTTAGAGAGTTTTAAGGGATGTCTAATGGCTGAGAAGTGAACTCCGTTAGTTATCGTTGAATTTCTTTCATTTTGGTGTACATTAAGAAGCATCTTTCCATCATACAATGCCCAAATTTCAATAAAAGAGCCCAACTGAGAAGAAAAATATTTACCAAAAATCATACATAGCAAGCCCTAGCCGGGTACTGGCACTGTGAGAAGCTATTCGTACACTACCTGCTGATAAAACATTGAAGTGGGAAGTGGGGAAAATTGGCGTGCGTAAAAAATGACACGGAATGTGAACATTGAAGTGGTTGTTTTTGTTCAGCACCCAATTATGTGTTCGTGACCAGATGCAAAAATTTGGCAAATTTTTGGTCGTGAATCGATTTGCTTACGTTCAGAAGCGTTCGTGACCAGAGGTTCCACTGTGTATGTTTCACTGTAAACACTTGGACTATACATCCCCTACTTTTCCTAAAGCCTCATTGTTCATTTGATATCCTACTCTCCGTCTTACTCTTAATTCTTTCAATAATAACTCTACCATACACTTTACCAGGTATACTCAACAGATTTCTTTTCTTCTTTGTTTCAAGGTGCCAGTCGTATCCCACCGAGACTGGGTGGCCCAAAAAAGAAAAACAAAAGTTTCTCTTTTTAATTTTAGTAATACATACAGATGGGGTTACTAGCCTCCTGCTCTCGGCATTTTGGTCACCTCTTATAACACGCATGGCTTAGGGAGGAAGAGTTCTGCTCCACTTCCCCAAAGAGATAAAAGGAAATAAACAAGAACAAGAACTAGTAAGAAAAATAGAAGAAAACCCAGAGAGGTGAGTATATATGCTTGTACATGCATGTGTAATGTGACCTAAGTGTAAGTAGAAGTAGCAAGACATATCTGAAGCCCTGCATGTTTATGAGATAGAAAAAAGACATCAGCAATCCTACCATCATGTAAAACAATTACAGCGGAACCTTGGCTTACAAGTTTAATCGGTTCCATGACCTAGCTCGTATCCCAATCTACTCATAAGCTGAGTCAATTTTCCTCATTTAAATTAATTGAAATGCCATTAATCCATTCCAGTGGAATTCCTGCTCTGGAGACAGGGTAAAAATATGCTTCAATATAATGCTAATATCATCTCTACAGCTTATTTATCTATCACAATTCATTTAACAAGACATAATAAACAATATAAATAACATAGAAACCTGATATATAATCTAGAATGAATAAAATATGTCGTTACATGTGACTAAATAGTGGTGGCAGCGGTGGCGGAGAATTTATTATTTGGAGACAGGACAAAATACTACTTCAATATGACGCTAATATCAACTTTATGACTTGTTTATCTATCACAAATCATCTAATATGACATAATAAACAATGTAAATAACATAGAAACCTGATATATACTCTAGAACGAATAAAATATGTCATTACGTATGTGACAAGTGGAGGCGGTCATTCCTGCTCCTGCATTGTTGTGGTATTCATTGATATCTAGCGACGGCCTTTCGAAGCCAAGTGAGTGTAAAACGAAAGCCTGTAATATTGTGTTTTACATGATGGTAGGATTGCTGGTGTCTTCTGTCTCTCTCATAAATATGCAAGATTACAGGTACGTCTTGCTACTTCTACTTGCACTTGGGTCACACTACACATACATGTACACATTTATTTATACACACTCATCTGAGTTTTCTTCGATTTTACCTTAATAGTTCTTGTTCTTATTACTTTTCCTTTTATATCCATGGGGAAGTGGAATAAGAATCTTTCCTCTGTAAGCAATGCGTGTTATAAGTCAACTAAAATGCCGAGAACAATGGGCTAGTAACCCCTTTTCCTGTAATAATTACTAAAAAGAATAAGAAAATTGTCAAAGTGTGATGTCTGAATGTGTGTGGATGTTGTGAGAATGATAAGAAAGAGATGATTGTGGATGTTATGAATGAGAAGAACCTAGACGTCCTGGCTTTAAGTGAAACAAAGCTGAAGGGAGTGGGAGAGTTTCAGTGAAGAGGAATAAATGGGATTAGGTCAGGGGTTTCATATAGAGTTAGAGCTAAAGGAGTAGTAGCAATAATGTTGAAGGATAAGCAATGGCAGAAAAAGAGAGACTATAAATGTATTAATTCAAGGATTATGTGGAGTAAAATAAAAGCTGGATGTGAAAAGTGGGTTATAGTAAGTGCATATGCACCGGGAGAAGAAAGAAGTGTAGAGGAGAGAGAGAGAGATTTTGGGAAATGTTGAGTGAATGCGTGGGGAGTTTTGAACCAAGTGTGAGAGTACTTGTGGATGGGGATTTCAATGCTAAAGTGGGTAAAAATGTTGTGGAGGGAGTAGTAGGTAAATTTGGGGTGCCAGGGGTAAATGAAAATGGGGAGCCTTTAATTGAGCTATGTGTAGAAAGAGGTTTGGTAATTAGTAATACATATTTTTTGAAAAAGAGGATAAATAAATATACAAGGTATGATATAGCACGTAATGAAAGTAGTTTGTTAGATTATGTATTGGTGGATAAAAGGTCGATGGGTAAGCTCCAGGATGTACACGTTTATAGATGGGCAACTGATATATCAGATCATTATCTAGTTGTAGCTGCATTTAGAGTAAGAGGTAGATGGGACAAGAGGAAAATGGCAACAACAAGTAAGAGGGAGGTGAAAGTGTACAAACTAAGGGAGGAGGAAGTTCGGGCGAGATATACGCAACTATTGGCAGAAAGGTGGGCTGGTGCAAGTATGAGTAGTGGGGGGGTTGAAGAGCATTGCAATAGTTTTTAAAATGCAGTATTAGAATGTAGGGCAGAAGATTGTGGTTACAGGAGGGTGGGTGCAGGAGGAAAGATGAGTGATTGGTGGAATGATGAAGTAAAGGGTGTGATAAAAGAGAAAAAGGTAGCTTATGAGAGGATTTTACAAAGTAGAAGTGTTATAAGAAGAGTAGAGTATATGGAGAGCAAAAGAAAGGTGAAGAGAATGGTGACAGAGTGCAAAAGGAGAGCAGATGATAGAGTGGGAGAGGCACTGTCAAGAAATTTTAATGAAAATAAGAAAAAAATTTTGGAGTTAAACAAGCTAAGAAAGCCTAGGGAACAAATGGATTTGTCAGTTAAAAACAGAGTAGGGGAGTTAGAAGATGGGGAGATGGAGGTATTGGGTAGATGGCGAGAATATTTTGAGGAACTTTTAAATGTTGATGAAGAAAGGGAGGTGGTAATTTCATGCAATGGCCAGGGAGGTATACCATCTTTTTGGAGTGAAGAAGAGCAGGATGTGAGTGTGGGGGAGGTACGTGAGGCATTACATAGAATGAAAGGGGGTAAAGCAGCTGGAACTGACGAGATCATGACAGAAATGTTAAAAGCAGGAGGGGATATAGTGTTGGAGTGGATAGTACAGTGGACCTCCGCATAACGATTACCTCCGAATGCGACCAATTATGTAAGTGTATTTATGTAAGTGCGTTTGTACGTGTATGTTTGGGGGTCTGAAATGGACAAATCTACTTCACAATATTTCTTATGGGAACAAATTCGGTCAGTACTGGCACCTGAACATACTTCTGGAGTGAAAAAATATCGTTAACCGGGGGTCCACTGTATTTCTGTTTAACCCTTTCAGGGTTTCGGACGTACTAGTACGGCCTACGACCCAGGGTTTTTGACGTACTATTATCTTTTTATTATCACATTGGTCGATTCCCACCAAGGCAGGGTGGCCCGAAAAAGAAAAACTTTCACCATCATTCACTCCATCACTGTCTTGCCAGAAGGGTACTTTACACTACAGTTTTTAAACTGCAACATTAACACCCATCCTTCAGAGTGCAGGCACTGTACTTCCCATCTCCAGGACTCAAGTCCGGCCTGCCGGTTTCCCTGAACCCCTTCATAAATGTTACTTTGCTCACACTCCAACAGCACGTCAAGTATTAAAAACCATTTGTCTCCATTCACTCCTATCAAACACGCTCACGCATGCCTGCTGGAAGTCCAAGCCCCTCGCACACAAAACCTCCTTTACCCCCTCCCTCCAACCTTTCCTAGGCCGTCCCCTACCCCGCCTTCCTTCCACTACAGACTGATACACTCTTGAAGTCATTCTGTTTCGCTCCATTCTCTCTACATGTCCGAACCACCTCAACATCCCTTCCTCAGCCCTCTGGACAACAGTTTTGGTAATCCTGCACCTCCTCCTAACTTCCAAACTACGAATTCTCTGCATTATATTCACACCACACATTGCCCTCAGACATGACATCTCCACTGCCTCCAGCCTTCTCCTCGCTGCAACATTCATCACCCATGCTTCACACTCATATAAGAGCGTTGGTAAAACTATACTCTCATACATTCCCCTCTTTGCCTCCAAGGACAAAGTTCTTTGTCTCCACAGACTCCTAAGTGTACCACTCACCCTTTTCCCCTCATCAATTCTATGAGTCACCTTATCTTTCATAGACCCATCCGCTGACATGTCCACTCCCAAATATCTGAATACATTCACCTCCTCCATACTCTCTCCCTCCAATGTGATATCCAATCTTTCATCACCTAATCTTTTTGTTATCCTCATAACCTTACTCTTTCCTGTATTCACTTTTAATTTTCTTCTTTTGCATACCCTACCAAATTCATCCACCAATCTCTGCAACTTCTCTTCAGAATCTCCCAAGAGCACAGTGTCATCAGCAAAGAGCAACTGTGACAACTCCCACTTTATGAGTGATTCTTTATCTTTTAACTCCATGCCTCTTGCCAAGACCCTCACATTTACTTCTCTTACAACCTCATCTATAAATATATTAAACAACCACGGTGACATCACACATCCTTGTCTAAGGCCTACTTTTACTGGGAAATAATTTCCCTCTTTCCTACATACTCTAACTTGAGCCTCACTATCCTCGTAAAAACTCTTCACTGCTTTCAGTAACCTACCTCCTATACCATACACCTGACGTACTAGTACATCAAAATTCTAGCGCCCTCAAATCTAGTGAGAGAAAGCTGGTAGCCCTACTTATGAAAGAATGGGTGGTCAGTGTGCGCAGTATAAAAAAAATCCTGCAGCACAAAATGCATAATAAGAAGAAAAAAAAACTTTCGACCGCATTTTTGGATTAAATTTATTGTTGTATTCTAGTTTTCCTGGTCTCATTTTATAGAATGGAAGACATATTACAGAAATTGAGATGATTTTGACTGGTTTTACAATGAAAAGTACCTGGAAATTGAGCTCAAAGTAGCAGAAATTTTCGATTTTTGCCAAAGTTCAAAAGTAAACAAATCATGCTAAGCATCCAATACACGTCAACTGGTGAGTCTAATATTCTTTTGTAAGTGCACTGATATTATTTATACCATTTCTACACTAATGCAGTAGTCTGCATAACAGTAAATCTTCTATTTTCTGTGAGAATAAAAATTGAAAGTGGAAAGCAGAAGAATGTAAGAGGGGCGTGAGGACGTGACTAATGAACAGAGGAAATGTTATTTTAGTGCCAAGAATGTCTTTCTTGTTTATTCTGGACCCTTTTGGAAATTGGCATCTTTTGAAATTTGTATGAAATTGGCAAAATTGCTAAATTCTGACCACTGTATTGGATAGTTGAGATCGGTAAATGGGTGGTTTCTTGTACTCATTCGATAGAAAAAAATGGAGTTCTAGTGAAATAGTTGATTTTTGTCGACTAGTACACGGGAATTGGCCGAAAATAGGGCTCAAAGTGGGCAAAATCACCGATGCGTAAACATCATCGAGACCGCTAACTTCACGAGAGCATAATTCCGTAAGTTTTCCATCAAATTTCATACTTTTGGTGTCATTATGATCAGGAAAAGATTCTCTATCTTTTCATATGAAAAAATAATTTTTTTTTTTTAATTGGGGGGCCCTGAGAACAAGTCTCTGAGAGGGCCTGTGGAAATTGAAAGGGTTAATAAATGTATGAAAGAGGGGAAGGTACCTAGGGATTGGCAGAGAGCATGTATAATCCCTTTATATAAAGGGAAGGGGGACAAAAGAGATTGTAAAAATTATAGAGGAATAAGTTTACTGAGTATACCAGGAAAAGTGTACGGTAGGGTTATTACTGAATGAATCAGAGGTAAGACAGAATGTAGAATTGCAGATGAGCAAGGAGGTTTTAGAGTGGGTAGGGGATGTGTAGATCAAGTGTTTATATTGAAGCATATATGTGAACAGTATTTAGATAAAGGTAGGGAAGTTTTTATTGCATTTATGGATTTAGAAAAGGCATATAACAGAGTGGATAGGGAAGCAATGTGGCAGATGTTGCAAGTACAGTGGACCCCCGCATAACGATTTTAATCCGTGCAAGAGGGGTAATTGTTATGCGAAATAATCGGTATGCGAATGAATTTTCCCCATAAGAAATAATGGAAATCAAATTAATCCGTGCAAGACACCCAAAAGTATGAAAAAAAAATTTTTACCACATGAAATATACATTTTCCCACACACAAAGAGAAGGATACATGCACAATAGTAGAGTAGTACATGCACAGTATATATTGTGCATGTACTAGTCTACTAAATGAAGAATAAATGACACTTACCTTTATTGAAGATGCAGCAATGACTGATGAGACACTGTGTCCTGGGAGTGCCTTTTCCTCCTGAGTAATGTAGGTCCTGTTTGGCATTTTCTTCCAGAACAGGCCTTATCACACTGTGTATGCCACTACGATTCTTAAATCTCTCAAACCAACCTTTGCTGGCTTTAAATTCACCAATATGAGCACTAGTTCCAGGCATTTTTCCCTGTTCACCTGGGTGTTAGTCGACTTGTGTGGGTTGCATCCTGGGAGACAAGATTAAGGACCCCAATGGAAATAAGTTAGACAGTCTTCGATGACACTGACTTTTTTGGGTTATCCTGGGTGGCAAATCCTCTGGGGTTAATTGTTTCTTGGTATTCTCAATAAGCCACACCAACAACGGTGCTACAGCAGCAGCAGCAGCAGCTGACGGTGGTACAGCAGCAACAGACGATGCTACAGCAGCAGCAGACGATGCTACAGCAGCAGCAGACGATGTTACAGCAGCAGCAGACGATGCTACAGCAGCAGCAGCAGCTGACGGTGGTACAGCAGCAACAGACGATGCTACAGCAGCAGCAGACGATGCTACAGCAGCAGCAGACGATGTTACAGCAGCAGCAGACGATGCTACAGCAGCAGCAGCAGCTGACGGTGGTACAGCAGCAACAGACGATGCTACAGCAGCAACAGACGATGTTACAGCAGCAGCAGACGATGCTACAGCAGCAGCTGACAGTGCAGCAGCAGCAGCAGCTGTACCACCAATAGTAGCGATGGTTGATTGGGGTTTATTATACAACCTGGCCAGCTCGGAGACACGCACTCCACTTTCATACTTATCAATGATCTTTTTCTTCATCTCTATTGTAATTCTCACCCTTATTGCTGTAGGGTTGGCACTAGAAGCTTTCTTGGGGCCCATGGTCACTTATTTTCCAGAAAAAGCACCGAAAACACTGTAATAATACGAAATATTCCGATTGTATGCTTGGATGTTACCGCGGAGGCTGGCTGGTAAACAATGCCACCGGCGGAACATGTGAGCGTGGCTCAGGCCGCACATTGGACGCGTCTCGGACGAAAATCAGTGAGCGGGTTTTTAAGCAGTATGTGAGGCAAAATTTTTGCGATTAAAACAAGCTGTATGCGGATTAATCGCTATGTGATGCCATCGTTATGCGGGGGTCCACTGTATATGGAATAGATGGTAAGTTACTAAATACTGTAAAGAGTTTTTATGAGGATAGTGAGGCTCAGGTTAGGGTGTGTAGAAGAGAGGGAGACTACTTCCCAGTAAAAGTAGGTCTTAGACAGGGATGTGTAATGTCACCATGGTTGTTTAATATATTTATAGATGGGGTTGTAAAAGAAGTAAATGGTAGGGTGTTCGGGAGAGGGGTGGGATTAAATTATGGGGAATCAAATATAAAATGGGAAGTGACACAGTTACTTTTTGCTGATGATACTGTGCTTATGGGAGATTCCAAAGAAAAATTGCAAAGGTTAATGGACAAATTTGGGCATGTGTGTAAAGGTAGAAAGTTGAAAGTGAACATAGAAAAGAGTAAGGTGATGAGGGTACCAAATGATTTAGATAAAGAAAAACTGGATATCAAATTGAGAAGGAGTATGAAAGAAGTGAATGTTTTCAGATATTTGGGAGTTGACATGTCAGCGGATGGATTTATGAAGTATGAGGTTAATCACAGAATTGATGAAGGAAAAAAGGTGAGTGGTGAATTGAGGTATATGTGGAGACAAAAAATGTTATCTATGGAGGCAAAGAAGGGAATGTATGAAAGTTTAGTAGTACCAACACTCTTATATGGGTGTGAAGCTTGGGTTGTAAATGCTGTAGCGACGAGGCGGTTGGAGGCAATGGAGATGTCCTAAGGGCAATGTGTGGTGTAAATATTATGCAGAAAATTTGGAGTGTGGAAATTAGGAGAAGGTGTGGAGTTAATAAAAGTATTAGTCAGAGGGCTGAAGAGGGGTTGTTGAGGTGGTTTGGTCATTTAGAGAGAATGGATCAAAGTAGAATGACATGGAGAGCGTATAAATCTGTAGAGGAAGGAAGGCGGGGTAGGGGTCGTCCTCAAAAAGGTTGGAGGGAGAGGGTAAAAGAGGTTTTGTGGGCGAGGGGCTTGGATTTCCAGCAAGCGTGTGTGAGCGTGTTAGGTAGGAGTGAATGGAGACAAAAGGTATTTGGGACCTGACGAGCTGTTGGAGCGTGAGCAGGGTAATATTTAGTGAAGGGATTCAGGGAAACCGGTTATTTTATATAGCCAGACTTAAGTACTGGAAATGGGAAGTACAATGCCTGCACTTTAAAGGAGGGGTTTGGGATATTGGCAGTTTGGAGGGATATGTTGTGTATCTTTATACGTATATAAATACAGTGGACCCCCGGTTTACGATCAGCTCCCAATGTGACCAATTATGTAAGTGTATTTATGTAAGTGCGTTTGTACGTGTATGTTTGGGGGTCTGAAATGGACTAATCTACTTCACAATATTCCTTATGGGAACAAATTCGTTCAGTAATGGCACCTGAACATACTTCTGGAATGAAATAATATCGTAAACCGGGGGTCCACTGTATATATATATGTAAATATTATGCAGAAAATTCGGAGTGTGGAAATTAGGAGAAGGTGTGGAGTTAATAAAAGTATTAGTCAGAGGTCTGAAGAGGGGTTGCTGAGGTGGTTTGGTCATTTAGAGAGAATGGATCAAAGTAGAATGACATGGAGAGCATTTAAATCTGTAGAGAAGGAAGGCGGGGTAGGGGTCGTCCTCGAAAAGGTTGGAAGGAAGGGGTAAGGGAGGTTTTGTGGGCGAGGGGCTTGGACTTCCAGTAGGCTTGCATGAGCGTGTTCGATAGGAGTGAATGGAGATGAATCGTATTTGGGACCTGACGATCTGTTGGAGTGTGAGCAGGGTAATATTTAGTGAAGGGATTCAGGGAAACCGGTTATTTTTATATAGCCGGACTTTAGTCCTGGAAATGGGAAGTACATTGCCTGCACTCTAAAGGAGGGGTTTCAGGATATTAGCAGTTTGGAGGGATATGTTGTGTATCTTTATACGTATATGCTTCTAAACTGTTGTGTTCTGAGCACCTCTGCAAAAACAGTGATTATGTGTGAGTGAGGTGAAAGTGTTGAATGATGAAGAAAGTATTTTCTTTTTGGGGATTTTCTTTCTTTTTGGGTCACCCTGCCTCTGTGGGAGACGGCCGAATTGTTAAAAAAAAAAAATTATATATTATTATTGTTATAATGGGGAAGCACTAAACCCATAGGATTATACAGAACCTGTGGGGGGAGGGGATGGAAGGTATTCAGGCTTAACCCTTTGACTGTTTCGGTCGTATACAGTGGACCCCCGCTTTACAATCACCTCCCAATGCGACCAATTATGTAAGTGTATTTATGTAAGTGCGTATGTACGTGTATGTTTGGGGGTCTGAAATGGACTAATCTAATTCACAATATTCCTTATGGGAACAAATTTGTTCAGTACTGGCACCTGAACATACTTCTGGAATGAAATAATAATAATAACCGGGGGTCCACTGTATATACGTCTTATGATGTACCATGTTCGACGTATATATACTCATAAATTTTAGCGGCTTCAAATCAAGCAGGAGAAAGCTGGTAGGCCCACATGTGAGAGAATGGGTCTGTGTGGTCAGTGTGAACCATATAAAAAAATCCTGGAGCACACAGTGCATAATGAGAAAAAAAAAAAACGATCGTTTTTTTTAATTAAAATGCAGACTTTGTGGTCTATTTTCCTATAGTACTTATGGTTGTATTCTCATTTTTCTTGGTCCCATTTGATAGAATGGAAAACATATTATAGAAATAGAGGTGATTTTGATTGGTTTTACTATAAAAAGAACCTGGAAATGGAGCTCAAAGTAGGGTAAATGTTTGATTTTTCCTAGTTCAAAAGTTAAAACTATATGGTCATTTTCACAATAAATGTCAAGTAGCATTCTAATATGCCAGTCATGAAGGGTTGACATTATTTGTACAATTATTACAGTATTGCAGTAGTCTTGCATAAAAGTAAATCTTTATTTTTTGTTGAATACACCATTTCAAATAGAAAGCAAAGCGTAATATCAGAGGGGCCTGGAGACGTGTACTGATGACAAAGAAAAATGTTATTGTTAGAGCAGTGAAATGTCTGCATTGTTTCATTCTGGACCTTATTTTGAAAAATTGTCACTTTTTTTAATTTTTATCATGAAATTGGCCAAATTGCAAATTTTTATCTGGACCACGGTATTGGGTAGGTTGAAATCCGTAAAGGCCAGTTTCTTGTACTCAATGATAGAAAAAGATGGGAAAGCAGAGTTCTAAAGAAATAGCTATGAGTTTGTGGATGACTGGACAAAGGAATTAGCCAAAATAGGGCTCAAAGTGGGCGAAATCGCTGATTTGTAAATATCGCCGAGGTCGCTAACTTCGCAAGAGCATAATTCCATCAGTTTTCCGTCAAATTTCATTTTTTTTGGTGTCATTATAATCGGGACGAGATTCTCTATCATTTCATAAGAATTTTTTTTTTTTTTTTAATTTTGCGACACCAGGAGACACCTCAGGATTGGGGGTTACAACAGTCAAGGGGTTAATTTAGGGAACTAGAGCATAGACACAATTCCCTAGATCAAGAGTCCCTTATCAACATCAAAGAAACCTCCCTTGAAGGAGAATCTCGCTCGCATTCCCTGAATTTTTTGCTTTGTTCCTGAAAACAAAAAAATCAACATTTAGAAAATGGCTCGTATCTGTGGAAAAACTCAAATGGTGGAGCCAGCTTCATAAGCTAAGGTTTCCATGTAAGGTGTCCGTTTTACACTCACTTGGCAGGACAGTAGTACCTCCCTGGGCAGTTGCTGTTTAACAACCTAATACCCTGGACTCGACAGAATTATTCCCCTATACATAATTTTACTCTCACTTTTGTCCCTTTTGCCTTTATGCAGAGGAACTATGCAAGCCTATCGCCAATCCCTTGGTACCTTACCTCTTCCATACATATATTAACCCTTTCAAGGTCCAAGGCCAAAATCTGAAGTGGTGCCCCAGTGTCCAAGAATTTTCAAAAAAAAAAAAAATTTATTTTTTCTTATGAAATGGTAGAGAATCTTTTTGTGAAGGTAATAAAACAAAAAGTACAAAATTTGATGGAAAAATTGACAATAAACTGTGCTTCGCGAATTTTGATGTATCAGAGACATTTACGAATCGGCGATTTTGCCGACTTTGACTCCCATTAGGCTATTACATTTTATTCCAGTCAACAAATTCTTAGCTATTTTCACTAATATACTTCTATTCTATCGATATTGTAGCCCAGAAAATGACCAAGTCACTGTTCCAACACAAAATACCCCCTAAGTGATAGGGAAATTGGTTAATTTGTTTAGCCAATGTTAACACAAAGGTTCAAAATATTCCAATTTTAAAATAGGGTTCCAGAATATACAATGTAGGTATTCCTGGCACTTAAACTACATTTCCTCTGTTCATTAGGTTACGGTTTTTTTAGGCCTTTACAAATACAGTGGAACCTCAACAACTTCACGTCACCTCGCTTCCCAACTCAACCAATTAGTAAGTGTATTTTTGTAAGTGCTTTTATAAGTGTATTTTTGAGGGTCTTAACCTTTCAGGGTTCAAAGCCCAAATTCTGGAGTCACGCACGTGTCCAAGGAATTTTCAAAAAACAAACTTTGTTATTTTTTCTTTTGTTATCGTTATGAGAATCTTTTTGTCGATCGGTAATTAAAACAAAAAGTACGAATCAATTTGGTGGAAAATTGACGAAATCTATGACTCTCGCGAATTTGTGATGTGTCAGCGATATTTATGAATCGGCGATTTTGCCCGACGTTGACTCCACTTTGCCCTAGGCATATTACTTTATTCCCCCATCAACCAAATTTCTTAGCTATTTCCTCTAGTATATTACTTCTATTTCTTTCGATGAGCACAAGAAGAAATCAGCAAGTCAAAACTGTTTCAACTACATAATAGTGATCGGAAATTGCTTATTTTGGGCCAATTTACAAAGTTCAAATTTTCCATTTCAAAATAGGTCCAGAATGAACAATGTAGGGCATTCCTGGCCACTAAACTTAACAATTTCCTCTATCATTAGTTATGTTTGGGCTTTACAAATAAATTCCATTTTGATTTTTTATTTCACATAATGAATTTTTTATTCACACCACAAAATAGAAGATTTACTGTTTGCAATACTGATTAATAATTGGTAATAAATACTCATCACATATTTGTGAATGTTTATTGACCCACCAGCTGACTTGTATAGAGGACGTGTGACGGTCGTATGTGTTACTCTTGAATATCCGGCCAAAATTTAACATTTCCGCTACTTTGAGCCTCAGTTTTCACGCCAATTTCCAGTGTAAAAACCATTCAAAAATCATCTTATTTCTGTAATATGTCTTCCATTATATCAATGAGACCAAGA
The DNA here is from genome assembly GCF_026875155.1 of Cherax quadricarinatus. NCBI lineage: Eukaryota > Metazoa > Arthropoda > Malacostraca > Decapoda > Parastacidae > Cherax > Cherax quadricarinatus. The sequence goes on along the minus strand of NC_069427.1, from coordinate 28,742,846 downwards.
AATCGCCAAATTACAACTATAAAAAACATACGAAAAAACACTGCAAATGTTAGCTGTTTTACATCCGAAAAATCATGATTTCATTTTTTTATCTCTCATTATACCAGTTGGCTGCAGGAATCTGTTTTATGAAGGTGCACACATACCAATAGATGTATTCTCTCAATATCTAGGCCCAAAGTACCACTCACAGTTTATCAGAAGTGAGCTGAGCTCCCCCATGGGTAGATCTAGGTTTGGAACCCTGAACGTAAAGCACGCGCGCCCCCTCGTCTCCCCCCTACGGGACGGGACCCTGAAAGGGTTAAACTTGTCTAATCTTAATTTACATTATTCCTGATGGTGGAATAAATTATTCGGTAATGGCACTCGTAACAGCCTTTGGACTGAAGAAAGTTCGATAATTTTGAGGCTTCCACTGTAAATCTCCATTTTGATTTTGTTGATTCACATAATGAATTTTATATCACACAAAAAAATAGAAGATTTATGTTATGAATTATTGTATTAATTGTATAATTATCATCAACAACATTGTGAATGTATATTAGACCACAGCTCGGGTGTATTAGACGTGTGAGGTCGTTTGTTTACTCTTTAAAAAAATAGGCAAAAATTTAACATTCTTCGTACTTTGGAGCTTCAGTTTTCAGCCATTTCCAGTGCTAAAACCAATCAAAATTCACTCTTTTTCTGTAATATCGTCTTCCATTATACAAATGACGACAAAGAATTGCAAAATACACTATAAAAAAAACATACGAAAATACAATGCAAATTCGCTGTTTTAATCGATAATTCATGGTCCCAGTTTTTTTCTACTTCATTATGCACAGTGGCTGCAGGATTTGTTTTATGTGGTGCACTCATACCACATATATGTATTCTCTCATATCTAGGCCCCCAAATTTACCACTCACAGTTTATCAGAGTGAGCGAGCTACTTTATGGCAAGATCTACGGTTTGGACCCTAACTATTCTAAAGCCGTAGACTTCGGGATGGCCCTGAAAGGGTTAACACTTTCAGAGTCAGATGCCAAATCTCAGAGTAACAGCTGGGTCGAAGGACTTTTTCAAAAAAAAAATTTTTATATTAAAAAATTTTTTTCCTATGAAATGGGTTAGAAATCTTTTTTAAGTGTAATAACAAACAAAAAGTATTGAAATCTGATGGAGGAAAACTGACAAAATTACACTCTCACAAATTTTGATGTCAATATTCATGCATCGGCAATTTTGCCGACTTTGACTTGTTAAAAAAAAAAAAAATTATTCCAGTGATCATAAATTGGTAATTTGGCCAATTTAACACAGTTCAAAATATTCCAATTTCAAAACAGGGTCCAGAATAAACAATGCAGGCATTCCTGGCACTAATCTAACATTTCCTCTGTTCATTAGTTATGCTATAAGGCTTTATAAATGAATCACATTTTTATTTTTATTCACACAACGAATTTTTATTCACATTAAAAAATAGAAGATGCACTGTTATGCAATACTGCAATAATTGTACATAAATATCAGCACATTCGTGAACATATATCAGACCCACCAGCTTACATGTATTAGACTCGTGACGACATTTGTTTACTCTTGAACATCAGCAAAAATTGAACATTTCTGCTACTTTGAGCTCAGTTTCAAGCCATTTTCAGTACTAAAACCAATATGTAATATAATTTCCATTCTATCAAATGAGACCAAGAAACCACGAATACAACTGTAAAAAAACATACGAAAAAACACCGCAAAGTCACTGTTTTAATCCAAAATTACAGTCCCAGTTTTTTTCTCTCATTATGCACTGCGTGCTGCAGGATTTGTTTTATGTGGTGCACACTTACCACAGAGATGTATTCTCTCAGATCTAGGCCCAAATTTATTGCTCCCAGTTTATCTGAGTGAGCTGAGCTCATGATGTAGTCTATCTGATTAAGCTGAGCTCAGGGTGTAGGACTACAGCTTGGACCCTGGCTTCAAAGCCTTAGAACTACAGGATGGACCCTCCAATGGTTAAAACATTAACCTCAGTACTGCTAATGTATTAGATCAATACCCAAAAGGATGATATTAGACTTTATTATAAGGTTTCAGATTCATATCATTGAACAGACAAGATACATTATTTATACAGTGAATGCTTTCTTACCCACTCCAAGGCCATTCAGAATCATAGGTAACCAATTTCAGTCAACCCTCCTACTCCCACTTTCTCCTCCTTTCACCTTCAATTACTCCTACCTCATCCACCTTCTACTTTCTATTCCTCCTACCTCCTCCCACTTTCTATTTCTCCTACCTCCTCCTCTTCCTCCTCCCACTTTTTATTCCTCCTACCTCCCAGTTACTTTTTCTCTTCCACCTTCCCTCTTAAATTTTAAACACTAAACCCAGTAACTGTTTAGTGAAAGACTCAAAAAAAAACTAATTAACTTTTGAACATTCTTATACTATGCAGAGTATGAAAGTCTGAGACTTTGTCAATACAAAAGTTTCAATAGTTAACAGAGAACAAGATGTATAAAACAATAACATCATATGCCTCATTCTGCAACAACATAAATGCCATATTAGACTGTTGATAAATTTGTCTGGCAGTAAAAAAAAAAAGGAAATTATTAGCATATGGTAATTATCCAAATACATCATTAAAATATTAGTATTAAAACACTTAAAAAATGTATCACAAATCCATATATTAACCCCTTGACTGTCGCAACCCCAAATCCCGAGGTGTCTCCTGGTGTCGCAAAATTTCAAAAAAAAAAAAAAATTCTTATGAAATGATAAGAGACTCTTTCCCCGATTGTAATGACACCAAATGAACGAAATTTGATGGAAAACTGACGGAATTACACTCTCGCAAAATTAGTGACCTCAGCAATATTTACGAATCAGCGATTTTGCCCATTTTGAGCCCTATTTTCAGCTAATTCCATTGTTCCAGTCGACCAAATTCATAGCTATTTCTTTAGAACTCCATTTTTTCTATCGACTGAGTACAACAAGAAACTGCCCATTTACCGATTTCAATTACCCAATAACGTGGTCAGAAATTTGCAGTTTGGCCAATTTCACGAAAATTAAAAAATATGACAATTTCAATATAGGGTCCAGAATGAACAATGCAGACATTCCTGGCTCCAAAATACCATTTTCTTTGTTCATCAGTCACATCTCCAGACCACTCTGATATTACTCTTGCTTTCTATTTTGAATTTTTATTCAAACAAAAAATAGAAGATTTACTGTTATGCAGACTACTGCAATATTGTAATAATTGTATAAATAATGTCAACCCATTCATGACTGCATATTAGAATGGCTACTTGGACATTTATTGGAAAATGACATCATATGTTTACTTTTGAACATAGGGAAAATCAAACATTTCCCCTACTTGAGCTCCATTTCAAGGTTCTTTTCAAAGTAAAACCAATCAAAATCACCTCTATTTCTATAATATGTTTTCCATTCTATCAAATGAGACCAAAAAAAAATGAGAATACAACCATAAATACTATACGAAAATAGACCACAAAGTCGGCATTTTAATTAAAAAAACGGTAGGAGTTTTTTTTTTCTCATTATGCACTGTGTCCTACAGGATTTTTTTATATGGTGCACACTGACCACACAGACCCATTCTCTCACATGTGGGCCTACCAGCTTTCTCCTGCTTGATTTGAAGCCACTAGAATTTATGAGTATATATACGTCAAAAACAGCGGCTCGTAAGACGTATACATACGACCTAAACAGTCAAAGGGTTAATTTCTAATTAAACCAGTTTAATTTCAGCAGCTGGAAGAAAGGAAGACGTTCCTCCAAGAAGTGCCAGATCAGCCAGGCTGTGACAGCCATGTGTGCCTGGTCAAGCAACAGCCTGCTTGACCAGGTCAACAAGGAAGCCTCACCTAAGGCTGAGCAGCAAGTGTAGATGACGATTATTATTATTATTATTATTATTATTAAAATCAGGGAAGAAGCCCCAAACCCATAGGATCATACACTGCATGGTGAATGAGAGGCATTCACATTTGATCTTTGTCAAGGAAAACAGATCCACTTCCTTGGATTAAGAGCTCCTTACCAGCATCAACACAACTTCATTGTGAGGAAACTCAAAACATTCAGAGGAAAGACAAATACTTACATATCCAGCATATCCTCCAAAACCGCTGCCGCCACCACCACCACCTCCAGCAGGTCCATAACCACTCCAGCCAGGTGGAGGCGGCCCTGGTGGACCATTATATGAGCCTGCATAAGCGCCATAATGCCCTGGTGGACCAGCCTACCACCCCCCCCCTTGTC
>NC_069427.1:28661232-28738025 GCF_026875155.1 Cherax quadricarinatus | reverse complement strand
AGGCGGGAAACGACCCTTTTAAATCCATGCTGAGATTCATTTATCAAGTTATGCTCTTCAAGGTGACTTCTAAAAATGTCAGCTATAATTGATTCTGAATGAATCAAGCTGCCCAAGATTTTACACTCTATAACCCCACCCGATAGATAATCAGATGCAGCATTCTCCACCTGACGTCAACATTCTGAACCTGACTGTAAATACTCACGTACCTTCCACCCCAGGTAGATCTGTTTGTGACTTGAAAAAGCCCACTGTGTGGGCGAAACGTTGTCAATAACGGATCACATTAAATTGCATGTGTTTATGTTTCTATAATTGATTCTAATACCTTGCCCACTATAGATGTCAGGTTTAGTGGACGGTAATTTGAAGGAGTGGACTTATCCCCTGATTTGAATATAGGAACCACATTAGCCATCTTCCACAACTCTGGCACAACACCGGTAAGGATGGATGCATTAAACACACTCGTTAATGGCTGACTAAGCTCCTGCCTCAATGTCAGGTATTCTCTGATCCATTGCAGTGCCCTTCCTGTTATACGCCCCTGATGTGTGTGTGTGTGTGTGTGTGTGTGTGTGTGTGTGTGTGTGTGTGTGTGTGTGTGTGTGTGTGTGTGTGTGAGTGTGTGTGTGTGTGTACTCACCTAATTGTGGTTGCAGGGGTCGAGCTGTGTGTGTGTGTGTATGTACTCACCTAATTGTACTCACCTAATTGTGGTTGCAGGGGTCGATACTCAGCTCCTGGCCCCGCCTCTTCACCGACCGCTACTAGGTCCTTTCTCCCCCTGCTCCATGAGCTTTATCATACCTTTTCTTAAAACTATGTATAGTTCCTCCCTCCACTACATCGCTTGCCAGACTATTCCACTTCCTAACTACTCGATGACTGAAGAAATACTTCCTAACATCCCTTTGACTCATCTGAGTCTTCAGCTTCCAATTGTGACCCATTGTTTCTGTGTCTCATCTCTGGAACATCCTGTCTCTGTCCACCTTGTCTATTCCACGCAGTATTTTGTATGTCGTTATCATGTCTCCCCTGACCCTCCTGTCCTCCTGTGTTGTCAGACCGATTTCCCTTAACCTTTCTTCATAGGACATTCCCCTTAGCTCTGGAACTAGCCTTGTTGCAAACCTTTGCACTTTCTCTAATTTCTTGACGTGTTTGACCAGGTGTGGGTTCCAAACTGGTGCTGCGTACTCCAGTATGGGCCTGATGTACACAGTGTATAAAGTCTTGAACGATTCCCTACTGAGGTACCGGAATGCTATTCTCAGGTTTGCCAGGCACCCATATGCTGCAGCAGTTATCTGGTTAATGTGTGCTTTCTCCTTGAGTGAGGTTTGCAGCCTTTGGCCACCTAGCCTATACTCTGTCTGCAGTCTTCTTTGCCCTCCTCCGATCTTCATGACTTTGCATTTGGCGGGGTTAAATTCTAGGAACAAGTTTCTGGACCACACATCCAGCCTGTCCAGGTCTCTTTGAAGACCTGTCTGGTCCGCGTCTGATTTAATTCTCCTTATTATCTTCACGTCATCTGCAAACAGGGACACTTCTGAGTTTATCCCTTCCGTCATGTCGTTCACATATACCAAGAATAGCACTGGTCCCAGGACTGACCCCTGTGGGACCCCGCTCGTCACTGGCGCCCACTGTGATACCTCATCACGGACCATGACTCGCTGTTGTCTCCCTGTTAGGTATTCTCTGATCCATTGCAGTGCCCTTCCTGTTATACATACCTGTTCCTCTAGCTTCTGCACTAATCTCTTGTGAGGAACTGTGTCGAAGGCCCTCTTGCATTCCAAGAAAATGCAATCAACCCACCCTTCCCTCTCATTTCTTACTACAGTTACCTTGTCGTAAAACTCTAGTAGGTTTGTGACACAGGATTTGCCTTCCATGAATCCGTGCTGGCTGTCGTTTATAATCTTGTTCCGCTCCAGGTGCTCCACCACTCTCCTCCTGATAATCTTTTCCAAGACTTTGCATACTATACATGTCAGTGACACTGGTCTCTAATTTAGTGCTTCATTTCTGTCTTCCTTCTTAAAGATGGGGACTACATTTGCCTTCTTCCATACATCAGGTAGTTGCCCAGTTTCAGGGGAAGTGTTGAAGATTTTGGTTAGTGGCACACGTAGTGTCCCTGCTCCCTCTCAAAGGACCCATGGAGAGATGTTGTCCCGTCCAACCGCCTTTGAGGTATCAAGGTCACTTAGGAGCTTCTCCACCTCCTCCTCTGTTGTGTGTAATTCATCTAACACTTGTTGGTATATCCCTTCTTGCTGTACGCCACTGTTTTGTCTTCCCATTGTCCCTTCAGCCTCCACTGCAAATACTTCCTGAAATCTCATGTTGAGCTCCTCACATACCTCCTGGTCGTTTCTTGTGAGCTCCCCACCTTCTTTCCTCAGCCTGATTACCTGGTCCTTGACTGTTGTCTTCCTCCTGATGTGGCTGTAGAGTAGTTTCGGGTCAGACTTGACTTTCGATGCTATGTCATTTTCGTACTGCCGCTGCGCCTCCCTTCTTATCTGTGCATACTCGTTTCTGGCTCGTCGACTAATCTCTTTATTTTCCTGAGCCCTTTGCCTTCTGTACTTTTTCCATTCTCTAGAGCACTTAGTTTTTTGCCCCTGCACCTTCGGGTAAACCAAAGGGGCTCTTTTCTGTTCCTTCCCATTTTTCTTTTACCCTTGGGAACAAACCTTTCCTCTGCCTCCTTGCATTTTGTTGTTACAAAGTCCATCATTTCGTTTACTGATTTTCCTACCAACTCCTGTTCCCACTGAACCTCGTGCAGGAAGGTCCTCATTCCTGTGTAGTCCCCCCTTTTATAGTTAAGCTTTTCCCTTTCTACTCCTGTTACCCTCTCCACTTTTAGCTCCACGATAAAATTCAAAGCTCATAACTACGTGGTCACTAGCTCCAAGGGGCCTTTCATATGTGATGTGCTCAATGTCTGAGCTAATCAGGGTGAACAAGAGGTCCAATCTTGCTGGTTCATCCTCCCCTCTCTCTCCGGGAGTATCCCTAACATTTGGTGCATGAGATTTGCCAGCCCCCACATCCATCATCTTGGCTCTCCATGTTTCGGGACCCCCATGTGGGTCCAGGTTTTCCCCAAACAATCTCCCTGTGATTGAAGTCGCCCATGACCAGTAACTTCGCTCAACTTGAGTGGGCCCTTCTTGCCACCTCAGCTAGAGTGTCCCCATTGCTCTGTTGCCCTTCATCATATTCCTCTCTTGGCCTCCTGCAGTTCTGTGGTGGGTTATACACAACTGAATGACTCCCTTTGTGTTCCCCTGACTAACTGTACCTATTTTGTAACCCCTTTTCTCCAATCTTGTCCATCCCTTTCCTTTTCTTGAAAACCCCCACCGGTTTTTTTTGTAGTGCAACCCCTCCCCCCCCCCCTGCTCCTTCTTCCTTCCCAGGATCTGAATCGGGTGGAAGATTGCATCGTTATTATCCCAGTGATTTCGTTTCTGAACCCGCTACGTGTTGGGACAATCCTTGATTTTTTCGTGCCACTCCTAAATTTATTCGTTTTTCATCCCGTTCGTGTACCAAACCTTAACTTTTTTCAAAACTGGGTCGAGGGAGAGGGGGGTTTTATGGGGGCGGGGGCCCTAAAGGGGTATGTGGGGGGGGGGGTCTGGGGTTTGGGGGGGTGTGGGGGCAGGGGGCCCATGGGGGGTTTCAGGGGGGTGGGGGTGGGGGTGGGGGGGAGGGGGGGAAGAGGGCCTTGGGGGTTACAAGGGGGGGAGGGGGTTGTGGTGGGGGGAATGGGAATAGGGGGTACGTGTTTGAGGCTGTGGGTTACTGTTAGGGGGGGTTTTTGTGGTGAAGGGGTGGGGGAGAGGGAAATTTGGGTTTGGGTTATGTGGGTTTCTGTGGGGTGGGGTTTGATCTGGGGGGATTAGGGGTTTACTGAGGGTTAGTGGGGTGGGGTTATGAAGGGGGGGGTGTTGGGTTACTGGGGGGTTTTGGGGGGGTGGGGTTTGTGTGAGGGCATGGGGGAAAGGGGGTGCAGTGAGGGGTTTTGGGTTGGGTCTTTTGGGTTTTGCTTTGGGATTGCCATGTTGTGTTCCAGGGCAATCCCAAAGGAACCAACGTTTGTGTTGTGTGTGGTTGTACTCCCCTACGAGATTGCGGGGGTCGGCCCAAGTGTGTGTGTGTGTGTTTGTGTGTGTGTGTGTGTGTGTGTGTGTGTGTGAGTTGTGTGGGGGTGTGTGTGTGTGTGGGTGTGTGGTTGTGTACTCACCTATGGATTGCGGGGGTGAGTCCAAGCTGTGTGTGGTGTGTGTGGTGTGTGTGGGGTGTGGGTGGGGTTTTGTTTTTTGGTGTGTGGTGTGTGATGTGTGTGTGTGTGTGTGTGTGTGGAGTGTGTGGTGTGTGTTGTGGTGTGTGGGTGTGTGTGGTATGTGTGTGTGCGTGTTTGTGCAGTTGTGTCGTGGGTGTGTGTGTGGGTGGTGTGTGTGTGTTGTATGTGTGTGTGTGTGGTGTGTGTGCGTGTGTGTGTGCGTGTGTGGTGTGTAGTGTGTATGTGGTGTGTGTGTGTTGTTGGTGTGTGTGTGTGTGTGTTGTGTGTGGGGTGGTGTGTGTGTGTGTGTGTGTGTCTGTGTTGCTGTGTTGTCTGTGGCGTGTGTGGCGCGTGTTGAGGCGTGTGTGTGTGCGTGGGTGTTGTGGGCTGCGTGTGTTTGTGTGTGGTGTGTTGTGTATGTGTGTTTTCGTGTTTGTGCATTTGTGTGCGGTGTGTGTGTGGTGATGTGTGTGTGGTGTGGTGTGTGGTGGTGTTGTGCGTGTTTTGGGGTTGTTATGTGTTGTGTGTGGTTGTGTGTTGTGTGTTGTACTCACCTATTTGTACTCACCTATTTGGGGTTTGCGGGGGGTCGAGTCCAGCCCCGGGCCCCCGCCTCTTCCCGGTTGCTACTAGCCCCTTCTCCCCCCGCTCATGACTTTATCAAACCTCGTCTTAAAATGTGTTTGGTTCCTCCCCCACACGTCATTTTTAGGCTTTTCCCACTCCCTTACAACTCTTATGAAGAAATATTTCCCTACTTTTTCTCCTGACTCATTTGTGTCTTCAACTTCCAATTGGGGCCCCTTTTTTTGTTTCTGTGTCCCCTCCCTGGAAATCCTGTTTGTCCCCTTGTCTTTTCCACGCAGTATTTTATATGTCGTTATCTTTCTCCCCTGCCCCCCTGCCTCCATGTCGTCAGGGTTTTCCCTTAATCTTTCTTCATAGGACTTCCCCCTTAGTTTGGGAACAAACCTTTTTTCAAACCTTTGTACTTTTTTCTAGTTTCTTGAGGGGTTTTTTATAAAGTGGGGGTTTCCCCAAAAGGGGCCAACTCCAGTAGGGGTTTTCCTGACAACACGGTTACAGTGCTTGAATGTTTTCCTTACAAAGGTTGGAAAGCTTTTCCGGTTTTCCAGGCGCCATATGCTGCAGCATTATCTGATTGATTGTGCTTCCGGAGACATGCTGGGTTTATACTCACCCCAAATCTTTCCCTTGAGTGGGGGTTTGCAGTCTTTGGCCCCTACCCTATATCTGTTTTGGGGTCTTCTGGGCCCTTCCCCCTATCTTCATAAACTTTGCATTTGGCGGGGATAAATTCGAAAAGGGCCTTTGTGGACCGGGTGTCCGTCTTCCGGGTCTCTTTGAAGTCCTGTGGCCCTCATAAATTTTTAAATTTCTCCTCATTAACTTCACACATTGCAAACGGGGACATTTCTGAGTCTAACCCTTCCGTCTTTGTTCACAAAACCAAAAAAGCACGGGCCTAGGCCCACCCCTGTGGGACCCCCCCGGCACGGTGCCCACTGTGATACATCATTTACGTACCAGACTCGTTGTTGCCCCCCTGCGGGTTTTTCTCTGACCTTTGCAGTGCCCTTCTTTATATCGCCTGATGCTCTAGCTTCGCACTAATCTCTTTGGGGAACGTGTCAAAGGCCTTCTTGCAGTCCAAGAAATGCAATCAACCCCCCCCTCTCCTCTTGTCTTACTTCTGTTATTTTATCAAAAAAACCCCAAAAGGTTTGTGACACAGGATTTCCTTCCGTGAATCCGTGTGGTTGGCATTTTCTCCTTTTCCCCGTTCCAGGTGCTCCACCACTCTCCTCCTGAAAAACTTCCCAATTTGCATACATAACCAAGGGACACAGGTCTATAGTTTAGTGCCTTTTTTCTGTCCCTTTTTGAAAATGGGAACTACATTTGCCGTTTTTCCATACCTCGGGTAGTTCCCGTTTCCAGGGATGGTTTTGAAGATTGTGGAAGTGGTAGCACAACATATCTGCCCCCTTTTAAAGGACCCATGGAGAGATTTTGCCGGTCCCTTTCCCTTTGAGGTATCGGCCCTTTAGCAGTTTCTTCACCTCCCCCTCTCTTAGTAGTCGTCCAACACTTGTTGGTGTTTTCCTTGTTGGTGTCCCCCCGGGGTTCCCCCCCGAGTCCCCCTGTTCCCACTTAAATATTCCCTTTAAATTCGTGTTGACTCCCCACTACCTCTTGATCTTTCTTGTGAGTTCTCCACCTTCTTTCCTAGCCCCATCACCTGGTCCCCGACTTTGTCTCCCCCTAAGGGCTATACAGCAGTTTCGGGGCAGATTTTACTTTCGATGCTAGTCTTTTTATCTGTCGCGGGGCCCCCCTCCTTTTCTGCGCATACTCGTTTTTTTGGCTCTTTAAACTCCTTGTTTTCCGGGGCCCATGCCCCCTGTACCTTTTCCTTCTCTGTTGCACTTTTTTTTTGCCTCCCTACAGCTTCGGGGAACCCAAAGGGCTCGTTTTGGTCCCTTTATTTTTTGTTTCCCTTTGGGAAAAAAACTTTCCCCTTTCCCCTTGCACTTTGTTGCCACTATTCCATCACTCGTTTTTCTGAGTTTCCCACCATTTCTCTGTCCCACGAACCCCTGCAGGGAATTTCTCATACCCGTGTAGTCCCCCCCCTTTTTTAGTTTGGCCTGTCCCCCTTTGTTCCTGTTACCTTCCCCACTTGTAACTTACTATATAGTCAAAACTCAAACCCCCTGATCGTATCAAGGGGGTCTCGTAAGTGAGTCCCCATGTCTGAACTGTCAGGGTGAACACAAAATCCAGTTTGCGGTCACCCCCCTTCTCTCTGGTTGTTCCCTATATGTTGATGCATGAGGTTTTCAATACCACATCCATCATCTTGGCTCCCATGTTCGGGGCCCCCCTGTGGCCCAGGTTTTTTTCCCTCATCTCCCCGTGGTTTAAATCGCCCCTTTCCATAATTTTGCTCTGCTTGAGTGACTCTTTTGCCCCCTCAGCCAGTGTGTCCCCTCCCCTGTTTTTTCTTTGTACTCCTCTCTTGGGGCCCCTGCAGTTTTTGTGGGGGGTTTACACACTCCCAAGAAATGTGTGTGTGTGTGTGGTTGTGGTGTGGTGGGGTCGGGTGTGTCTGTTGTGTCTTGTGGTCTGTGTTGTCTGTTTGGGGGTGTGTGTGCGCGTGTGGAGTCGTGTTTTTGTGGGTGCGTGTGTTGGTTGAGTGCGTGGTTTGCGTGGGGGTTGTGTGTGCGGCGTGTGTTTGTGTATGTGTGTGTGTGGTGGTTGTGTTGTTACTCAGTAATTGTACTCACCCAAATTTGGTTGCAGAGGCGAGACTCAGCTATGGCCCCCCCTCTTACCGACCGCTAAGGTCCCTCTCTCCCCCCTCTCCATGAGCTTTTCGTACCCCTCTTAAGCTATGATTTTTTGCCTCCACACCCATTTGTTAGGCTATTTCCCCTTCCTGACTACTCTATGACTGAAAAATACTTTTTTAACATCCCCCTTTACTCATATTTGGGCTTAACTTCCCAAATTTTGACCCTTGTTTTTTTTTCCACTCTTTGGAATACCCGTCTTGTCCCCCCCCTTTTCCAGCAGTATTTTGTAAATCGTAATCATTTCTCCCCTAACCCCCCTGTCCCAGTGCCCTCAGTCCCATTTTCCCTTTAAACCCTTCCTTTGTTGGAATTTCCCTTATCTGGGAACTAACCTTTTCCAAACCTTTCATTTCTTGCGTGCTTAATCAAGTTGGGGTTTCCCAAAAAGGGTGCTGCATACTCCATATGGGGCCCGATACACGGGTTTTCAGTGTCTCGAACATTTCCCTTTCAAAGGGATCGAACGCTATTTCTGGTTTCCAGGGCCCCTGTTATGGTGGTTTTTTTTGTGTGTGTGTACTCACCAATTTGGGTTTCAGGGTCGAGCTCAGCTCCTGGCCCCGATGTGTGGTGTGTGTGTTTGTTGTGTGGTGTGTGTCTGCGTTACTCACCTAACGCACTACCTAATTGTGGTTGCAGGGGGGCGAGACCCAGTCCTGGCCCCCCTACTTTACTGATCGCTATAGGGCCTTCCCCTCTCTGCTCCTGACTTTGTCAAGCCGTTAAAGCTTTTATGGGTTCCCGCCTCCCTTACAACACTTGCTAAGCTATTCCACTTTTCCCGACAGCTCAATGAGAAGAAGTACTCCCAACTCCTGGACTCGGTGGTCTTCCTTCCAACCGTGAATAAGTAATTTCTAACCCACTTGTGTTCCCGGGTCGTTTTTCAGATTTTGGCCCCGTCCCTTCGCTGGGGCGCCCCTAGGGCCATCTCCCCTGCCCAGGTTTTTTAGTGTTTTTTTTGTTGCTGTATTCCATCTTGAAAAATTCAATCCCTATCCCCTTGCAATTTCCGTTATTTTTTATTTCCTTACATGCTCCCCCCTCCAATCTCTCGTGCCTCCCTGTCACCAGGGAGATTTCCTTAAACCCCTTCCCATCTTTTGGGCGGGGTTTTTGCAAACCTTTGCGCTTTTCACTAATTTTTTTTATTTGCTTGGGTTCCACACTGGGGCGTTTCTCCAATAGGGCCCGACGTACACGATGTACAAATCTTGAACGAATTCTTGATAAGGGGTAAGTGAAATTTCTTGTGTTTGCCACGCGCCCCCTGTGCGCAGCAGTAATTTTTGTTGTGCACTGCGGGAATGTGCTCGGTATTCACCGTACTTGTCCCCCCAACAGGAGAATGTTCCTGACCTAAAGTCCGTGGCCACGTTCCCTAAGTGTTGGGACCAATTTTTTGTGGTTTCATATATATATATATATTTAAATATATATATATATATATATATTATATATATATATATAATATATATTATATATATATATATATTATATATTTATATATTTTATATATATATATTATACATACATATATATTTTATTATATATATATATAATATTATATATTATACATATTTTATATATATATATAATATATATATTTTATATATATATATATAATATTATAAAATATATATATATATATATATATATTTATATATATAATATATAAAATATATATATATATAAAATATATATATATATATATATATATATATATATATTAAAATATATATATTTTGTGTGTGTGTGTGTTGTGTGTGTGTGTGGGTGTGTGTGTACTCACCTATTTCTACTCACCTATTTGTGGTTGCGGGGGTCGAGTCACAGTCCTGGCCCCGCCTCTTCGCTGATTGTTTCCCTAGGTTCTCTCTCTCCCTGCCCCATGAGCTCTATCATACCTCGCCTTAAAACTATGTAGGGTTTTCCCGCCTCCTCTACGTCATTTTCTAGGCTATTCCACAGCCTGACTACTCTATGACTGAAGAAATACTTCCTAACACCCCTTGATTCATTGAGTCTTCAATTCCCAAATTTGGGGACCTCTTGTGTCTGTGTCCCTTCTCTGGAACATCCCGTCTTTGTCCACCTTGTCTATTCCGCGCAGTATTTTATATGTCGTTATCATGTCTTCCCTGACCATCCTGTCCCCAGTGTCGTAAAGGCCGATTTCCTCAACCTTTCTTGTAGGACAATCCCCGTAGCTCTGGGACTAGTCTTGTTGCAAACCTTTGCAAATCCTTACTGAGGTATCGGAACGCAATCCGTAGGTTTGCCAGGCGCCCGTATGCTGCAGCAGTTATCTGATTGATGTGCGCCTCAGGAGATATGTTCGGTGTTTACTCACCCCCCGATCTTTTTCCTTGAGTGAGGTTTGCAGTCTTTGGGCCCTCTAAACTATAATGTGTCTGCGGTCTTCTTTGCCCTTCCCCAATCTTCATGACTTTGCATTTGGCAGGGTTAAATTCAAGGAGCCAGTTGCTGGACCAGGCTTGTAGCCTGTCCAGGTCTCTTTGTAGTCCTGCCTGATCCTCATCCGATTTGATTCTTCTCATTAACTTCGCATCAAACTGCAAACAAGGGTAATTCCGAGTCTATCCCTTCCGTTAGTCGTTCACATATACCAAAAACAGCCCCCGGGACGACCCCTGTGGAACCCCGCTTGTCACGGGCCCCCTCTGACACCCGTCGCTTCCAGACTCGTTTTTGCCCCCCTTCAAATTTCTCTATCCTGCATGTTTTCCTGTTATTGTGCCTATCCCTATTTTTTGCAAAATATATAAATATATAATATATAATATAATTTAATAATTTTATAATAAAATATATATAAAATATATATTTTTAAATATATATATACAAAATGTGAAGGATAAGCTAGGCAGAAAAAGGGGGACTACAAATGCTAAATTAAAGATTTGGGATAAAAAAGATTGGATGTAAAAAGTGGTTAAGAAGCGTAATTGCACCGGGAGAAAAGAGAATGAAAGGGGAAGAGAAAGATTGGGGGAAATGTTAGTGAATGCGGGGGGATTTTGAATAAAGGGAAAAGAGAAATGGTTTTTGGGGATTTCATGCTAAAGGGGGAAAAAATTTAAAGGGAGGAGTAAGGTAAATTTGGGCCAGGGAAAATGTAAAGGGGAGCCTTAATTTTACTATGTGTAGAAAGAAATTTGCATAAGTAATACATATTTTTAAAAAAGGGGAAAAAAAATTTACAAGGTAGATGTAGCATTAAGAAAGTATTTTTTAAATTTTGATGGTGGAAAAAGTTGGGGGGTGGGGCTCCAGGATGACATTTTATAGGGGGGCACTGATATATCAGATCATTATTATTGTAGCTACATTAGAGTAAAGTAATGGGAAAGAGGGAAAGGGGGCAACAACAAGTAAAGGGATGAAAGTGATAAACAAGGGGGGAGGAAGTTCGACGAGATAAAACACTATTGGGAGAAAGGTGGGGTAGTGCAAAAATGAAGTGGGGGGGGGTTTAAGAGGTTTGGAATAGTTTTTAAAAAACAGTATTAGAAGGGGGCAGAAGTTGGGTTATAGGGGGGGGGGCGGGGGAAAGAATGATTGGGGGAAATGAAGTAAAGGTGTGATAAAAAAAAAAAAGGGAGCTTACGAAGGTTTTACAAAACAGAATGTTATAAGAAACAATATAGGGATAAAAAAAAAGGTAAGAGGTGGGAAGAGTGCAAAAAACGATGAAAGGTGGGGGAGGCCTTCAAAAAATTTTAAAAAAATAAAAAAAAATTTTGGGGTAGTTAAACAAGTTAAAAAGCCTAGGGGAAATATGGGTTTTGTCCTTAAAAACAGAGTAGGGGGGTTAGTAGATGGGGGGAAGGAGGTATTAGGTAGATGGGAAAATTTGAGGAACTTTAAAGTTAGAAGAAAAGGGGGGCGGTAATTTCATGCATGGGCCCGGGAGGATACCATCTTTAGGGGTGAAAAGACAAAATTAAGTTGTGGAGGTACGTGAGGCATTACTAGAATGAAAGGGGTAAAGCATTGGAACTGATGGGATCTACAGAAATTAAAAACAGGGGGGGGTAAGTGGGGGTTGGGTGGTTTGGGACTTTGTTTAAAAATTATAAAGAGGGAAGGGGCCTAGGATTGCGAGAGCAGAACCCCTTTTTATAAAGGGAAAGGGGACAAAAGAATTTGGGAAAAATTTTGGGGGAATAAGTTTACTGAGTATACCAGGAAAAATAAACGGGAGAGATAAATTTAAAGAATTAGAGGTAAGACAGAATGTAGAATTGCGGATGAGCAAAGGGTTCAATGGGTAGGGGATTGAGATCAAGTTTTACATTTAAAACATATTTGAACATATTTTGATAAAGGGAGGAATTTTTTATTTCATTTATGGGTTTAGAAAAGGGATATGATAGAGTGGGGTAGAGGAGCAATGTGGGAGATGTTGCAAGTTTATGGAATAGGTGGTAAGTTACTAAATGCTGTAAAGAGCTTTTATGAGGAAGTGAGCTCAGGTTAAGGGGGTGTAGAAGAAAGGGAGAATATTTCCCGGTAAAAAATAGGTCTTAGACAGGGGTGTGGAATGTCACCATGGTTCTTTAATATATTTATAGTGGGGTTGTAAAAAAAGTAAATGCTAGGGTGTTCGGGAGAGGGGGGATTAAAATTATGGGGAATCAAATTCAAAATGGGAATTGACACAGTTTTCTTTTTGCTGATGATACTGTGCTTATGGGAGATTCTAAAGAAAAAAATTTCAAAGGTTTTGTGATGATTTGAGAATGTGTTAAAGGTAGAAAGTTGAAAGTGACATAGAAAAGAGTAAGGTGATGAGGTATCAAATGAAATTTAGATTAAGAAAAATTGGATATCAAATTTGGGGAGGAGGATATGGAAGAAGTGAATGTTTTCAGATACTTGGGAGTTGACGTGTCGGCGGATGGATTTTATGAGGATGAGGTTAATCAAGAATTGATGAGGGAAAAAGGTGAGTGGTGCATTGAGTATAGTGGAAATCAAAAAACTTATCTATGGAGGCAAAGAAGGGAATGTATAAAGTATAGTAGTACCAACACTCTATAGGGTGGAACTTGGGGGGTAAATGCACAGCGAGGAGACGGTTTGGGGGCAGTGGATATGTCGTGTCTAAGGGCAATGTGTGGAGTAAAAAATTATGCAGAAAATTAGGAGTGTGGAAATTAGGAGAAGGTGTGGAGTTAAAAAGCATTAGTCAGAGCAGAAAGGGGTTGTTTAGGTGGTTGGTCATTTAGAGAGAATGGATCAAAGTAGAATGACATGGAAAGCATATAAATCTATAGGGAAGGAAAGGGGTGGGGGTCTCCCGAAAGGGGGAAAGGGAGAAAAGGGGGTTTTTGGGCGGGGGGCTTGGACTTCCGAAAGCGTGCATGAGCGTGTTAATAAGAGTGAAGGAGACGAATGATACTTGGGACCTGACGTCTTTGATGTGACGGGGGTAATATTTATAAAGGGGGATTCAGGGAAAACCCGGGTTTTTTTTCTTATAGTGGACTTGATCGGAAATGGGAATAAAATGCCCCCTTTTAAAGGGAGGGTTTGGGATTTGGGGCATTTGGAGGATATTGTGTATCTTTAACAATGCTTCTAAAATGTTGTATTCTAGCCCTCTGCAAAAAACATGATAATGCGTGAGTGTGGGAAAGTTTTAAATATGATGAAAGTATTTTCTTTTTGGGGGTTTTCTTTCTTTTTGGGTCACCCTGCCTCGGTGGGGGACACCAACTTTTTGAAAAAAAAAAAAAAAAAAATATATATATATATATATATATATATATATATATATATGTTGTGTGTGTGTGTGTGTGTGTACTCACTTATTTGTACTCACCTATTTGTGGTTGCAGGGGTCGATTCATAGCTCCTGGCCCCGCCTCTTCGCTGATTTCTACTAGGTCCTCTCTCTCCCTGCCCCATGAGCTTTATCATACATCGCCTTAAAACTATGTATGGTTCCCGCCTCCACTACGTCACTTTCTAGGCTATTCCATGGCCTGACAACTCTATGACTGAAGAAATACTTCCTAAAATCCCTTTGATTCATCTGAGTCTTCTACTTCCAATTGTGACCCCTTGTTTCTGTGTCTCTTCTCTGGAACATCCCGTTTTTGTCCACCTTGTCTATTCCGCGCAGTATTTTATATGTCGTTATCATGTCTCCCCTGACCTTCCTGTCCTCCAGTGTCGTCAGGCCGATTTCCCTCAATCTTTCTTCGTAGGACAATCCCCGTAGCTCTGGGACTAGTCTTGTTGCAAACCTTTGTACTTTCTCTAATTTCTTGACGTGCTTGACTAGGTGTGGATTCCAAACTGGTGCTGCATACTCCAGTATGGGCCTGACGTAAATGGTATACAGAGTCTTGAACGAATCCTTACTGAGGTATCGGAACGCTATCCGTAGGTTTGCCAGGAGCCCGTATGCTGCAGCAGTTATCTGATTGATGTGCGCCTCAGGACATATGCTCGGTGTTATACTCACCCCAAGATCTTTTTCCCTAGTGAGGTTTGCAGTCTTTGGCCATCTAAACTATATTGTGTCTGCGGTCTTCTTTGCCCTTCCCCAATCTTCATGACTGCATTTGGCAAGGTTAAACTCAAGGAGCCAGTTGCTGGCCCCGCCTCTTCACTGGTCGCTACTGGGTCACTCTCCCTGAACCTTGAGCTTTATCATACCTCTGCTTAAAGCTGTGTATGGATCCTGCCACTACATTGCTTCCCAACTACGTGTGACTGACTACTCTGTGACTGAAGAAATACTTCCTAACATCCTTGTGATTCATCTGTGTCTTCAACTTCCAACGGTGTCCCCTTGTTGCTGTGTCCCATCTCTGGAACATTCTGTCTGTCCACCTTGTCAATTCCTCTCAGTATTTTATATGTCGTTATCATGTCCCCCCCTATCTCTCCTGTCCTCCAGTGTCGTCAGGTCGATTTCCCATAACCTCTCCTCGTAAGACCTACCCCTTAGCTCTGGGACTAGTCTTACTGCAAACCTTTGCACTTTCTCTAGTTTCTTTACGTGCTTGGCTATGAGTGGGTTCCAAACTGGTGCCGCATACTCCAATATGGGCCTAACGTACACAGTGTACAGGGTCCTGAACGATTCCTTATTAAGATGTCGGAATGCTGTTTGCTAGGCGTCCATATGCTGCAGCAGTTATTTGGTTGATGTGCGCCTCAGGAGATGTGGCTGGTGTTATACTCACCCCAAGATCTTTTTTCTTGAGTGAGGTTTGTAGCCTCTGGTCCCCTAGACTGTACTCTACCTGCGCTCTTCTTAGCCCTTCCCCAATCTTCATGACTTTGCACTTGGTTTGGTTGAACTCCAGGAGCCAATTGCTGGTCCAGGTTTGCAGCCTGTCCAGATCCCTTTGTAGCTCTGCCTGGTCATCGTCCGAATGAATTCTTCTCATCAACGTCACATCGTCTGCAAACAATGATACTTCGGAGTCTATTCCTTCCGTCATGTCGTTCACAAATACCAGAAACAGTACTAATCCTAGGACTGACCCCTGTGAGACCCCCACTGTGTGTGTGAGTGTGTGTGTGTGTGTGTGTGTGTGTGTGTGTGTGTGTGTGTGTGTGTGTGTGTGTGTGTGTGTGTGTACTCACCTATTTGTACTCACCTATTTGTGGTTGCAGGGGTCGAGTCTTAGCTCCTGGTTGCTACTGGGTCCTCTCTCTCCCTGCTCCATGAGCTTTATCGAACCTCGTCTTAAAACTATGTCTGCATATAGGGACACTTCTGAGTCTCTTCCTTCCGTCAGGTCATTCACATAATACCAGGAACAGCACCGGTCCTAGGACTGACCCTTTCGGAACCCCGCTAGTCACAAGCGCCCACTCTGGCACCTCGTCACGTACAATGACTCGCTGATGCGTGTGTGTTGGGGAGAGTAATATTTAGTGATTGGTGTGTGTGAGGGTGGGAGGGAAACAATATGTGACACTTAGTGTGCGGGGAGGGAGACAGTAGGTGATGGTTAGTGAGGATGGTGAGAGAAAAAAAGAGTCATAAATTTTTTATACACGAAATCTGCTTTTTTTTAATTTAATGTTTTCACTTTGCATAGATATATATGCACTCACAACAGTCGGTGATGACCATACACATACACAACCGAAATCTACGAATTTTTTAACGATATCAACAATGGCTCAATCACCAGTGGAACATTTGCATCACCACTAAAATCAATCCTCACATAGTTTTCAACTTAACCTGATCTATAATAGTTACATGCATTGTTAGCGCATCATCAACTAATCATAAACAATTTAAAATAATCAAACAAAACATGATCAAATGTTTGAGTCAAATAATCCAGATGAAGAATGTCATTGTACTGGAGCATTTAGTACATGATCAGTAGAGACGTTTATTTGGTTCTTGTCGTCGCCCTTGACCATAGCTCACCAAACTGTGATCGAGATCTATCATCGTGCAAAGCAGTTTCTAGCATACTGCAGGAAGGAAAATGTGTGTGCCTTTGTAATACGTATATATATTACCTTCATTTTATTATTGGTTGTTCTCTCTGTTTCGATACAGGACAATCGTATATTAGCTGTGTGAATGATATAATGATAGAAAACTCTTAAATAACTTTCTGCGAATAGTGGTTAGCAGTTGAAAAATGTGCAGTAGCGTCCCTTGCATGGAGAACTTATAAAGTCTGGCCACCTTTAAACAACCATACCACTCCTTGGAATATTTCCCAAGATCTAGGGAAGTATGTAAGTCTCTAGTGAGTATAAATGCCACATCGTGTACGTATTGAAGTTGTCTTTCAGGTACACGTATAAATTACACCATGAAATTTCTTAGGACTTTTCGTGAATTACCCTGGAAGTTGTGTCTCTCACATTCTCTCAGAAAAACAGAACTTGGGATTTCTTGGGATTTTTTGTGGGGTTATCTGGGAAGTTTATATTTTGTAACATCATTACCTCTGAGCCCTTGGTTATGCAAGTCTATTATCAGAAGCAGCCAAGTCGTGTGAGTAGATTCTTCAGCTCGCTCTGTTGTGATGTTAAAAGAAGTTATCATTGAATTTATGCAGGAACGCTAAACTTGTAGGGGAATGAGGGGAAGGGACCATTAGATTGAATCCAAAAAAGAAGGGAATTTCAGTCCCTTGTAGCAAAAGTTCTTCATTGACATCGAGTTACCTTCCCTGAAATATGTTCACTGTAGTAAAGACAACATTAACATTGCATAATAGAACGTACTAGGGTGTCTGCAAGTAACTGTCTTCAAAGAGATGATTCATGTGTGGGTTGAGAGAGGAAGCAGAGAAACTTATGCGAATTTATCCTGTGTTTCTTGATCGCCAACACTTATATATTTCATTCATTGTGCAAGAGACTGGGAATCTACTATAGTACATTGTCAGTGAGATCTGTGTAAAGTTCTCCACACGTCATTTTTCTCTATAGTCTCACTTTTCACCGGTAAATCACTACACTGTTTCCCAGATCACATTCTGTGGCAAGAATGAGTGTCTATTATTAGTAATTATGGTTTCGTGTGTAGGTGAGAGAGAGAGAGAGAGAGAGAGAGAGAGAGAGAGAGAGAGAGAGAGAGAGAGAGAGAGAGAGAGAGAGAGAGAGAGAGAGAGAGAGAGAGAGAGAGAGAGAGAGAGGAAAAACATGATGAATGTAAATTACGGAAGAGAAGGATAACAAGGCAAAGAATGAATTAAAGAACATATAGACTTTATTATTACATTCATGGGGAGCGCAAAACCTATAGGGGTCATACAGCCATGGAAAAATAGGAAGCATTCAGATCCGATCTAAGGAAAGGGAAATAAGGTCCGATTACTTGGACCTGCCTTGAGGGGTAGAAAAAGATAAAGTGTGGAAGGTTCAACCTACGCCAATCAAGAGTCAGTGAGGACAGTGTTGAAGGCTTCTGTGAGCTGAACAGAGTGAAAATAAATAAAAAGTCTGGCCAGCACTGAATGTGGTTGGAGAGGCTATCAGACGTGCTCGGGGTACAGTGATGATAGGACCTACTGTAGACTTGTGCAGCAGGGGTTTACAGGGTCCTGCTACAGCTTTCTTTTGTGCCTCTTCATTGTTATGTGTCCCTACCGGTCATTCCCCGAGGCATCACTTATCAATATAGAAGACGGGGCTGACCTGTCCCAGCACAGCAACGATGAGCCACTGAATGAAATGTAGGCCATCCTGCGCGTTGAGAGAGCTATATCCCTTCCAGGGTAAGACCCAGCTGTACCCTGTGTGATGACAGTCTGGAAGACACTAGTCCAAGACGGCCTGTAGCTCGATAACTTTCTTCATTCTGTGATGAAGGGTGATGATGGTGCCGAGGACAGGGACGTTGACCCACTGGGTGTCGAAGTTGATGGCACTGGTCCATTGGGTGCAGAAGTCTTTGTGTGAGACACACCACGGCGATATCGGGTGCTCGTACGAGCACACCATACGACACATGTCCTTGATCTGAGCAGAGGAGAGGACCGCCATGACCCAGGCGGCGCCCCACAACGATGACACAATCGCTATCGCAAGGCCCAACAAACCCATCTTAACAAATTTCTTCATAACAAACTTACGTTTATTTTGTAATTTAGTTATTTAATTGTTTTATTACTTACTGGGCAAAGAAATAAGATTAATTTTAAAACATAACAGTTCGTATGGGAAGCCTAGTTCCGGTTAGAGAACGAAATATTAATTCAGCATAAAGTTTTAGGCCCCTGAAAAATCATAGACGAGTTAAACAAATGAAACAAAGAAAACTGCTAAATCACACTTGACAGTTTGCTTTAACTAAATGATATTATAAAAGTTATACATTGTGCACAATACATCTCACGCTTTGCATTATATGACTTATTTAGATTTACTTATTTTTTAATAATAATAATAATAATAATAATAATAATAATAATAATAATAATAATAATAATAATAATAATAATAATAATAATTGTGGAAAATACTGTATATATTTTCCAGAAATATAGTAGTTATATGTAAACAGATGGCCATACTGTATTTAATAATATTTATGTCATAGAAAACGGAAACCTGCGGCTGGGGAGGACAGTCGCCATTTTGTTTTTTGAATTGAACAGAACGTTAGTGTAATGGGAAGAATTTTTCGTGTTCTAGAGGTTAAAATTGGGCTGACACCTCTCAAATAGGAGGCGAAATTGTTGGATGTGCATTCCAGCATAACTTGAGATATCAGGCGACTGGACAAGACAGCTCCAGGAACCCCAGCTAAGTCATGTCTATATTATGTTTATAGTTCTGGCCAGTATTATTATCATAAATGTAGACAGTGAGGTTTTCTGAGTATGATACAACTTGGTCTCCAGTCAGATTGGTGAGTGATTTTAAGATATTCTCCTTCTGTTATGTAAATGTGTATATATATATAATTCTTTTTTAATTTAATATACAGTCCAAAAATTTATATATTTACCAGCATTCCTGGTGATGTATATTTCATTTATGATTAATGGGTCCAGAGCAACTTGTGGATATGACAGTGGTAGGTATCGAAGGGGGACATTTTTTGCGACCTAGGTGTCCCAAATTCCTACTTGTCTAACTGATAAATAATAATTATCTTTGTTCATTTACTGTTATGTATATAATGATACATTCAGATAAATGTAATTTTCCACAATAATAATAATAATAATAATAATAATAATAATAAAAATAATAATAATAATAATAATAATAATAATAATAATAATAATAATAATAATAAGGGTAATTCGGTTACAGTAACACCAATGTTATAATTTCCTCTACTTGTTTTTAAAGTATATTTCAACCACTGTTGTGCGAATTATGTTGACTAACAACGTAGCCTGATTCCTAAATGTTAATTATGCATGTTGAGCCAGTGTCACACACAAAGTAGTAATATGTTAGTTCAGTCAACTGGACTGTGTTTACCTTCGTTTATTAGCAGGTTAGAGGTTTGAGCCACATTATACTGAATATCGTAATAATAATGTAAACTTTAGTGGAAGTAGCATTATCACAGCATCAGCTTGTTATGAAGAGTCAGGTATACCTGGAGGTTGTTCCGGGGGTAAACGCCTCCACAGCCTAGTCCATGACCAGGCCTAGCGGTGGATCGGGGCTTGATCAACCAAGCTGTTACTGATGGCCGCACTCAAATCGACGTACGAACCACAGCCCGGCTGGTCAAGTACTGACTTAGGTGTCTGACCAGCTCCCTCTTGAAGACAGCCAGAGGTCTATTGGTAATCCCCCTTATGTATGCTGGGAGGCATTTGAACAGTCTTAGTCCCCTGACACTTATTGTATTGTCTCTTAGCGTATTCATGGCGGCCCTGCTTTTTCCTACGAAAGCAAAAGACTCGGCACCGCCTACCGAGTCTTATGTTTTCGTAGGGAGTGATTTCGTGTGCAGTTTGGGACTAGTACCTCTAGAACTTTCCTAGTGTATATTGTCATGTATTTTTTTCGCCTGCGTTCCAAGGAGTAAAGGTCAAGGGAGTTCAACCGTTCCCAGTAATTCAGGTGCTTTACGATACTTATACGCGCAGTGAAAGTTCTCTGTATATTTTCCAGGTCTGCATTTTCGCCTTCCTCGAAAGGCGCGGTTAGTATACAGCAATATTCCAGCCTAGAAGGAGAACAAGCGATCTGAAGAGAATCAACATTGGCTTGGCATCCCTACTTTTGAAGGTTCTCATTGTCCATCCTATCATTTTCTTAGCAGATTTGGTAGATAGTGTTAATGTATATGAATGTGGAATTCTCTGACATTACCCCCTCCCAGGTCTTTCACATTAGTTTTTCGCTCTCTTGTGTCATTGGAATTTGTTATATACTCCGATACAGTTTTTATTTCCTCGAGTTTTCCAGAGGGAAGTAATTGAAATTCGTCTCCAATGAACTTCACATTGTTTTCTGAGGCTCACTGAAAGATTTGGTTTATGTCCGCTTCGAGATTTGCAGTGTCCTTGATAGATGACACTGTCATGCAAATTCTGGTATCATCATCAAAGGTGGACACGGTGCTTGTTCATTGTTCAGGTAGTTACATTTAAATAGTAAATATGAAATGAGAAGTTTTCTTTGTATTTCCAACATTCAACAATGGTTTCAACATTATTAGAATTTGAAGTAATTGAAGAAAATAATTAATACAAAAATATCAAGTAATTGTAACTGGCATAGAATTCTCTTTTTTTTCAGTTCGGCTAATTGTACTTGTAAGAGTAATTTAAAGTGTAATTGTAAGTGAATTACGTAATCACTCCGGTGATACAACAGTTATACAGTTAGGTATCATACAGGGTAAGACACAGACACAGAGACCTAGAAGCACAAGCATCTATCTAGTATTGTCATCTATTAGAATCTGTAACTGTGCACAGTGAGGACAAAATGTGCAGTAGACAATGTAATACAGTGAGTGTCAGCTTCTGGACAGAATATCGTCACCTGCGACAGATAAATTCAAATGACACGTGTTATCCCATTTACAAGGGCAATGATGCATATCCTACTGGTCCTGAGAATAACATGTTATCCAACTAACCCCGTAAATAACACATGCTATCTTGTTAACCATGCAAATAACATGTTATCTTATTGACCCTACGAATAACACGTGTTATCATACTAATCCTACAAATGACACATGCTATCTTACTAATCCTGCAAATAACACAGGTTATCCTTTTAACCCCGCAAATGATACAAGTTATCCCACAAACCATGTAAATGACACATGTTATCTTACTAACCTTGTAAATGACACAGGTTATCCTGTAAACTCTGCAAATGACACGTTATCCTACTAACCTTGCAAATACACAAGTTATCCTATTAACCATGTAAATGACGCATTACCCTACTAATCCTGCAAATGACACATGTTATCCTACTAACCCTGTAAATGACACATGTTATCCTACTAAGCCTGCAAATGACACATGTTATCCTACTAACCCTGCAAATGACACATGTTATCCTACTAACCCTGCAAATGACACATGTTATCCTACTCTGCAAATGACACATGTTATCCTACTAACCCTGCAAATGACACAGGTTAAAATAAGACATGTTTTCCTGAGATATGTTATCACACTAATCATGTAAATTAAAAAAAAACAAGCCTAGTGATCAGGATTATTATTATAAAATCCGATAAGAAGCGCCAAATCAATATGGGTTATTTAATAAGGAAGAATAAGAAAGAGTTGCAGAATACATGAGCAGGTGACAATACTGTAAAAGTATCTGAAAAATTACATTACTGGGAAGGAATCAAGTGTTCTCTGGGAGATCTCACTATCAACTCAGTCATGTTACTGGCCTTATCTAAACCACTCAGCTTATACATTGACGTCCGTGGTTTTCGATCCCCGGTACAGGTGGAAACATTGAGGCGTGTTTCCTTAAGACACCTGATGTCTGTGTTCACTTAGCAGTAAGTAGTTACCTAGGTGTTAGCCGACTGGTGTGGGTCACATACTGGGAACAAAATCAACCTAAGTTGTGGTAAATGGTTTAGAAACCAACAAGTTGAAGATTGAGACACTAACGCAACATATGGGAATCTTTATTGAAGAAACTTTTCGCCAAACAGTGGTTTCATCAGTCTAATACAAAGAAAGGTGTAAGGAGAGGAGGAATTTGAGGTAATCAGTCCCTCAGTGTGGAATCGATGTATTCAGTCCACATCGATTCCCATATGTTGCCTAAGTGTCTCAATCTTCATCTTGTCGGTTTTCTAAGCCATTTATCATCTGTCAGACACTACAACACCATGGGATCTTGATACAAGGAATTCTTCAATACTTGTCCAACCTATGGACGAAGACCTACTTACACTAGTGGATGATTCCACTGTGATCCCGCCTCCTCCTGCTTCCACTCACCTGACTACAGTATACAAGCCATTTCTCCGACCATATGCTGTACTTTCTACAAAACTGATGGACTGAACACATCGATTCCAGGCTGAGGGACTGAATATCTCAAGCTCCTCCTCTCCTTACACCTTTCTGCTTTGTATTGGACTGATGAAGCCACTGTGTGGCGAAACGTTTCTTCAGTAAAGATTCCCATATGTTGCATAAGTGTCTCAATCTTTAACCTAAGTTGCTCGAAATACTCTGTATAACCAGGGGCTTTCTGTATAGTATGTCACTGATGCCAGCTAGGTCTGTATAAGTTGTGTCGTGTACTTGTAGAAATGAAGATTATTGTTATTATTATTATTATTATTATTATTATTATTATTATTATTATTATTATTATTATTACTATTATGAATGATCATGAATTAGAGACATTGTGGATGAATGGTTCAGAGAACCGACACGTTGATAAATTAGACACATGTGCAACTCTTGGGTATCTGTCAGACACTGAACTTCTTGGGATCTAAATAGTACTTGGGAATTCTTCACTTGCCTAACCCTTGGGCACGACCTACTTCCACATTGAACAAATGTGACACCACCTATGACTGCTGCACCTCTCCTGCCTACGGTATATAAGCTACTTCTCCACACATATGCTGTATTCTATTCAAGATTGATGGACTGACCACATCGACTCAAGGTTGAGGGACTGATCACCTCATTCTCCTCCTGTTCTTCACGATTCTCCTTCGTATGGACTGATGAAGCCACTGTGTGGCGAAACGTTTCCTCAATAAAGATACCCAAGAGTTGCACATGTGTCTAATTTATCAATTAGAGACATGTTAGCCAAAATTAAAATAACCAATTGAGACACAAGTGTTTAATATAATTCATCAAATTGTCAGTATTGTAAGCTATTATTATTATTATTATTCTTATTATTATTATTATTATTATTATTATTATTATTATTATTATTATTATTTTTATTATTATTTAAAAAAAATGTTAAAGCTCAATTAAGCGAGAGCAACTGCTGATCCAAAGCATTCATGTCGATGTTCTAATTATCATTATCATTCAACATTTGTAATAATCATTCATAAGAATGTTCCCATTATCGCCATTATAACTGAATATTCTGTAAGAAATAATCATTCATAATGATGTTCTCATTATCATTATAATTCAACATGTATTAACCATTCATAATGATGTTTTCAGTATCATCATTATAATTCCACATGTAATAATCAATAACAACGTTGTTCTCAATATCATTATAATTCGTGATATATAATAATTATAAATACGTTTTACTTAAGTATTCATTACAATAAATGTTATTCCAAATTGTTGCACAAAATCCAAAATTATCGCAGTTTATAAACCAAATTATTAAATAAAATGTTAAACACTGTAAACTAGACCATTCGGATCAACTAATATAATTAAGCAATTGTTCAGTAGTTTTAAGTTAATTTTAAGACAACGTCTAGAAGGGACTCTATTAGCGAGTTTAAATCCAAGACACTTCAGTCTCCGTTGAATAATAAACTTTATAGAAATTAAGTTACCACTATTATTATAATTATTATTATTATATTTATCGGGAGCGTAAAACTTGTAAGGGAGCTCAAGTCCGATTCCTCGGATCAAGAGCCCCTCAATGGCCTCAAGGAACCTTCTCTGAGGGAAAGTCTAATTAAGCTTCGATCATTCCTCTATGCAACTAGCAGGTAGTGATGTGGCCTCTAGTTACCCCTCGTACCTCAGCCCAGTTTTCAAGACAGTCAAGTGGGTGATTGGTGGAGGCGATGTTAAACACTGAAACAAAACAAAATAAATAAAAAACAATACACATTGTTCTGTTGCGCTAAGATGGTTCTCGTTTTCTGTTGGCGCAGTAGTCCCCGTTTTTTTTATCACCCTTATCTAATGTTCCATTTAACTCCGTTATGGGATATTATACTTTATTTTCAAGGGTAGATAACACCCTAGCATAACCCAGTCGAGATATCGGCTGCAAACCGTATGTGAGATATCTACTCTGGACGTTGTGCCTGAGACATAATATAAACTTGATATATCTCGGTGACCTAGCGATCCATGGAAGGTATCCCCGTATTTCATAACCCCAGTCCACAGTGCCTCAGTGCACGCAGCATAACCCCAATCCACAGTGCCTCAGTGCACGCAGCATAACCCCAGTCCACAGTGCCTCAGTGCACGCAGCATAACCCCAGTCCACAGTGCCTCAGTGCACGCAGCATAACCCCAGTCCACAGTGCCTCAGTGCACGCAGCATAACCCCAGTCCACAGTGCCTCAGTGCACGCAGCATAACCCCAGTCCACGGT
The DNA here is from genome assembly GCF_026875155.1 of Cherax quadricarinatus. NCBI lineage: Eukaryota > Metazoa > Arthropoda > Malacostraca > Decapoda > Parastacidae > Cherax > Cherax quadricarinatus. The sequence continues at coordinate 28,713,041 of NC_069427.1, read as the reverse complement.
GCCTCAGTGCACGCAGCATAACCCCAGTCCACAGTGCCTCAGTGCACGCAGCATAACCCCAGTCCACAGTGCCTCAGTGCACGCAGCATAACCCCAGTCCACAGTGCCTCAGTGCACGCAGCATAACCCCAGTCCACAGTGCCTCAGTGCACGCAGCATAACCCCAGTCCACAGTGCCTCAGTGCACGCAGCATAACCTCAGTCCACAGTGCCTCAGTGCACGCAGCATAACCCAAATCCACAGTGCCTCTGTGCATGCAGCATAACCCCAGTCCACAGTGCCTCAGTGCACGCAGCATAACCCCAGTCCACAGTGCCTCAGTGCACGCAGCATAACCCCAATCCACAGTGCCTCAGTGCACGCAGCATAACCCCAATCCACAGTGCCTCAGTGCACGCAGCATAACCCAAGTCCACGGTGCCTCAGTGCACGCAGCATAACCCCAGTCCACAGTGCTTCAGTGCACGCAGCATAATGTAGACAGCCTGTACTGTCTGCACAGACATCCTTGCTGTCTGCCACCTTAGTTCATATTTCGCGCCACTCAGGTGCTGCCCTCTGGGCCTGTCCAGGTCTGTGAAAAGCTGGTCCCACACACTCTCACTCACACAGCGGCCTAGCAGGAAGACACAAGGCCTACTAGTAGCTCTCTCTCGTGGGATGGCACTTCTCCGGAGACCGAGTTTTTTTTTTACCACCAGTATTGTCGCGTCGGGACGACGCGCGGTAGGTGGCCGAGCGAATGTAAACAGCCTGTACTGTCTTCCAGCTTAGTTCATATTTCGCGGCACTAAGGTGCTGCCCTATGGGCCTGCTCCAGGTCTGTGGGAAGCTGGTCCCACAGGCTCTCACTCACACAGCGCCAAGCCAGCAAAACACAAGTACTAGTAGCACTCGTGGAATGGCCCTGACCGGGCCATTGGCACAACACACAAGCCTGTGTTTCCCACCACTACTTTGCAAATAAACAAAGAAGCCCCCGAAGACGTTTATCATTAATTTAAACCCCCCTTTCAGCTCGACAAAATAATTTCGATATAACCCCATTTCCCCAGCGCCTCAGTGCACGCAGCATAACCCCCGTCCACAGTGCCTCAGTGCAGGCAGCATAACCACAGTCCACAGTGCCTCAGTGCACGCAGCTAAACCCCCGTCCACAGTGCCTCAGTGCAGGCAGCATAACCACAGTCCACAGTGCCTCAGTGCACGCAGCATAACCCCATCCCAGTGAATCAGTGCAGGGAGCATAACCCCAGTCCACAGTGCCTAAGTGCACGCAGCAAACCCAGTTCCACAGTACCTCAGTGCACGCAGCATAACCCCAGTCCAAGTGCCTCAGTGCAGCAGCATAACCACAGTCCACAGTGCCTCAGTGCACGCAGCATAACCCCAGTCCACAGTGCCTCAGTGCACGCAGCATAACCCCAGTCCACAGTGCCTCAGTGCATGCAGCATAACCCCAGTCCACAGTGCCTCAGTGCATGCAGCATAACCCCAGTCCACAGTGCCTCAGTGCACGCAGCATAACCCCAGGGCCACAGTGCCTCAGTGCACGCAGCATAAAACCCCCGTACACAGTGAATCAGTGCAGGAGCATAACCACAGCCACAGTGCCTAAGTGCACGCAGCATAACCCAGTCACAGTGCCTCAGTGCACGCAGCATTAATCCCAGTCCCCCAGTGCCTAAATGCACGCAGCATAAACCCCCGTCCTCAGTGCCTCAGTGCACACAGCATAACCCCCGCCACAGTGCCTCAGTGCAGGCAGCATAACCCAGTCCAAGTGGGCCCCAGTGCACGCAGCATAACCCAGTCCACAGTGCCTCAGTGCAGGCAGCATAACCCATCCACAGGCCTCAGTGCACGCAGCATAACCCCTGTCCACATTGCCTCAGTGCACGCAGCATAACCCCAGTCCACAGCGCCTCAGTGCACGCAGCATAACCTCAATCCACGGTGCCTCAGTGAACGCACCATAACCCAGTCCACAGTCCTCAGTGCACGCAGCATAACCCCAGTCACAGTGCCTAGTGCAAAGAAGCATAACCTCAGTCCACGGGGCCTCAGTGCCACGCAGCATAACCCCAGTCCACGGTGCCTCGTGCACGATCATAACCCAGTCCAGGGTGCCTCAGTGCACGCAGCATAACCTCAGTCCACAATGCCTCAGTGCACGAAGCATAACCCCGCCACGGTGCCCAGTGCACGCAGCATAACCCCAGTCCCACAGTGCCTCAGTGCACGCAGCATAACCTCAGTCCACAGTGCCTCAGTGCACGCAGCATAACCTCAGTCCACAGTGCCTAAGTGCACGCAGCATAACCCAGTCCACAGTGCCTCAGTGCATGCAGCAAACCCAGTCCACAGTTCCTCAGTGCATGCAGCATAACCCAAGTCCACAGTGCCTCATTGCACGCAGCATAACCCTAGTCCACGGTGCCTTAGTGCATGCAGCATTAACCTCAGTCCACAGTGCTTCAGTGCAGCAGCATAACCCAATCCACGTGCCTTCATTGCACCAGCATAACCCCAGTCCACAGTGCCTTTAGTGCATGCAGCATAACCCCGTCCACAGTGCCTCAGTGCCGCAGCATAATCCCAGTCCACATTGCCTCAGTGCACGCAGCATAACCCAGTCCACAGTGCCCCAGTGCACGCAGCTAACCAGTCCACGTGCCCCAGTGCACGCAGCATAACCTCAGTCCACAGTGATTCAGTGCATGCAGCATAACCCCAGTCCACAGTGCCTCAGTGCACGCAGCATAACTCCAGTCCACAGTGCCCAGAAGCACGCAGCAAACCCAGTCCACGGGGCCTCAGTGCCGCAGCTAACCCCACTCCACGGTGCCTCAGTGCACGCAGCATAACCCCAGTCCACGGGTGCCTCAGTGGCACGCAGCATAACCCCAGTCCACAGTGCCTCAGTGCACGCAGCATGACCTCAGTCCACGGTGCCTCAGTGCACGCAGCAAAACCCCAGTCCACAGTGCCTCAGTGCACGCAGCATAACCCCAGTCCACGGTGCCTCAGTGCACGCAGCATAACCCCAGTCCACAAGTGCCTCAGTGCAAGCGCATAACCCCCCGTCACGGTGCCTCAGTGCACGCAAGCATAACCCCAGTCAAAGGTGCCTCAGCGCCCGCAGCATAACCCCAGTCCACGGTGCCTCAGTGCATGCAGCATAACCGCAGTCCACAGTGTCTCAGTGCACGAAGCATAACCCCAGTCCACGGTGCCTCAGTGCACGCAGCATAACCCCAGTCTCGGTGCCTCAGTGCACGCAGCATAACCCCAATCCACAGTGCCTCAGTGCACGCAGCATAACCCCAGTTCACGGTGCCTCAGTGCACGCAGCATAACCTCAGTCCACGGTGCCTCAGTGCACACAGCAAAACTCCAGTCCATAGTGCCTCAGTGCACGCAGCATAACCCCAGTCCACAGTGCCTCAGTGCACGCAGCATAACCCCAGTTTACGGTGCCTCAGTGCACGCAGCATAACCTCAGTCCACGGTGTCTCAGTGCACACAGCAAAACCCCAGTCCACGGTGCCTCAGTGCACGTAGCATAACCTCAGTCCACGGTGCCTCAGTGCACGCAGCATAACCCCAGTCCACAGTGCCTCAGTGCACGCAGCATAACCCCAGCCCATAGTGCCTCAGTGCACGCAGCATAACCCCAGTGCACAGTGCTTCAGTGCACGCAGCATAACCTCAGTCCACAGTGCTTCAGTGCACGCAGCATAACCCCAGTCCACAGTGTCTCAGTGCACGCAGCATAACCCCAGTACACAGTGCCTCAGTGCATGCAGCATAACCCCAGTCCACAGTGCCTCACTGCAAGCAGCATAATCCCAGTCCACAGTGCCTCAGTGTATGCAGCATAACCCAAGTCCACAGTGCATCAGTGCACGCAGCAAAACCCCATTCCACAGTGCTTCAGTGCACGTAGCATAACCCCAGTCCACAGTGCCTCAGTGCACGCAGCATAATCCCAGTCCACAGTGCCTCAGTGCACGCAGCATAATCCCATTCCACAGTGCCTCTGTGCATGCAGCATAACCCCAGTCCACAGTGTTTCAGTGCACGCAGCATAACCCCAGTCCACAGTGCCTCAGTGCACGCAGCATAACCCCAATCCACAGTGCCTCAGTGCACGCAGCATAACCCCAATCCACAGTGCCTCAGTGCACGCAGCATAACCCAAGTCCACGGTGCCTCAGTGCACGCAGCATAACCCCAGTCCACAGTGCTTCAGTGCACGCAGCATAACCCAAGTCCACAGTGCCTCAGTGCATGCAGCATAATGTAGACAGCCTGTACTGTCTGCACAGACATCCTTGCTGTCTGCCACCTTAGTTCATTTTTTCGCGCCACTAGGTGCTGCCCTCTGGGCCTGTCCAGGTCTGTTAAAAGTGGTCCCACACCCTCTCACTCACACAGCGGCCTAGCAGGAAGACACAAGGCCTACTAGTAGCTCTCTCTCGTGGGATGGCACTTCTCCGGAGACCGAGTTTTTTTTTTACCACCAGTATTGTCGCGTCGGGACGACGCGCGGTAGGTGGCCCAGCGAATGTAAACAGCCTGTACTGTCTTCCCGCTTAGTTCATATTTCGCGGCACTAAGGTGCTGCCCTATGGGCCTGCTCCAGGTCTGTGGGAAGCTGGTCCCACAGGCTCTCACTCACACAGCAGCCAAGCAGCAAGACACAAGTACTAGTAGCACTCGTGGAATGGCCCTGACCGGGCCAAATTTGGCACAACACACAAGCCTGTGTAAACCCCCCACTACTTTGCAAATAAACAAAGAAGCCTCCGAAGACGTTTATCCTTAATTAACCACCCGCTTTCAGCTCGACAAAATAATTTCGATATAATAACCCAAGTCCACAGCGCCTCAGTGCACGCAGCATAACCCCAGTCCACAGTGCCTCAGTGCAGGCAGCATAACCACAGTCCACAGTGCCTCAGTGCACGCAGCATAACCCCAGTCCACATTTCCTCAGTGGGAGGCAGCATAACCACAGTCCACAGTGCCTCAGTGCACGCAGCATAACCCAGTCCACAGTGCCTCGTGCATGCGCATAACCCCAGTCCAAAAGTGCCTCAGTGCACGCAGCATAACCCCAGTCCACGGTGCCTCAGTGCACGCAGCATAACCCCAGTCCACAGTGCCTCAGTGCACGCAGCATGACCTCAGTCCACGGTGCCTCAGTGCACGCAGCAAAACCCCAGTCCACAGTGCCTCAGTGCACGCAGCATAACCCCAGTCCACGGTGCCTCAGTGCACGCAGCATAACCCCAGTCCACAAGTGCCTCAGTGCAAGCAGCATAACCCCAGTCCACGGTGCCTCAGTGCACGCAGCATAACCCCAGTCAAAGGTGCCTAAGCGCCCGCAGCATAACCCCAGTCCACGGTGCCTCAGTGCATGCAGCATAACCGCAGTCCACAGTGTCTCAGTGCACAAAGCATAACCCCAGTCCACGGTGCCTCAGTGCACGCAGCATAACCCCAGTCTACGGTGCCTCAGTGCACGCAGCATAACCCCAATCCACAGTGCCTCAGTGCACGCAGCATAACCCCAGTTCACGGTGCCTCAGTGCACGCAGCATAACCTCAGTCCACGGTGCCTCAGTGCACACAGCAAAACTCCAGTCCATTGTGCCTCAGTGCACGCAGCATAACCCCAGTCCACAGTGCCTCAGTGCACGCAGCATAACCCCAGTTTACGGTGCCTCAGTGCACGCAGCATAACCTCAGTCCACGGTGTCTCAGTGCACACAGCAAAACCCCAGTCCACGGTGCCTCAGTGCACGTAGCATAACCTCAGTCCACGGAGCCTCAGTGCACGCAGCATAACCCCAGTCCACAGTGCCTCAGTGCACGCAGCATAACCCCAGCCCATAGTGCCTCAGTGCACGCAGCATAACCCCAGTGCACGGTGCTTCAGTGCACGCAGCATAACCTCAGTCCACAGTGCTTCAGTGCACGCAGCATAACCCCAATCCACAGTGTCTCAGTGCACGCAGCATAACCCCAGTACACAGTGCCTCAGTGCATGCAGCATAACCCCAGTCCACAGTGCCTCACTGCAAGCAGCATAATCCCAGTCCACAGTGCCTCAGTGTATGCAGCATAACCCAAGTCCACAGTGCATCAGTGCACGCAGCAAAACCCCATTCCACAGTGCTTCAGTGCACGTAGCATAACCCCAGTCCACAGTGCCTCAGTGCACGCAGCATAATCCCAGTCCACAGTGCCTCAGTGCACGCAGCATAATCCCATCCCACAGTGCCTCTGTGCATGCAGCATAACCCCAGTCCACAGTGTTTCAGTGCACGCAGCATAACCCCAGTCCACAGTGCCTCAGTGCACGCAGCATAACCCCAATCCACAGTGCCTCAGTGCACGCAGCATAACCCCAATCCACAGTGCCTCAGTGCACGCAGCATAACCCAAGTCCACGGTGCCTCAGTGCACGCAGCATAACCCCAGTCCACAGTGCTTCAGTGCACGCAGCATAACCCAAGTCCACAGTGCCTCAGTGCATGCAGCATAATGTAGACAGCCTGTACTGTCTGCACAGACATCCTTGCTGTCTGCCACCTTAGTTCATATTTCGCGCCACTCAGGTGCTGCCCTCTGGGCCTGTCCAGGTCTGTGAAAAGCTGGTCCCACACACTCTCACTCACACAGCGGCCTAGCAGGAAGACACAAGGCCTACTAGTAGCTCTCTCTCGTGGGATGGCACTTCTCCGGAGACCGAGTTTTTTTTTTTACCACCAGTATTGTCGCGTCGGGACGACGCGCGGTAGGTGGCCGAGCGAATGTAAACAGCCTGTACTGTCTTCCAGCTTAGTTCATATTTCGCGGCACTAAGGTGCTGCCCTATGGGCCTGCTCCAGGTCTGTGGGAAGCTGGTCCCACAGGCTCTCACTCACACAGCAGCCAAGCAGCAAGACACAAGTACTAGTAGCACTCGTGGAATGGCCCTGACCGGGCCATTGGCACAACACACAAGCCTGTGTACACACCACTACTTTGCAAATAAACAAAGAAGCCTCCGAAGACGTTTATCCTTAATTAACCACCCGCTTTCAACTCGACAAAATAATTTCGATATAATAACCCAAGTCCACAGCGCCTCAGTGCACGCAGCATAACCCCAGTCCACAGTGCCTCAGTGCAGGCAGCATAACCACAGTCCACAGTGCCTCAGTGCACGCAGCATAACCCCAGTCCACAGTGCCTCAGTGCAGGCAGCATAACCACAGTCCACAGTGCCTCAGTGCACGCAGCATAACCCCATTTCCCCATGCCTCAGTGCATGCAGCATAACCCCAGTCCACAGTGCCTCAGTGCACGCAGCATAACCCCAGTCCACAGTGCCTCAGTGCACGCAGCATAACCCCAGTCCACAGTGAATCAGTGCAGGCAGCATAACCACAGTCCACAGTGCCTAAGTGACGCAGCAAAACCCAGTCCACAGTGCCTCAGTGCACGCAGCATAACCCCAGTCCCCAGTGCCTCAGGCACGCAGCATAACCCCCGTCCACATGCCTCAGTGCACGCAGCAAAACCCCCGTCCACAGTGCCTCAGTGCAGGCAGCATAACCACAGTCCACAGTGCCTCAGTGCACGCAGCATAACCCCAGTCCACAGTGCCTCAGTGCAGGCAGCATAACCCCAGTCCACAGCGCCTCAGTGCACGCAGCATAACCCCTGTCCACAGTGCCTCAGTGCACGCAGCATAACCCCAGTCCACAGCGCCTCAGTGCACGCAGCATAACCTCAATCCACGGTGCCTCAGTGAACGCACCATAACCCCAGTCCCCCAGTGCCTCAGTGCACGCAGCATAACCCCAGTCCACCCGTGCCTGAGTGCACGAAGCATAACCTCAGTCCACGGTGCCTCAGTGCACGCAGCATAACCCCAGTCCACGGTGCCTCAGTGCACGCATCATAACCCGAGTCCAGGGTGCCTCAGTGCACGCAGCATAACCTCAGTCCACACTGCCTCAGTGCACGAAGCATAACCTCAGTCCACGGTGCCTCAGTGCACGCAGCATAACCCCAGTCCACAGTGCCTCAGTGCACGCAGCATAACCTCAGTCCACAGTGCCTCAGTGCACGCAGCATAACCTCAGTCCACAGTGCCTAAGTGCACGCAGCATAACCCCAGTCCACAGTGCCTCAGTGCATGCAGCATAACCCCAGTCCACAGTTCCTCAGTGCATGCAGCATAACCCAAGTCCACAGTGCCTCATTGCACGCAGCATAACCCTAGTCCACGGTGCCTTAGTGCATGCAGCATAACCTCAGTCCACAGTGCTTCAGTGCACGCAGCATAACCCTAGTCCACAGTGCCTCAGTGCATGCAGCATAACCCCAGTCCACAGTGCCTCAGTGCATGCAGCATAATCTCAGTCCACATTGCCTCAGTGCACGCAGCATAACCCCAGTCCACAGTGCCTCAGTGCACGCAGCATAACCCCAGTCCACGGTGCCTCAGTGCACGCAGCATAACCTCAGTCCACAGTGATTCAGTGCATGCAGCATAACCCCAGTCCACAGTGCCTCAGAGCACGCAGCATAACCCCAGTCCACAGTGCCTCAGTGCACGCAGCATAACCCCAGTCCACGGTGCCTCAGTGCACGCAGCATAACCTCAGTCCACAGTGATTCAGTGCATGCAGCATAACCCCAGTCCACAGTGCCTCAGTGCACGCAGCATAACCCCAGTCCACGGTGCCTCAGTGCACGCAGCAAAACCCCAGTCCACAGTGCCTCAGTGCACGCAGCATGACCTCAGTCCACGGTGCCTCAGTGCACGCAGCAAAACCATCCACAGTGCCTCAGTGCACGCAGCATAACCCCAGTCCACGGTGCCTCAGTGCACGCAGCATAACCCCAGTCCACAGTGCCTCAGTGCAAGCAGCATAACCCCAGTCCACGGTGCCTCAGTGCACGCAGCATAACCCCAGTCAAAGGTGCCTCAGCGCCCGCAGCATAACCCCAGTCCACGGTGCCTCAGTGCATGCAGCATAACCGCAGTCCACAGTGTCTCAGTGCACGAAGCATAACCCCAGTCCACGGTGCCTCAGTGCACGCAACATAACCCCAGTCTACGGTGCCTCAGTGCACGCAGCATAACCCCAATCCACAGTGCCTCAGTGCACGCAGCATAACCCCAGTTCACGGTGCCTCAGTGCACGCAGCATAACCTCAGTCCACGGTGCCTCAGTGCACACAGCAAAACTCCAGTCCATAGTGCCTCAGTGCACGCAGCATAACCCCAGTCCACAGTGCCTCAGTGCACGCAGCATAACCCCAGTTTACGGTGCCTCAGTGCACGCAGCATAACCTCAGTCCACGGTGTCTCAGTGCACACAGCAAAACCCCAGTCCACGGTGCCTCAGTGCACGCAGCATAACCTCAGTCCACGGTGCCTCAGTGCACGCAGCATAACCCCAGTCCACAGTGCCTCAGTGCACGCAGCATAACCCCAGCCCATAGTGCCTCAGTGCACGCAGCATAACCCCAGTGCACGGTGCTTCAGTGCACGCAGCATAACCTCAGTCCACAGTGCTTCAGTGCACGCAGCATAACCCCAGTCCACAGTGTCTCAGTGCACGCAGCATAACCCCAGTACACAGTGCCTCAGTGCATGCAGCATAACCCCATTCCACAGTGTCTCAGTGCACGCAGCATAACCCCAGTACACAGTGCCTCACTGCAAGCAGCATAATCCCAGTCCACAGTGCCTCAGTGTATGCAGCATAACCCAAGTCCACAGTCCATCAGTGCACGCAGCATAACCCCATTCCACAGTGCTTCAGTGCACGTAGCATAACCCCAGTACACAGTGCCTCAGTGCATGCAGCATAACCCCAGTCCACAGTGTCTCAGTGCACGCAGCATAACCCCAGTACACAGTGCCTCACTGCAAGCAGCATAATCCCAGTCCACAGTGCCTCAGTGTATGCAGCATAACCCAAGTCCACAGTGCATCAGTGCACGCAGCATAACCCCATTCCACAGTGCTTCAGTGCACGTAGCATAACCCCAGTCCACAGTGCCTCAGTGCATGCAGCATAATCCCATTCCACAGTGCCTCAGTGCATGCAGCATAACCCCAGTCCACAGTGCTTCAGTGCACGCAGCATAACCCCAGTCCACAGTGTCTCAGTGCACGCAGCATAACCCCAGTCCACAGTGCCTCAGTGCACGCAGCATAAAACCAGTCCACAGTGCCTCAGTGCACGCAGCATAATCCCATTCCACAGTGTCTCAGTGCACGCAGCATAACCCCAGTCCACAATGCTTCAGTGCATGCAGCATAATCCCAGTCCACAGTGTCTCAGTGCACGCAGCATAACCCCAGTCCACAATGCTTCAGTGCATGCAGCATAATCCCAGTCCAGAGTGCCTCAGTGCACGCAGCATAACCCCAGTCCACAGTGCCTCAGTGCATGCAGCATAACCCCAGTCCACGGTGCCTCAGTGCACGCAGCATAACCCCAGTCCACAGTGCCTCAATGCACACAGCATAACCACAGTACACAGTGCTTCAGTGCACGCAGCATAACCCCAGTCCCACAGTGTCAGTGCATGCAGATAACCCAGTCCACAGTGCCTCAGTGCACGCAGCATAACCCCAGTCCCCCGGTGCCTCAGTGCACGCAGCATACCCAGTCCACAGTGCCCCAGTGCACCAGCATGAAACCCCAGTCCACGTGGGCCCCAGTGCACGCAGCAAAACCCAGTCCACAGTGCCTCAGTGCACGCAGCATAACCCAGTCCACGGGGCTCAGTGCACGCAGCATAACCCATCCACAAGTGCCTCAGTGCAAGCAGCATAACCCCGTCCACGGGGCCTCAGTGCACGCAGATAACCCCAGTCCCAAAAGGGGCCTAAGCGCCCGCAGCATAACCCCAGTCCACGGTGCCTTTCAGTGCAGCAGCTTAACCGCAGTCCACAGTGTTCAGTGCAACCAAGCATAACCCATCCACGGTGCCTCAGTGCACGCAGCATAACCCCAGTCTACGTGCCTCAGTGCACGCAGCATAACCCCATCCACAGTCCTCAGTGCACGCAGCATAACCCCAGTTCACGGTGCCTCAGTGCACGCAGCATAACCTCAGTCCACGGTGCCTCAGTGCACACAGCAAAACTCCAGTCCATTGGCCTCAGTGCACGCAGCTAACCCCAGTCCCCGTGCCTCAGTGCACGCAAACATAACCCCAGTTACGTGCCTCAGTGCACGCAGCATAACCCAGTCCACGGTGTCTCAGTGCACACAGCAAAACCCCAGTCCACGGTGCCTCAGTGCACGTAGCATAACCTCAGTCCACGGTGCCTCAGTGCACGCAGCATAACCCCAGTCCACAGTGCCTCAGTGCACGCAGCATAACCCCAGTCCACAGTGCCTCAGTGCACGCAGCATAACCCCAGTCCACAGTGCCTCAGTGCAGGCAGCATAACCACAGTCCACAGTGCCTCAGTGCACGCAGCATAACCCCAGTCCACAGTGCCTCAGTGCAGGCAGCATAACCCCAGTCCACAGCGCCTCAGTGCACGCAGCATAACCCCTGTCCACAGTGCCTCAGTGCACGCAGCATAACCCCAGTCCACAGCGCCTCAGTGCACGCAGCATAACCTCAATCCACGGTGCCTCAGTGAACGCACCATAACCCCAGTCCACAGTGCCTCAGTGCACGCAGCATAACCCCAGTCCACAGTGCCTGAGTGCACGAAGCATAACCTCAGTCCACGGTGCCTCAGTGCACGCAGCATAACCCCAGTCCACGGTGCCTCAGTGCACGCATCATAACCCGAGTCCAGGGTGCCTCAGTGCACGCAGCATAACCTCAGTCCACACTGCCTCAGTGCACGAAGCATAACCTCAGTCCACGGTGCCTCAGTGCACGCAGCATAACCCCAGTCCACAGTGCCTCAGTGCACGCAGCATAACCCCAGTCCACAGTGCCTCAGTGCACGCAGCATAACCCCAGTCCACGGTGCCTCAGTGCACGCAGCATAACCTCAGTCCACAGTGCCTCAGTGCACACGCAAAACTCCAGTCCATAGTGCCTCAGTGCACGCAGCATAAAACCAGTCCACAGTGCCTCAGTGCACGCAGCATAATCCCATTCCACAGTGTCTCAGTGCACGCAGCATAACCCCAGTCCACAATGCTTCAGTGCATGCAGCATAATCCCAGTCCACAGTGTCTCAGTGCACGCAGCATAACCCCAGTCCACAATGCTTCAGTGCATGCAGCATAATCCCAGTCCAGAGTGCCTCAGTGCACGCAGCATAACCCCAGTCCACAGTGCCTCAGTGCATGCAGCATAACCCCAGTCCACGGTGCCTCAGTGCACGCAGCATAACCCCAGTCCACAGTGCCTCAATGCACACAGCATAACCACAGTACACAGTGCTTCAGTGCACGCAGCATAACCCCAGTCCACAGTGCATCAGTGCACGCAGCATAACCCCAGTCCACAGTGCCTCAGTGCACGCAGCATAATCCCAGTCCACAGTGCCTCAGTGCACGCATCATTACCCGAGTCCACAGTGTCTCAGTGCACACAGCATAACCCCAGTCCACAATGCTTCAGTGCACGCAGCATAACCACAGTACACAGTGCTTCAGTGCACGCAGCATAACCCCAGTCCACAGTGCATCAGTGCACGCAGCATAACCCCAGTCCACAGTGCCTCAGTGCACGCAGCATAATCCCAGTCCACAGTGCCTCAGTGCACGCAGAATAACCCCAGTCCACAATGCTTCAGTGCATGCAGCATAATCCCAGTCCACAGTGCCTCAGTGCACGCAGCATAACCCCAGTCCACAATGCTTTCAGTGCACGCAGCATAATCCATTTTCCCCGTGTCTCAGTGCACGCAGCATAACCCCAGTCCACAATGCTTCAGTGCACGCAGCATAATCCCATTCCACAGTGTCTCAGTGCACGCAGCATAACCCCAGTCCACAATGCTTCAGTGCACGCAGCATAATCCCATTCCACAGTGTCTCAGTGCACGCAGCATAACCCCAGTCCACAATGCTTCAGTGCATGCAGCATAATCCCAGTCCACGGTGCCTCAGTGCACGCAGCATAACCCCAGTCCACAATGCTTCAGTGCATGCAGCATAACCCCAGTCCACAGTGCCTCAGTGCACGCAGCATAACCCAGCCCACAGTTCCTCAGTGCACGCAGCATAAACCCCAGCCCCAGTTCCTCAGTGCACGCAGCATAACCCCCGTCCACAGTTCCTCAGTGCAACGCAGCATAACCCCAGCCCACAGTTTCCCCAGTGCACACAGCATAACCCAGTCTACAGTTCCTCAGTGCACGCAGCATAACCCCAGTCCACAGTTCCTCAGTGCACGCAGCATAACCCCAGTCTACAGTTCCTCAGTGCACGCAGCATAACCCCAGCCCACAGTTCCTCAGTGCACGCAGCATAACCCCAGTCTACGTTCCTCAGTGCACGAGCATAAACCCCCGCCCACAGTTCCTCAGTGCACGCAGCATAACCCCAGTCCACAGTTCCTCAGTGCACGCAGCATAACCCCAGCCCACAGTTCCTCAGTGCACGCAGCATAACCCCAGTCTACAGTTCCTCAGTGCACGCAGCATAACCCCAGCCCACAGTTCCTCAGTGCACGCAGCATAACCCCAGTCCACAGTTCCTCAGTGCACGCAGCATAACCCCAGTCCACAGTTCCTCAGTGCACGCAGCATATACCCAGTCCACAGTTCCTCAGTGCACGCAGCATAACCCCCGCCACAGTTCCTCAGTGCACGCAGCATAACCCCCGCCACAGTTCCTCAGTGCAGGCAGCATAACCCAGCCCACAGTTTTCCCCAGTGCAGCAGCATAACCCCAGCCCACAGTTCCTCGTGCACGCAGCATAACCCCAGCCACATTCCTCAGTGCACGCAGCATAACCCCAGTCCACAGTTCCTCAGTGCACGCAGCATAACCCCAGTCCACAGTTCCTCAGTGCACGCAGCATAACCCCAGTCCACAGTTCCTCAGTGCACGCAGCATAACCCCAGTCCACAGTTCCTCAGTGCACGCAGCATAACCCCAGTCCACAGTTCCTCAGTGCACGCAGCATAACCCCAGCCCACAGTTCCAGTGCAGCAAGCATAACCCAGTCCACAGTTCTCAGTGCACGCAGCATAACCCCAGTCCACAGTGCCTCAGTGCACGCAGCATAACCCCAGTCCACAGTTCCTCAGTGCACGCAGCATAACCCCAGTCCACAGTTCCTCAGTGCACGCAGCATAACCCCAGTCCACAGTTCCTCAGTGCACGCAGCATACCCCAGTCCACAGTTCCCCAAATGACGCAGCATAACCCAGTCCACAGTTCCTCAGTGCACGCAGCATAACCCCAGCCCACAGTTCCTCAGTGCACGCAGCATAAACCCAGCCCACAGTTCCTCAGTGCACGCAGCATAACCCCAGTCCACAGTTCCTCAGTGCACGCAGCATAACCCCAGCCCACAGTTCCTCAGTGCACGCAGCATAACCCCAGCCCACAGTTCCTCAGTGCACGCAGCATAACCCCAGCCCACAGTTCCTCAGTGCACGCAGCATAAGTTGATAATATTAGTGTTGAAAATTTTAACTGGAATCATAGAAGGTATTTATAAGTCATTATATAATTTAACGGGAATGCTAATTTCACATTATTTCACAAATAATTGTTTGAGGTGCACCTACACATCTGAATTTCCCCTAGTCTGGCAGGTTACTAGCAGGTCAGCGGTGGAGGGCTTGGCTAGTGAGGAACCTGGGTTTGATTGTTACTGGGGCGAGATGCTTCAACCCGTTTCCTCGCGCTGCTGCTCCTGCTTATACGAGTGCTTAATTAAGTTGTATGTGTCCGGTAGACAGGATATTTTTCATGATGCGTGACACCTTGGGCAATATATCCCTGGATTACACATTTTACGAAGATGAAAACCTCATTAGTTAAATTATATTTAGTGTAAGCATGTTAACCCTTTAGAGCACTATCGCCTAAGCATTATTGTTTAGCATGACAGAGGGATTTAAGTCAATTGTATTTTTTCAGGGGGTGTTTAGTTTCACCACATGTAGTGACATTAAATATTGGTGACAGCAGCTTGACGTCCTAGCCTCTTCCACCTCCCATTCTAGCTAAACAAGATTTATATGCTGTGGGTACAGAGTAAATACAAACATATACGTACACATAGACGAATCATTGACTATATTCACATAGATTTTATTTTGACCTCTATTTTAAGGGCTGGATGTGGTGTAGAAGTGAGATACAGTCTTAATGATCATTGCGTAGTCGATAGACTTTAAACCTAGTCAACTAATCAACCAGCCCCACCCTCACAGTGAGCTCAGTTAGTCCGGGACTAAAGCCGAGTGAACATATAGTGAAGTCACTGGTGGTATATATGCCCATAGTCGAGGTGATAACATTACAGTGATAAACTGGGGACGTAATCAGTTTAAACTTTAATATTGGTATTAAACAAGTGAACTAACTGATGAATCCGTCGAAAGTCTATTACGGTAACTAATAAAGTGTCATATACGAAACACCAGTAGTGGAGAGAGCTCTTGTTAGTGTTGATAATACAAGTGAGATAATTAAATGAGTCTGTATTAAGACTGTGAAACTGACACTAATAATTAGAACATTTTGTGATGACATAGAGCGAGTTTGATGGCTTTATTTTATGATAAGTTTCAAACTCAAGTGAAGCATTTAGCTCAATGAGTGTTGTAGACTAGTCTGTCTTGTTAAGTAGGAGCGGCTGAGGCTGCCTAGTAGTTGTACTCGTCTAGCAATATTAGGTAAGTCCTATCTTACAATTAATTAGTAGTCTGTGGTCACTTATCAACGCGTGTGACTATTTTTGGAATGCTATAAAATTTATACATTACTTATTCTGGGAGGACGAATATTGAACACCGAGGGGACTGAGTTCTGCATACAAGAGGAGAAACTTCCCTGTTAATAGCGAATACCATATTTAAAAAGCAAATTAAAGTACATAAGTGAAAGGCAAAAGTGAGAAAAGTTCGTCCATGTACATGTCTGCAGTAGCAGCTAAGAACATAAGAAAGAAGAAACACTGTGGCAGGCCTACTGGTCCATGCGAAGCAAGTCTAAAGTCGGTTTAGAAAGACACGTAAGCAAACACTATAACATATTTATTAGAAAACGTTTCGGTCCTGGGACCTTGATCACTTCTAACATACAGAGGGTTTAACGAACGAACGAAAGTTCAGGTAAGATCCCAAATGGGATGAGCGGGGAAGACGGGACAGACGAAGAATAGTGCTGGAGAGGAGTGTTCTTAGTCGTAGAAATAGAGCCAGGGCTTAACCCAGCAGCAAAGGCGATCGTGGGACAGATATTGAAAAGAGAAATTCCGGTTCTTCTGTTGGGACTCCGGTGGGGTGAGCTGGGAGTAAGGGACTTGCGACCTTTAGAGCTAGAGAGGAGTGCAGAACTGAGTCATGTCTTAACCCAAAAAAGCTAAGGCGAACGTGGGTCAGAGAATGGTACCTGTCTTAGAAGGTACCTGTCAGCGGATCTAAGGTTATTTGTAAGTAGGGTTAGGAGCAGGATCATGCAAGGAGTAGAAAAGGTTGTGTTGGTTTGTGGGTTTGCGAATGTCTTCGTCAAGGAGAGAGGTCCAGTAGTCATGTCGTGTCTCAAGTTTGTCTATCTGTCTGTCACTGAGCCTCTTCCAGTACAGATTCAGCGCAGGGACGTCTAACTGGGCATGGAGAGACTCGCTTGTGGCGAAGTCCTCCCATCTGACATCAAGCACCCAGCGCAGCGCCTTGTTCTGGACACGCTGCAGTTTAAGTAAGTTTGTTTTTGCTGCAAGAGAGGGCTAGAGGAGAGTAAGTTATCAGAGGACGTATTAGGGATTTGTAGAGGTGTAGTTTGGTGCGCTGAGAGGCATGTTTCAGCTTGTAGAGGCCAGCAAGGGCCTTACTAGCTATTGCATGCCTTGAGTGAATGTGTCCGTGTAAACGAAGAAGGTAGTCAAGATTAACGCCAAGGACAGTGACAGATTGTGTGATAGGGAAGTAAGTGCGGGTGTCAGCTGTTCTGAGTTCGACAGGTAATGGAGGATCACGTTTCCTGTAGTTAAAATACGTAATGCTGGATTTTGCTGCATTGGTTTTGATCCTCCATTTTTGTTCCCAGATGGCTATCCTGTCAACCTCATTTTGTGTTTTGTGTGTGAGTGTATCTATATTGGCATGAGTGATAAGTTGTGTAATGTCGTCTGCATAGGCTAGTGTGATGGAGTTGTGGTGTATAGGTGTTGGAATGTCGTTAGTGTATAAAATGTAGAGGGTAGGGGAAAGGACAGATCCCTGGGGTACTCCAGCATTTAGTGTGAAGTAGTCAGAGTAACAGCCTTGGAATTTGATTCTCATGGTACGGCCGTCTAGGAGGTCTGGTTCGGTGAGAACGAGTTGTGCCTCGTTCCAGTTCATCAAATGCCCCGTGGAGTCTCTGTGGAGGACACAGGCGTACCTTACATCGTCTCTGTTAGAGGCATTTCGATGCTCATTCAGGCGGACTGCAAGATCTCTGCCTGTCTCGCCTACATATTTCTTGGGACAGAACCCAAGAAATATGTAGGCGAGACAGGCAGAGATCTTGCAGTCCGCCTGAATGAGCATCGAAATGCCTCTAACAGAGACGATGTAAGGTACGCCTGTGTCCTCCACAGAGACTCCACGGGGCATTTGATGAACTGGAACGAGGCACAACTCGTTCTCACCGAACCAGACCTCAGACGCCGACGGTGCCTAGAAGCCTCACTAATCACCGTCACCGACACTATAGAACGCAACACTGGAAACTACAAAATTTCAAAAACATTGGCATACATGATACTTAAGCAGCACCAACCCAACAACACAGGAGTCACATGATTTCATCGTCTACTGGTCCTCATCATAGGCAGAGGTTGTTTTGATAAGGACCTGCCTCGCATGGGCCAGTAGGCCTTCTACAGTGTTCCTCCATTCTTATGTTCTTATGACTTTCCTCAGGTCACGTGCGTCACATCTCACTCTCCGCCTATATATATAATGTCTTTCTACCTCTGTATGTTAGAAGTGATCAAGGTCCCAGGACCGAAACGTTTTCTAATAAATATGTTATAGTGTTTGCTTACGTGTCTTTCTAAACCAACTTGTCGGTATTTATTACCAAGGTTTATACCAAGTCTAAAGTCACCTACCGGCTTATACCACTGACTCAACCTAGTCAGGTCCACGTCACATCCACTTAAGGAAGGAGCACAGCATTAGACCTACTAGCACAAGCTCGTCTGGCCCAACTCACGCCCACTCATGTATTTGTAAGACTACACAACGTTATAGCTTCTATGACGGTACTCGGGAGTTTGTTTCACTCATCCACAACTCTATTACCAAACCAGTGCTTTCCTATATCCTTCCTGAATCTGAATTTTTCTAACTTGAAACCATTGCTGCGAGTCCTGTCTTGGTTAGATGTTTTTAGCACGCTATTTATATCCCCTTTATTTATTCCTGTTTTCCATTTATACACCTCGATCATACCTTCCCCTCCCCCGAACTCTACGCCTTTCTAGAGTGCAGATTCAGGGCTCTGTCTATCCTCATAGGGAAGATTAAACCACAATGTTAATTATTTTATATTAAAGCATCGGCCGTTTCCCACCAAGGCAGGGTGACCCAAAAATGAAGAAACACTCATCATTCACCCCACCACTGTCTTGCCAGAGGCGAGCCTACACTTCAGTTATAAAACTGCAACATCAACACGCGTCCTTCAGAATGCAGCTACTTTACTTCCCACTGCCAGGACTCGAGTCCAGACTGCTGGTTTCCCTGGATCCTTTCATAAATGTTACCTTGCTCACAGTCCAACGGCACGTCATTAAAACTGTCTCCATTCGCTCATTTCTAATATGCTCATGCTTGCTTACCGGAAGTCACACCACTCATACACAAAACCACCTTTACCCCCTCCAATCTTTCCTAGGCCGACCCCTACCCCGCCTTCCCTCCACTTCAGATTTATATGCTCTTCATATCATTCTCCCCTTAAGGGAGGTTCCTTGACGTTGGTGAGGGGCTCTTGAGGTAGGGAATTGGATCTGTGCTCCGGTTCCCTGAAATGAGCATGAATACCTTCCATCCCTCCCCACAACATGCGCTGTATAATCCTACGGGTTTAACGCTCCCCCATGATTATAATTATGAAAATGCAAATCATTCTATTTAGTTCCATCCTCTCTAAATATTCGAACCAAATCAACAACCCATCCTCAGCCCTTTTAGTAAACCTGCACCTCCTCCTAATTTCCACACTACGAATTCTCTGCATTATATTCACACCACACATTGCCCTCAGACATGACATCACTGCCTCCAGCCTTCTCGTTGTTGCAACATTCACCACTCATACTTCACACCAATATAAGAGAGGCGGTATAACTATACTTTCATTCAGTCTCCACAGGCTCCTCTGTGCACCACTCGCATTTTTACCCCTCATCAATTCTATGATTCACTTCGTTTTACATAGGCCCATCTGCTGACAAGTCCACTCCCAAATATGTGAATACATTTAATTACTCCATACTCCCTCCTTCCATTCTGATATCCAATCTTTCATTACCTAAATATTTTGTTATCTTCATCATCTTCATCTTTCCTATGTTCACTTTTAATATCCTTCTTTTACATACCCTTCCAAACTCGTCCACCAACCTCTGCGACTTCTCTTCAGAATTTCTCACAAGCACAGTATCAGCAAAGATCAACTGTGACAACTCCGTCTTTGTGCTAGATTTTTTATCTTTTAATCCCACTCCTCTTGCCAACACCCGGGCATTCACCTCCCTTAAAACGCCATCTATAAATATATTGAACATCCATGGTGACATCATGAGGCCTGGTCACAGACCGGCCCGCGGGGGCTTTGACCCCAGAAACCTTCACTAGGTATACATCACACATCCTTATGTGATGTATACTTTTACTGGGAAATAATCTCCCTCCTACTTACTCTAACCTGAGCCTCGCTATCCTCGTAAAAACTCTTCACTGCTTTCAGTAACCTACTCCTATTCCATACATTTGCAACATCTGCCATATCACCTCCCTATCCACCCTATCATACACCTTTTCCAAATCCATAAATGCAACAAAAACCTCTTTACTCTTATCTAAATACTGTTCACATATATTTTTCACTGTAAACACTTGGTCTACCCAACCATTATCCTTCCTAAAGTCTCCTTGTTCATCTGCGATCATGTTCTCCGTAAAAACTTTTCCATACACTTTACCAGGTATACTCAATAGGCTTATTCCCTTATAATTTTTACACTTTTATTCATTTTGCCAGCAGTAACAGCCTAGTTGATCAGGCCCTGATCCATCGGGAGGCCTGGTCATGGACCGGGCCGCGGGGGCGTTGATCCCCGGAATAACCTCCAGGTAACCTCCAGGTATGCCTTCTTCCACTCCATAGGTAGCTAATCCTCTTCCATACAATTTTTAAAACAAACACTATCCACCCCAAAACTATATCCCTTCCTGCTTTTAACATTTCTATCCTTATCCCATAAATTCCAGCTGCTTTACCTCCTTTCATTCTACCCATTTCCCCCACACTCACAAGTGGCTCTTCCTCACTCTTATAAGATGTTGTACCTTCCTGCCCAATACACGTAATCACAGCTTCCCTGTGTTCATCATTTAACAGTTCCTCAAAAAATTCCCTTAATCTTTCTCTACTTCCCCATCTAATAACTCTCCTGTCCTATTTTTAGCTATCAATTCTATTCGTTCCCAAGGCTTTCTCGGCTTATTAATCTCACTCCAAAATTTTTTCTTATTCTAAACAAAATTTGTTGATAGCATCTCACCCACTCTCTCATTTACTCTCCTTTTAAATTCCCTCACCAGTCTTTGTCTATCCATATACTCCTCCCTGCTTGTATTATTTCTACTTCGTAAAATCCTCTCATATGGTAATTTTTTCTCGTCATTCCACCACTCTTCTTTTCTCCCTCACCCACTTCCCTATAACCACAAACTTCTGCTGAACACTAACACTACATTCTTAAACCTACCCCAGCCCCTCAAGGGAGGTCCCTTGACGCTGGTGAGGAGCTCTTGATCTAGGAAATTTTATCTGTGCTCCGGCAACCTGAATTGAGCCTGAATACCTTTCACTCCCCCCACGCGCTGAATAATCCTACGGGTTTAGCGCTCCCCCATGATTATAATAATTAAACCTACCCCATACCTCTTTAACTTCAATTCCTATACTCTCACTAGCCCATATTAATTTTTATTATTTTCTTATTAACACATCGGTAGTTTCCCACCAAGGCAGGGTGGGCCGAAAAAGAAAAACTTTCATTATTCACTCCATCACTGTCTTGCAAGAGGCGCACCGACGCTACAGTTAAAAAGCTGCAACATTAACACCCCCTCCTTCAGAGTACAGGCACTGTACTTCCCATCTCCAGGACTTGAGTCCGGCCTGCCGGTTTCCCTGAATACCTTCATAAATGTTACCTTGCTTACACTCCAACAGCACGTCAAGTCCTAAACATTTGTTTCCATTCGCTCCTTTCTATCACACTCACACATTTTTGCTAGAAGTCCAAGCCCTCCACACACAGAACCTCCTTTACCCCCTCCCTCTAAACTTTCCTAGGCCTACCTCACCTTCCCTCCACTACAGATTTATACACTCGCGAAGTCGTTCTATTTTGTTCCATCCTCTCTATAAGTCCGAACCATCTCAGTAACCCCTTCTCAGCCCTCTGGATAATAGTTTTGGTAATCCCACCCTCTTCAAGGGGGGCTCCTTGGCGTGGTGAAGAGGCTCTTGGTCTGAGGAATTAGACCTGTCGGTCTTCTTCCTCAGACCGAACCTAATTACCCCCCAATCTCCCCTCCCCTATCCCATCCTCCCCATCCTCTCCTTTTTCCTTTCCTCCTCCTCCTCCCCACCCCTCCCTTTTGACCTTCCTCTTTTTGGCCTTTGGGATTTCTCCCACAGGCGCGCTAGTTCCTAGGTAGGGGAAAGGATACCGGGGTCCATCCCATTCCGTTGAGGTTCTTGGCGGTGGCGTAGTTTGCCGTGGAATCTGGATCGCCTGGGGATGTCCCGATCCCTCTCCGGTATCCCGGAGTAGCTTTGGGTGTCTTTCGGGCGACGGGTGTATCTCTGGAAGCCACCTTTCGGATTCCGGGGGTGGTGGCTGAAGGAGGTATGCTTTGTGGCGGATATCCGGCCGCCCTCTCTTTTGTCCACCGAGGTAGCTCGGCAGATGTGAGGTTGCTATCCTGGATTGTTAGTTTACTAGCATGATGGGTAGGGTAGGCAGGGTTCCATGCTGCATCTGCGTACTTGCGGTGCTGAGGTCCTCTTGGGCGCGGAGGGAGATTTCTGGCCCTTTCATTCCTCCCAGGAACTATCCCGCCCCGGTCCCCCTTTTTTTTTTTTTTTATTTTTATTTTCTTTTCTTCTTTCTTTTTTTTCTTAAAAACAAAAGAAAGAAGTAACCTAAACATGGCAGCCTAGTCCTTTAACTACTACCCCTGGCCCTTCTTGATACCGCACCCCGTTCTGACCCCGCCTCGTCTTTGGACCACTCTTCAGACACTCCTCTGCCTCTGTACCTCTTGCCCGGGGCTGTTTTCTCACCCGCTTCAGGTACTGAGGCCTCGACTGACCCTTCGATTATCGGACCTTCACTCTCCTCTGACTATGCTTCCCGGGCCCCTCCCTCTACGGTGCGGCAATTTTCAAATCGCCGACCCGTTCCACGTCGGACCAACTCTGGTCCCACGCCTAAACGACAACGACAATTACCTGCTGATGATACTTCTCCACCTTCTCGTTCTTCTCAGAAACGATCGACACGTCCTTCACTACCTTTCCACGCTCAGTTTCAGACTGAACAATGGACTAAATTCTTCACTTTACGACCGACTTCCTCTACTGCCTATCTTTCTGACCACAGTATTGGCAAGGCACTCCTACGCCATGTTGGTAAAGATATTTCTTTTCATGCTCTTAAGAGCGGTATGCTCATCATCACCGTACAGAATGCTACCCAGGCTCATGAGCTCTCTCGTCTTTCCCATATCGATACTGTTCCTGTCACTCTTGAAAAACATCATTCCCTCAATTCTTGTAGTGGTACCGTCATTCTGCCCCATACCATAGTTCAACAAAATTTCCAGACATGTGGCACTGACATTCTAGAACAGCTGAAACTCCAAGATCTCCCAATCCTCAAGGTAGACACTTACGTTCTTCCTGCCCGCGGGTGGAGACGATACCCTAGCAATGTGGCTCGTTTAACTTTTGACAGCCGAGAACTCCCATCCTCAGTTTATATAGCAGGACATCGGTTACAAGTTCGAAAGGTGATCCTTACACCACAACAGTGTAGAAATTGCTGGCGATTTGGCCATCCAGCGAAATATTGCAGATCTATCGCCGAATGCCCAGTCTGTGGTGCCGATGACCATTCTAATACGTCTTGCAATCGATCTCCCTCTTGCTTAACTGTCATGAGGCTCACCTTCGTACTCTCGCCGTTGTCAAGTCTATTTAAACGAGCGGGAAATCCGTTACCTCAAAGAGACAGAAGGTCTCCCTTATGCCATGGCAGTTTCTCATCTTCGCCTCCAAGGGAGACTCCCACGTGTTTCTTATTCCCGTGTTTCAAAACGTCCCCCCACTTCTGGTATCCCATCTTCTACACCCACCTCTGTGGTTACCTCTCCCATAGTCACTCCTGTATCTAATCCTTTTGCTGTCCTCGGCTCAGACGTCCTTACTTCAACGCCTCAGTCTGATCTCGCTTCTTCGTGTTCTCTCTCACAAGCCTCAGTATCGACGAGACCTCGTACGACACCTCCTCCCAATCGTCCCTCTACTTCTCAAAAGTCAAAAAAAGGTCCGTTAACACCTCCTACCCATCTTCCACCTCCTCATTTTACCCTCCCTGTCTCTGCCCCTGGTTCTCCCCCTCTCACTGGCTCAGTTACAAGTGTAGAGGTTCACCCTCCTCCTCGTATTGTATCTTCCTCCCCTGTTCCCTCCCAAGTTTCTTCCTCTTCTGCCACCTCCCAGGTTTCTGCCTCTTCTGTCCCCTGCCATGCTTCTCCAGTTCCCTCCACCCTTTCGCCCCCCCCTACCTTGGTACAGTCCAATACAGTTCCAATCTTTACTCATCCTCCCCCTACCATTTCCAATATTGTCTCCCATACGACGTCTCTGAATTCCGAAACACTTGAAGCAATCTCTGAATATATTGCAGAGGCCAAACCATCAATGGACACTGATCCACCTTCCGCTCTTTCTCTCTCCTCTTCTCCATCTGCGCAACTCCTTTCTTCACAGTGCACCATTCCTTCGCTGCTTGAACGTTTTCCACTGCCTCCGCATGTGGACTTTTCTAACCCCTCTAGTCCGTAGGAAACCTCACCTGCGGATTTCAAGTATCTTTATCATTGCCAATCATGGCCTATTTACAGTGGAATATACGCGGCCTCGGGTAATCGGGGTGAGCTTCAGATGTTATTCTCCCAG
Organism: Cherax quadricarinatus; assembly: GCF_026875155.1. Classification (NCBI taxonomy): domain Eukaryota; kingdom Metazoa; phylum Arthropoda; class Malacostraca; order Decapoda; family Parastacidae; genus Cherax; species Cherax quadricarinatus. The sequence goes on along the minus strand of NC_069427.1, from coordinate 28,688,381 downwards.
TTTGCCCCTGTTGGTGTTTGCTTACAGGAACCAAAATTACACTCTGCTGTTATTTCTCCCATCTCAGGCTATAATTTATTGTATTCTTCAGACCCTTTTCCTGATGGGACCTTTAATGAGAGTGCCCTTCTTCTACGCACTGATATTCCGTACCATCAGCTATTTGTGCATACTTCGCTGCATTACACAGCAGCCCGTATCCACTTACATAGGTGGTATACGCTCTGTTCTTTATATCTCTCTCCTTCTCGGGCATTATCTATTCCGGATATTGCCTTTCTTGTTTCATCATTACCGCCACCGATTCTGTTACTTGGTGATTTTAATGCCCACCATTTCCTCTGGGGGGGTCTCACTGTGATTCCCGTGGAATTCAGTTAGAGGCTTTTCTTACCACCCACCCCCTCCATGTTTTAAATACAGGTACTCACACCCATCTTGATCCTCGGACTCATGCTCTCTCTTGCATCGATCTCTCAGTCTGCTCTTCCTCCGCCGCATTAGACTTCACTTGGTCTGTTCTCCCGGACTTACATGACAGCGATCATTTCCCAATCATTCTTACTTCCCCTTCATATTCGCCACCTCTTCGCACCCCACGCTGGCAATTTGATCGGGCAAATTGGAGCCTTTACTCACACCTAACTGTTTTTAAAGAGCTTCCTTCTTCGTCCTCCATCGATGAGCTTTTACACCTCTTCTCGTCCTCCGTTTTCACCGCAGCTTCTCATTCTATACCCCAAACTTTGGGCATTCATTCTCAGAAATGCGTGCCTTGGTGGTCTCCTGCTTGTGCTCGTGCAGTACGTTTGAAACGCGCTGCATGGGGCAGGTATCGGTACAATAGAACCACAGAGAGACTCCTTGATTTTAAACAGAAGCGTGCGATCGCTCGCCGTGTCATCCGTGACACTAAACGCACTTGCTGGCGAGATTATGTCTCCACCATCACCTCTGCTTCCTCTATGAGTGCAGTCTGGAAAAAAGTACGAAAACTGAGTGGTAAATATTCTCCTGACCTGGCTCCTGTTCTGCGGGTTGCCGGTGTTGATATAGCAAACCCACTAGATGTTGCCAATGAAATTGGCAATCATCTGGTCCGTATTTCTCAGGGACTCCATCTATGCCCCTCATTTCTTTCCTCAAAGTCTGCCAGAGAGTTAGCACCCTTGGACTTTTCTTCTCTCAGAGAAGAACAGCATAATGTGCCTTTTACACTTCAAGAACTGGAGGCAACACTCTCAGCTTGTCGATCATCGGCAGCTGGGCCCGACGACATTCATATTCGTATGCTACAACATTTACATCGGTCAGCCCTTGCAGTCCTATTACGCCTTTACAATCTTATTTGGTCACAAGGAGTTCTTCCACAGCTGTGGAAATCTGCCATTGTTCTCCCTTTCCGCAAACCAGGCACTACGGGACATGAAACCTCCCACTATCGTCCCATTGCTCTTACCAGTGCAGTTTGCAAAGTAATGGAACGCCTAGTAAATAGACGCTTAGTGTGGTATTTAGAGACGCACAACAGTCTCTCCACTCGTCAATATGGCTTTCGTAAGGGACGTTCTACCATAGACCCCTTACTACGCTTGGATACGTATGTTCGTAATGCCTTTGCGATTAACCACTCAGTTATTGCCATATTTTTTGACCTTGAGAAGGCATATGACACAACTTGGAGGTATAATATTTTAGCCCAAGCCCACTCCTTAGGCCTTCGAGGCAATCTACCATCCTTCCTTAAGAACTTTTTAACTGACAGGCATTTCCGTGTTCGGGTTAATAATGTGCTCTCCCCGGACTTTATCCAAGCTGAAGGTGTCCCCCAGGGATGTGTTCTGAGCACAACACTTTTTCTCCTTGCTATTAATGATTTGGCCTCTAGTCTTCCATCAAATATTTGGTCATCACTCTATGTTGATGACTTCGCTATTGCCTGTGCAGGCGCTGACTGTCACCTCATTACAGTTTCTCTCCAACATGCAGTCGACCGTGTTTCCAATTGGGCCACCACACGTGGGTTTAAATTTTCCAGCACTAAAACCCACCAAATTACTTTCACTAGACGCTCTGTCATCTCCGATCATCCTTTGTACCTCTATGGCTCCCGTATCCCTGAACGTGATACAGTCAAGTTTCTGGGCCTCCTCTTTGATCGTAGGTTATCCTGGAAACCTCACATTACCTCTCTGAAGGCAACTTGTCACAGCCGGCTGAACCTTCTTAAAACCCTTTCTCATCTTTCATGGGGAGCTGATCGTCGAACCCTCCTTCGCCTACATTCCACCCTTATTTTATCGAAACTTGATTATGGTGACCAGATCTATTCAGCGGCATCTCCTGCTACTCTCTCTAGCCTTAACCCCATTCATCACCAAGGATTACGTTTATGCCTTGGTGCTTTTCGCTCTTCCCCTGTCGAGAGCCTCTATGCAGAAGCGAACGTTCCATCCTTATCCGATCGCCGTGATGCCCATTGCCTGCGCTACTATGTACGCTCTCATGATCTCCGCAATCCTTCCATTTATAGAATGGTCACTGATATTAGTAGACATTCTTTATTTGTTCGCCGCCCCTGTTTACTCCGTCCCTTCTCTCTTCGCCTTCATTCGCTCTTGTCTTCTCTGCAACTACCACCTTTCTATGTACATGTAGCATCTCACTTTTCCCTACCCCCCTGGGAAGTTCCAGCTGTTCGAGTCTGTTCTTTCTCCCTCCCTTGCTCGAAAGCCCAACTGTCTACGGTCGCTTCCCGCTCTCTTTTTCTTGACCACTTTCACTCTCATTTTCATGCCATTGCTGTGTACACAGATGGCTCTAAGTCTTCTGACGGCGTAGGATTCGCAGCAGTGTTTCCGGACAGCGTCGTACAAGGGCATTTACTATCTTCGGCTAGTATTTTTACTGCTGAATTATATGCCATCCTTACAGCACTTATCCGTATTGCATCTATGCCTGTGTCATCATTTGTGGTTGTCTCAGACTCCCTTAGTGCTTTACAGGCTATACAAAAATTTGATACACCTGGCCTGGTCTCAGACCGGGCCGCGGGGGCGTTGAGCCCCGGAACTCTCTCCAGGTAAACTCCAGGTAACCCCTTAGTCCTCCGTATCCAACTTTGGCTACGCCGCATCTTTACCAAGCATAAAGATATTGTTTTTTGTTGGGTCCCTGGTCATGTTGACGTACAGGGCAATGAACAGGCAGACACTGCTGCGCGGTCAGCAGTACATGACCTACCAGTTTCTTATAGAGGTATTCCATTTACGGACTATTTTGCTGCAATATCTTCCCACCTTCACACCCGTTGGCAACAACGTTGGTCTACTATGCTCGGCAACAAACTTCAATCTATTAAACCGAGTATAGGTTACTGGCCGTCTTCTTATCACCAGTGTCGAGGTTGGGAGACTACTCTCTCCCGTCTTCGCATTGGCCATACTCGTCTTACTCATGGATATCTCATGGAGAGGCGTCTTGCTCCTCTCTGTGAGAATTGCCAAGCTCCATTATCAGTCATCCACATTCTGTTGGACTGCCCACTTCATCAACGAGCACGCAGAATTTACCTCTGTCGTCGTCTTCGCTCCGCTGCTCTCTCTTTACCTTCCCTTCTCGCTGATGGACCCACCTTTCATCCGGACTCTCTCATTGACTTTTTGACAACAACTGACTTACTTCACAAATTCTGATACCTTCAGCCCTTTCTACTTCAATCTCTTGCTACCCTCTACCCCCGTACTATCTCCTGCCCCGCTGTTTTCTGTAACTGGCTGATCATCCCTCCTCCCTTCTGCCATCCAATACCCTCGCTTCCTTCCCTACCCTGCAGCGCTGTATAGCCCTTGTGGCTTAGCGCTTCTTTTTGATTATAATAATAATAATTGGTAATCCCACACCTCCTCCTATTCCCCAAACCACAGATTCTCTGCATTGTATTGACACCACCCATTGCCCTCAGACATGACATCTCCTTTGCCTCCAGTCTTCTCCTTGTTGTAACATTCACCACCCATGCTTCACACCCATATAAGAGCGTTGGTATAAGTATACTTTCATACAGTCCCCTCTTTGCTTTCATGGATAATGTTCTTTGTCTCCACAGATTCACCCTTTTCCCCTCGTCAATTCTATGATTCACCTCATCTTTCATAGACCCTTCTGCTAAGATAAGATTTTCTTCGGATTTTTAACCCCGGAGGGTTAGCCACCCAGGATAACCCAAGAAAGTCAGTGGGTTATCGAGGACTGTCTTATTTCCAGTGGGGTCCTCAATCTTGTCCCCCAGGATGCGACCCACAACAGTCGACTAACGCCCAAGTACCTATTTGCTGCTAGCTGAACTTGACAACAGGTGTAAGGAAGCAGGTCGAAATGTTTCCAACCCGCCGGGAATCGAACGCGGGCCCTGTGTGTGAAGCGAGAGCATTAGGCATGAGGCCACAGGGGCACTCCGCTGATAGGTTCGCTCCCAGGTATCTGTATACATTCACCTCCTCCATACTCTCTCCCTCCAATCTGATATCCAGTCTTCCGTTACCTAATTTTTTTTATCCTCATCACCGTACTCTTTCTTTGACATACCCTTCCAAACTCATCAACCAACCTCAGAATCTCCCAAAAGCACAGTGTCATCATCAAAGAGCAACTGTGACAACTCGCACTTTGTGTTAAATACTTTATCTTTTAAACTCACACGTCTTGCTAACACCCGAGCAGAGCATTCACTTCTCTTACAACTGCATTTATTAATGTATTGAACAACCACTGTGACAACACACATCCCTGTCTAAGGCCTACTTTTACTGGGGAATAATTTCCCTCTCGCCTACATATTCTGACCTGAGTCTCACTATAATGTTCACTGCTTTCAATAATCCACCTCATATTCCATACATTCGCAGCATATGTCACATTGCCTCCCTATCCACCCTATCATACTCGTATTCCAAATCCATAAATGCAACAAAAGCATCTTTACCCTTATCTAAATACTGTTCAGCTATATGTTTCACTGTAAACACTTGGTCAATTCACCCCCTACCCTTCCCGAAGCTTCCTTGTTCATCTGCTATCCTGCTTTCCGTCTTACTCTAAATTCTTTCAATAATAACTCTACCATACACTTTACCAGGTATACTCAACAGACCTATTCCCCTACAATTTTTATACTCTCTTTTGTCCCCTTTGCCTATATACAAAGGAGCTATGCATTCTCTCTGCCAGTTCCTAGGTACCTTACCCTCTTCCATACATCTATCAAATAAAAGCACTAACCACTCCAGAACTATATCTTCGCTTGCTTTTAACATTTTTATCTTTATTCCATCAATACCAGCTGCTTTACCCACTTTCATTCTACCCACTGCCTCGCGAACTTCCCCCACACTCAACTGGCTCTTCCTCACTCCTACAAGATGTTATTCCTCCTTGCCCTATACACGAAATTACAGCTTCCCTATCTTTATCAACATTTAACAGTTCCTCAACATATTTTTTCCATCTTCCCGATACCTCTAACTCTCTATTTAATAACTCCCCTCTCCTATTTTTAACTATCAAATCCATTCGTTCCCTAGGCTTTCTCAACTTATTAATCTCACTCCAAAACTTTTTCTTATTTTCAAACAAAATTTGTTGATAACATCTCACCAACTCTCTCATTTGCTCTCTTTTTACATTGATCCACCACTATCTTAACCTCTCTTTTTCTCTCCATATTCTCCCCTCTCCTTGAATCACTTCTGTTTTGTAAAAACCTCTCAGATGTAACTTTTTCTCTCTTACTACTCTTCTTACATCATCATTGCACCAATCACTGTAATTCCCTCCTGCACCCACTTTCCTGTAACCACAAACTTCTGCTGAACACTCTAACACAATAGTATTGCTAAACTTACCCCATACATCTTCAACCCCATTGCCTGTACTCACACTAGCCCGTCTGTCCTCAAACAGTTGTTTATATCTTACCGTAACTGCTTCCTCCTTTAGTTTATGAACCTTCATCTCTCTTACTTGCTGCTTCCATTTTCCTTGTATCCCATCTACCTTTTACTCTCACTGTAGCTACAACTAAAAAGTGATCTGATATATCTGTGGCCCCTCTATAAACATGTACATCCTGAAGTCTACCCAACAGTCTTTTATCTACCAATACGTAGTCCGACAAACTACTGTCATTACGCCCTATATCATATCTTGTATATTTATTTATCCTCTTACCTACCACACCCTCTCTAAACTTTTCTCATACTTCAGCATTTAGGTCCCCTACCACAGTTACCCTCTCATTTGGTTCAAAAGTTCCTACACACTTGCTTAACATCTCCCAAAATCTCTCTTCTACACTCCTCTCTTCTGCTGCATACACAATTATGACCCCTTTTTTTTGCATCCGACCCTTATTTTAATACACATAATCCTTGAATTTATACATTTTTATTCCCTCTTCACTCTCCATAACTGATCCTTCAACATTATTGCTACCCCTCCCTTAGCACACTCAAATACTCTTTACTTAATCCCATTTATTTCTCCCAACTGAAATTCCCTTCCCCCTTCAGCTTCGTTTCGCTTAAAGCTAGGACATCCAACTTCTTTTCATGTTATGAAATCATTTCTTTCTTATCATCCTCACTACATCCACGCACATTAATATTAACAGTAATTTACTTCTCATCCCTAGTGGGAATTAACAGCTAAACTTTTCAGGAGGGTTGGGTAAGCGGAACAATTTCTAACTTACTAACAAAGCTACTTGATACATGAATAAAAGCTTAATCCACTTAGAAAAAGATTGTAGACGAAGCTTAGGCCATTCTGAACTAGTGTTAATTCGCAGCTCATCATTTCAGAGTTCAGTTGTGACCGTGGTCCAGAAAGGACTGTAACGTCTTGATTTATCACAAGTGTGGATTTTTACGAACGGTTCTAGCCACGTTATTATGACTTGTGTTCCTCAGAAGCTCAGTCATTTGATGATCAGATATGGTATTAAGTTTTTTTTGTAACCTTTTGAGTAACTCGGCAATGCAAGTTCCAAAGTAATGCTATAACTTCATATATTATTTAAATTACAGTGCACAATTCTGGTATCCATCTTCACCCCGCTTTTTAACCTAGTGACAAGTGTGCCGAGTTTAACGTTGCCTGGGTTCCCAGAGACACCTTGCTGCCAGAAGTCTCACCGTTAATTTTTAATTTGCTGACCTGTGGGTGTTCCGTGGCTCGGTTGGAAGCGCACTTGGCTCACACGCTTGAGTGTCTGTGGCTCGATCCTTGGCCGGGTGGAAACGTTGGGCATGTTTCCTTACACTTGTTGCTCCTGTTCACCTAGCAGTAAGTAGGTGCCTGGGTGTTAGTCATTTGTTGTGGGTCGCATCCTGGGGTGTGGTAGTATACCTTAGATAGGCCTGAGGCTTTGAAATGAGCTAAGGTAGAATAACAGCTCTTAGCCTGTAAAACTGATCTGTGAATAAAAATTATACCTAAGGTAACCTTGCAATTTAACCATTTTAAGAGTCTGTACATATGAACCTTTCACAAATTGACGATAAATAATGATTTAGAAAACGAACGGTGTAACATGACGAAGGGATAAGACATAATCTTGAGGCATACAGTTATTGGTAGGGTGAGGGAGGGGGGGGGGGGTATGTAGTGTGTAGATGGTATGATGTGGGATGTGTGCGTGTTGCGTGTAGTATATGGGTTGGTATGTAGGACTGTGCGTGTATGTATGGTGTGTAAGTTGGTGCACATTGTCAGCATGGATCGAATCTCAGCTCCTAGCTCAACCTTGTTGATTACTTGATCGGCAAAGCAGATTTCTGGAGCATTGTTGCTCATATCTAGTAGAGAAGTTGTGCGCTGAGTTTTCCTCCCGCGCTTCCTCATCCACGTCATTCTATTTTCAATCTCTCGATAGTAAGGAAAATTTTCCAAGCATTACTATGACTCGGGTCTTCAGCCTCAATCTCTCCACTTGATCCTGGCGCTTTTAAACAGTATGTATTGGGTTTCCCTGTCATTTCACTTTTAAGAATTTTTGCATATCGTAATCATGTCGTCAGGTTCAGCTTCATCAACATCTCATAGGGCAGTCCTCTTGGTATTGGTACTAGCCTAGATGTAAACCTTTGCAACTTTTCCAGCTTCGTCACTTGCTTAATCAAATGTAGGTTCCATGATACTGCCACGTACTTGATTCTCTTAATATTCGTAATATAAGGTTCTGAAGGCTACTTTATTAAAGTTTATGAATGTTATTCTGAGGATTGCCAATCTTGTATATTCCACTGATGCTATAAGGTCTATATGTATTTCTGGCTATATGGTTTACTTAAAATCTTCTCTTCAAGTTCTCTAATATTCTTTTCCTTACTAGACGTTTTAGGAGTATGTTTGTTAGAGATGAAGGTCTGTAGATCAGTGCCATTTGTTTATTGTCCTTTTATATAAGGTGTCCACATTTGCCCTATTCATAATATCTGGCACTTGTCCTGAATTTAGAGATTTGATGTATACGTTTCCTTTGTCTTTTGTTGGGTAGTGAATTATAGATCATTGGAACTATTAATTTGATTTTCTGACATTCCAATACCTCCTATAAGTTTCCTCCAGGTTTCCTTGATTTTCACCTCTCCAGTGCTGTGTCACCACCAGTGCTGTGTCACCACCAGTGCTGTCCACAGTGCGTGTCACCACCAGTGCTGTGTCACCACCAGTGCTGTGTCACCACCAGTGCTGTGTCACCACCAGTGCTGTGTCACCACCAGTGCTGTGTCACCACCAGTGCTGTGTTACCACCAGTGCTGTGTCACCACCAGTGCTGTGTCACCACCAGTGCTGTGTCACCACCAGTGCTGTGTCACCACCAGTGCTGTGTCACCACCAGTGCTGTGTTACCACCAGTGCTGTGTCACCACCAGTGCTGTGTCACCACCAGTGCTGCTGCATTTTAGGAATATCGCATTTGCTATTCATAAGGTTTCATCACTGTATCTGTTACAGTATTAGTTTTCATCTCTTACTCTCTCATGATTTTACATTTTTTAGTGACTCAGGATCTGAGTAGCGAAGAAAGGGGGTGTTGTGTGTGTATGTGTGGGCTGGTGTGTTGTGTGAGCCGGAGTATGGGTTAGTTTTAGGAGTTGTGTAAAACAACAATGAACATTGTCTCCACTATGATCAGAACAGACTGTTTCTGTACAATATAACACCAACTCTGTTATCATAATATAGCTAAATTTTTTAAATTTTTAAAAATATCATTAAATGTCAAAAATGATACATCCAGATATGAACACAACGCAAGGTGTTTTATAAGAAGATAAGAATAGATGAATAAGGCACATGTGAAATTCTTGGGAGGCTTTACTGAATATATAGAATAATACTGGAGACGATGGAAGACGTGAATAGGTAATCTGAATTGATCAGTATAGCCCCCCGCCCCCAAGCCTTGATATATCTAAAGCAGAAGCATGAAGATAGTAACTCATATACTGGGGACAGACAAAGTGAAGCAATTGAAGTCACATGCTAATAAATAACACATGTGCGACACTTAAGTATCTTAATAACCAAATATTTCACCAACGCAGCAAGCTTCTTCAGTCAAATATAGGCGAATATAACTCTGGAGATAATTTTTATGTCTTTGCAAACCTTGAGATTTTATATTTACAATAGTGGGTTGCAATGCAAAGAAAGCCTCTAATATGCCTAGGCATTATGGCCCAAATTAACATTATTGGCTTACAGACTACTTAACACTAAGGATTTTATCATAGTTGTACAGTAGTACAGTAATTACTTCGTAGATGAACAGTAGATTATTATATAATAGCAGGAAACTTGAACTGATTCGTGTCTCAGACTTGAAGTCAGATGGTCAGTCTTTTTATCAATGCTGAGAGACTGATAACCTCAAAATTACGTTTTCGATTGCCTCCAGTGTAACTACATTCTCTTGTATTGGACAGAATCAGCCTTAAGTAGTCTCTGCAGTTTGACAAGTTTAATTTTTCACTCGCTGTTCAAATTTCAAAGTGTTCCAGAATTTCATTTTATGTGGAGAAATTTTTTCGGGGGGGGGGGGGGGGGGGTATCAGCCCATTTCAGCCTCTTTTAGCCCCCTGAGGGACTCAGCCCTTCAGAGGGCTGATAGCCTCTCTTGCTTCCACTTGATGAACAGTTTACTTTGAAACATGTTCATGCCGGAGTGTCACGCCACTACTTGCAAGAGACCAGTGTTGTAGGGGTTTGTGGGTTAATGAGAGAAAATAATCTCTTACCTTAACAGGTTTATATTAAGGAAAACCCTGCACCCACTTCATTTACAAGCAATCATAGTACTAGGGGGAGAGAGCACAACTTTGTAGTACCCACAGTCAGTGGCCAGGCTTCAAACACCTTTTATTGTACAGCAATAAAGGAATGGAACAGACTACCCACAAATGTCAAGGTCAGTCATAGCTTGAACCAGTTCAAGAAGACTGCCAAAAAGTGTCTGATGAATGAAGCAACAGAAAGGGAGGGAAATGATTTTCTATTTTTTAGCTAAAATACGTGTAAATTTTACCTTATCCCCAGTAATGACCCTCGTATTGTTTGATTTGTCGTAATGACCCTCGGGTAGTAGATAGTCTTAATGACCCTCGTATTGTAGATAGTCTTAATGACCCTCGTGTAGTAGATAGTCTTTTTAGTATGATAATAAGATGTTATCTTCATTATAGAATAATAAGAAAATATTATAACCTTTATATTATAATAATAAGGTAAAAGGACCCCAATGGAAATAAGTCACTCTGTCTGACTTTTTTGGGTTATCCTAGGTTCTCTACACATATGCTGCTATGTATGATAATTCTATGTAACTGTATTGTGTATACCTGAATAAATTTACTTACTTACTTACTTACTTATAAACTTTCGTTTATGCCCAGACAACAAGAAATCAAGCATCTTGTGTTGCTTCCTGTTGCAGCTCGGCAAAGAAGAAAAAATGCTGATTTCAGCAGATCCTTTGAAGTCAGTGACGCCCAAGGCAGCTGCGGCTGGATAGATCAGATTGTTTTAAAACCTGGTGTAGACAACTCGTGCTCCACGCTATAAGAATAGACAAAGACATTAGTGTGCGCGTGTTACTGTGCCTCAGATAACCTCCATATTCACGATAGAAAGATTACAGAGAAGTGTGCTAAGTTTCCTGTAGTGACATTACTGTGAAAAAGACAAATCTTGAACAGAGTAGTGTAACCGCACGTGTTGCAAATTTCCCGACGGAGTGGAAGACATTGCAACATTCTTTAAATGACACTTCTGCTTTTATCAAGCCACCCACATCTGTCACAAATGCTCACGCTTCAAGGGCAAGGTAGGTTTCAATCTTACTTGTTAAACAAGGGAGCTGCAGTTCTTGTAGACACAAGGGATTGAAATTGTCCTACAGACGGCAGTAATGGGCGAGCCATCGATCCCAAACCCGTAACATCAGCACTCAGTTGCTGAGATGTGATGAAATAACGCCCCTTTGGTGTAACTGTATACTTACACCTTCTTGTCCTCTACAGCCCTAAGGAGTGGAATTGACAGCTCCTCAAGACAACGACTTCGGGGATGTCTGCGAAAACGTGAACTGTCATTCACTCTAAGAACCTATGCAGTCTTTATCTTAATTGGTTTAGCTTGTTCCAGTTTCCCTACATAAGAATCTCTATTTATTTACTTCCATTGGCAAATTTGCGCTGACAAAGACAAGTGATAATTCATTCTTGTGGTAAGATACACCATTACCAATATAGATCGGAATTCTAAAAATAGGAATTGGAAACCAATATCCGGATTTGTTAGATAAAACTGACAATTTGTTGTCTACACAGATTAAAACGTATCCAAACCTTAAAATACTTGCATTTGTTTTTGTATTTTTTTTACAAGTTATTACACGAAAATTAAGATCCCACTGTAATGTAAGTGGTAAATTATCACCTACACATTCCAATAACAATATGAATTATCCTTTGACTAAAATACACCTGAACTGAAAATTTGAAGGCAATCGAGACATTTTCTCTTAATTACAGAGAAATCAATCATCAATGGTTTAATTATTATGCCGTGAATTTGGCACACTGGAGCCACCACTGCTTAAAATTGCCCAAACTTATATTTTTGTCAGTGGCATAATTTGTTAGCTTGAAGCCGTTCAGAAAAGTCCTTAAGTTACCACATGAAAAATATTATTACTAATTTTAAAATAAAATTGCCATATGGGAATTTGTACGACTTTATAATCAAATGTTTCTTTGTTGGATACACTACTGTTGAATGTTTTTGTTGGATACACTACTGTTGAATGTTTCTTTGTTGGATACACTACTGTTGAATGTTTCTTTGTTGGATACACTACTGTTGAATGTTTCTTTGTTGGATACACTACTGTTGAATGTTTTTGTTGGATACACTACTGTTGAATGTTTCTTTGTTGGATACACTACTGTTGAATGTTTCTTTGTTGGATACACTACTGTTGAATGTTTTTGTTGGATACACTACTGTTGAATGTTTCTTTGTTGGATACACTACTGTTGAATGTTTCTTTGTTGGATACACTACTGTTGAATGTTTCTTTGTTGGATACACTACTGTTGAATGTTTTTGTTGGATACACTACTGTTGAATGTTTCTTTGTTGGATACACTACTGTTGAATGTTTCTTTGTTGGATACACTACTGTTGAATGTTTTTGTTGGATACACTACTGTTGAATGTTTCTTTGTTGGATACACTACTGTTGAATGTTTCTTTGTTGGATACACCACTGTTGAATGTTTTTGTTGGATACACCACTGTTGAATGTTTTTGTTGGATACACTACTGTTGAATGTTTTTGTTGGATACACTACTGTTGAAAATCTCGAGCGGATTACAAGATACTCAAGCTATTGAGCTGATAATTTAAAGGAAGAAAATCCAACCTGACAACTACCTGAGGTATAATATTCTCTTTTGAGGAATGACTAATATTCCACCAGAGAAAATTAGGTCAATGCTGAAAAAGGATCTTTTTCTTCACCGCTTAAATTATTAGCAAGACTGGGGAATATTTTAAGGGGGACTGCCAAAAATGAGTTTTGTTTAAGTAAAGAAGTTTCAACATTGGAAATTTAATATTCTAGTGTTATACATATTTAAACTATTGCGTTCGTTTATTCCCTCTGGGAACGTTTAACATTCAATCAATATTCAATATATTATTGCCCATTAAGTGAGTAATATATATATATTAAAAAATTAATCCAATTAAGCTTTGTATCAGGTAGGTAACTGTCGTATTCAATAACAGAGGGAAGCTTAATTAACACGTCAAAGCGTATATACACAGACCTGTATATACGCTTTGACGTGGGTATATATGCTGAGAGATAATTTTCACTCCAGTATTTCATAATAAAGTATTTGTGACATTAACATTAAGGTAATCTGCTCTCTTATGACTTATACAGCCATTAGGCCTTAAGAGGAATATCAAGAATCCGGATAATAATAGTTTGTTAATTCATGTTAAGCGGTAAACCCAGGTGGGTCAATTATCACAAGACATGGTGGAGGCTTTATCCTCCGTCTGCTGAGAGCGAGACAGACGAGCTATCTGTATGTACTCATCCACATGATCGCAAGAATGTAGAAAGACTATGGAACAATACCCCTCAAGGAAGGTTCCTTGATTCTGGTGAGGGGCTCTTGATCTAGGGAATTGATTCTGTGCTCCAGTTCCCCAAATTAAGCCTGAATACCTTCCACGTCCCCCCCCCCACATGCGCTGTATAATTCTACGGATTTAGCGCTTCCCCCTTGATTATAATAATAAAAATAATGCGGAACAATACTGCAGTGAAAAGTTTGTCCTAGTGACCAGTAAATTCAGTCTGTCTAGTAACGATGTTTTCGCTCATTTCTGGATGGTGGTGGTGGGTCACAGGATGGTGGTGGGTTGCAGTGTGGTGGTGGTGGTGGTGGTGGGTCTCAGGGTGGTGGTGGTGTGGGGTTGCATGGTGGTGGTGGGTCTCAGGGCGGTGGTGGTGTGGAGGTTGCATGGTGGTGGGGGGGGTTCAGGGGGTGGTGGGGGCCCCATGTAGGGGTGGGGGGTTAAGGGGTGGTGGGGGTTGCTGGTGGTGGGGGTTTTCAGGGGGTGGAGGGGGGTGGGGGGTTTTGCAGGTGATGGGTCGGGGTGGTGGGGGGGTCCCAGGGTGGTGGGGGGGCCCCCCGGGTTAGGGTTGGTGGGGGCCCCGGGGTTTTATGGTGAGGGGGGGCCCAGGGGGTATGGTTGGATCCCCAGGGGGGGGGGTGGTGGGAAAAATTTTTTCTCCAGGGGGGGGTATCAGCCCCCTTCCCCTTTTCACCCCCTTTCAGCCCCGAGGGCCCAACCCTTCAGAAGGGGAAACATCAGTTTACTGCACAGCGAGAAATTTGATCCCAGATGCTGTACCAATTACGACGGGGTAAGCGCCACCGTCCGTGCAAGACCCCGTGTTTGAGTGTATTTTTAAAAGAAGCCCCTCCTTACCTTAACGGGAAAATTTAGGAAAATCCTGCCCCCCCTTTTTATTCCATGGTAAGATAGTGGACATTGTTATCTAGCTTAAGCAGCAAAAATCAAGCTTCTGCTTTGCTTCTGGGGAAGTGGCAGGAAGAAAAAAGTACTGGGACAGTTTTCCTTTATGTGCTGGGGGTATGACGGCATGGGTTTTTGTGAGTTTTCGATTACTTTTGACTCTATGAGGGGGACACTGATCCCAGGATAACCAAACAAAGAACGACTGGGGTTTGTGTGAAAAAAGTGTCTAAAAAACACAAAAAACATTACGAAAGTGTGATCAGCTTTTTCAGTGATAAGATTTTTAAACAATAAAGACAAATCTGGGGAAAAGGGGCCCAGTGTGGTTTTCCCCTAGACTATGGAAGACGTGGAACCCAAAGGAAACTTCAGCTTATCAAGTCACCGAAACCTTTTCAAAAGGGTGAAGAACGCCATGCCACGCTACAAGGAAAGGTAGGTTATAATTTCTTGTACGGGGGACTGCGCAGTTTTGAGTCACAAGGAGTTTGTAATCAACTATAGTCGGAGTGAGGTGCAAACTTTTGAGCCCAACAGTAATTTGTCACCCATCAGTGAATAAAATATGCTGCATAACACCCCCGGGGGGTAATTTATTTTTTTACATAAATGATTTTAAACGCCTGTTGAGAGATGAGCATGACAACAATTTTAAAAAACCGTCTGGGGGGTGGCTGTGTAGCGTACTGTCTTTTATCCCCTAATTTATTCCCTATATTAAAAATTATTTTTAGTGGTAAACCATTTTTCAACTGGGGGGGTCCCAGGGTGAAGGTGGTGGGGATCCCCCGGGGGGTGGTGAGGGTCCCCGGGGATGGTGGTGGTGGGGGGGCCCAGGGTGGGGTGGGGGGGGCCCCGGGGTTTGGGGGTGGGGGGTCCCGGGTAGTGGTGGGGTTTTGGGGGTGGGGGGGTTTCAGGGTGGTGGTGGGGGTGTCGGGTGGTGGTGGTGGTGGGGTCCCGGGTGGGGGGGTGGTGGGGGGGGTCCCCGGGGGTGGTGGTTGTGGGGGTTCCCGGGTGGGGGTGGGGGTGGTTTTGGGGGGAAATCCCCGTGTGGGGGTGGGGGTGGGGTCCCAGGGTGGGGGGGGGTCCCCGTTGGGGGCTGGGGGGGCTCCCCCGGGTTATGATGGGGGTGGGGGTCAAAGGGTTATGGTGTTGGGGGGCCGGGTGGTGGTGGGGGTGGTCGGGTTGGTTTGGTTTTGGGGGTGGGTGGTCCCCGGGTGGTCGTGGTGGTGGGGGTCCCGGGTGGTGGTGGGGGCCCCTGGGGGGTGGTGGGTTGGGACGGTGGGGGTGGTGGGTGGGACGGGGGTGGGGGGGTGGCACGGTGGTGGTGGGGTTTGGCCGGTTGAGTGTTGGTCGCTGGATGGTGTTGTGGGGGGGGGGTTGATGGTGGGTTTTGGGGGGTGGCTGAGGGGGGTTGGCCTGGGTTCGGGGTTTGGGTCGTGGGTGGTGGATTGTGGGGGTGGCTTGATGGTGGTGGTGGGGGTGGGACGGTATGGTGGGGGGGTGGCACGGTGGTGGGGGTGGTGGGTTTACGGTGGTGGTGGTGGGGTGGGGTGGTCCCTGGGTTGCGGTGTTTTGGGGCGCTGGGTGGGATTGTGGGGGTGGCTTGATGGTGGTTGTGGGGGTGGCATGATGGTGGTGGTGGCCCCCCCGAGAAATGGGATTACAGTTAAAATTTAAAGAGTTTTACTTAACTTAGAAAGAAAACCCTCGCCCCGACGCCCCCCTCAGACGAGGTTTAGAAGCTGTCGAAGTCCTCCAACGGGCTGTAAAGATTTATAATTTGTAAGATTATAAAATTACCTGGGGGGGGTTATGTCAATATTTATTCCCGATGGCTGACAAATTACTACTTGTTTGGGTCAAAAGTCCCCACCTCCCCGCCCCTTTAGGTTGATTACAAATCCTTTCGACTCAGAACGCGCAGTCCCTGTACAAAAAAAATTCGTAACCTCCTTGTCTTTTTAGCGTGAGCTATGGTGTTTTCACACCCTTTGACAGATTTGGTGGACTTGTAGAAAATGAAGTTCCCTTTGGATTCCCCGTTTCTTTGCTAGGAAGCCCTGGTACAAATGTTCCACAAAAATTTGTCTTTTTGTTCACAATCTTATCACTAAAGAACTATCAACTTCCTTAAGTGTTTATTGTGTTTTTGAGTACTTTTTTTCACACTAACGCAAGATCGTTCTTTGTTGGTTTCCTGGGGTCGTGTCCTCTCCCGGGGTCAAAAGTAAACTGAAGAGCCCCAGCGCCCCCCGCCCTTTCTCCCCCGCAAAAAAAAAGCTGCAAGTACTTTTGCTTCCCTTTTCCACTTCCCCGAAGAAGCCCAAAAAAAATGTTTGATTCTGCTGTCTTAAAAATAGACAACAATGTCCCCTTTCTTTACCCTGGTAATAAAGTGGGAGCAGGGTTTTCCTTAATTGTCCTGTAAAGTAAGAGTGAACTGTCTTTTATTAAGTACACTTTGAAAAACAGGAAAATGCAAGGGAACGGTCCTTGACCACGTCGCAATCTAGCTCTGGATCATTACCCCTTTTGAAAAACAAGATGCTTTCCCCCCCTGGAGGGCTGGGCCCCCCCAGGGCTGAAAGGGGTGAAGGGGGTGAAAGGGGGGGTGATACCCCCCCTGGAGAAAAATTTTTTTTTCCACACTGGGGGGGGGGCGGGAGGGTTTGCTGAAAGGGGAACTTTTTTTCATCACTTTTTTTAATTTAAATTTTTTTTTAAAAAAAATCGCCACCCCTGCGCTTGTCTTTTTGAACAGCTTTTTTTTGTTGTTTTCCTTGGGGAATCACTAATTTTTTTTCCCAAAACCCCCGTAATTCTTAACGGTACCGTTTATTTATTTCCCCCTTTTTCACTAAAACCTTTGCTCAAAACATCAAAAATGTCCTGATGTTTCCCCCTTTGCACAGGGTTTTATGGTCACAATTTTTTTCCCAAATGGGGCCCTTGGGAACCCTCGGCCATCGTTTGGGCAATAAACACTATGTCCCCAGGTCTTTAAAAGGGCTTTTGATTTTTTAGGTATAAAAACCCGCTCCAAGAAAAATTTTCTCAAAAGGTGAGATAAATTTTTTCTCCCCTTTTTTTCCCCCCAACGTTCAATCACTTTATTAAGGTGTTTTGAATTTTTCCCTCTGGGGGTTGCTTTTAGGTTCGAAATAAGTAGGATCCCTTCCCAAAATTTCTTTAATTTAAATTTATGGGAGGAAAAGGGAAAAAGGGGGGGAGCCTTCTGCAATGGGGAAAATTTAATTTGGGCTTAAAAAACTTTAAGTTGTCCAGTCATTTGGTAACATAAATTTTGGGGGTCCCGTTGTTGGACCCCCTTTTTTTTCCCCTTTTTTCAATTTTACAAAACTGTTCGGAAATTTTTCTAAGGTTTTTCTTTGGGCATGAAGGTTATTTTCCCTTAAACAACCAAGGGGTTTTTTCAATGGGCCCTTTTATTTCTTTTATAAAATCCCCGCCGTGCCATGGGATTTTGGGGGAATGTATTTTCCAACGGCAATTTTGCGTTATTCAGCATCTGTTGTTTAAATTTGGGTTTATCAAAAAAAACTTTTTTTATTTAAGCACACCCCGCAACAAAGTTCGTTTGCTTATTTTGAAATCATCGTCTTGGGGGATGCCCCCTTTTTGGGGTGCTAACCTTTTGAATAAATTTTATAAAAAATTTCAGGGAGGGCCCGTCCAGTGGCTACTTTCGTTGATGTACCGCTCTAGTTGGGAGCACAAGTGAACAAACCCCGATTTTTACACCTTTAAAGGGGGAAATTTTGGGGCAACTGGTTTTTTGTTTAAAATTATTGGTCCAGTGTAATCTTACACCTGTCACCCAAATGGGGGTTAAAAATGACAAAAACTTTTTTCAGAGGGAAAGGAGGTGGGACCTGGGGTACTGACATACCCCGCATTTTCGTATGGACGGGGAAAAATAATAAGTTTCCTTTTAATTTTTTTTTTTTTTTTTTTCACCTTTGGGCCCACCTTGAGGGGATCCAGTAGGTTGTCGTATATGGGCAAAAATGTGTCAGCAAACCCAACCCCTGTAAAACACGGGAATAAAAATTTTGGGGTTTTTGGGGGATTAATTCAGTTTTTTTTTGGGGCCCAAAGATTTTTTTGGGGGGTTTAATATTTGGGTGTATGGCTTCTTTTGGTAGTGAAGAAATTTTGGGAAATTTTCCCCCGACATTTATAATTTTTTTTTTGAGTCGAGAAAAAAGTTTCCAAAGAAAAATTTAAACATGACAAAGGGGTTTTTTTGGGGATTTTTATCCCGGGGTTTCCAGAAATTTTTTATTTTTGAAGAAAAAACGTCTTTCCCGTTTTTTTAGTTTTTACCCAAGGAAATTTTTTTAAAGGGTTTTAAGACATTCAAAAATCACGTTTTAAATTCCTTTTAAAGAAATTTTAAAAAAAAGAGCTTAACCCTTTTTAAGAGTTTAACCCCCAAAAAATGGTTATTTAAAATCCACAAGAATATTTCTTTTGTGTCTGCTTTTAAAACCCCCAAATTATTTTCTGCTGTGTTCAAGCAGGGCTGTTTCTTTTTTGGCATAAAAGTGAGCCTGTTTGCCCGAGGCCAGTTTTTTTTCATTGAGAAGGCCCAAATTCCGGGCCCCTGGGGGCCATAATTTTTTACCACAAATTTCTTAAGGGGGGGGACACCACGTGACAAACCCTGTCAGCTGGAATTCTCTTTTGGGGGGAGACGGGAAAAAAGAGATAATTTTCTCTGCATCTCTTTTTTTTTTTTGGCGGTACTTTTCTATACTTTGAAAAGCTTACTTTTTATTATTTCTTAACCCCTGGGGGAACTGCCCTTTATTATCAACTCCTTTTACGGGGTTTTTTTATTAGCCGGGGGATGATAAAATTCTTTTTTTGAGATAAAACTGCTAGTTTTTGTACCTCATAGAGTGGGTGTCAGTTTTCCCTTTTTGGTACTGTTTGACCTTCAAGGGTGCTAAACCCGGGCCCTTTTAAAATAATTTTGTGTAAATTCCTTCAGCATTTTCCATGTAACTAAGCGCCAAAACCTTGGTTTGAAGCTTACAAACACAAAGTAATTTTAAGGGTTTTTTGGGTTTTCCCCTTGGGCCATTTGTCTGGGGAAAATTTTAAATTTTTATAAGTTGCTTAAAACCCCCCTGGTTATTTACCCTTTTTTGACCCCATTTTTAGAGGCAAAAGTTTTCATCCCAAAACCCCAAATTTTTTCTTCCCTTTGGGATCTTGGGATTTTTTCCCTTTTTTTCCCTTTTTTGGTAAAGGGGGAGGGGGAGGGCCCAGAGGGGTCAAAACCCTTGTGATACCTTGACAGTAAACTACGTTTAGTGAGTGGTACTGCATGATTTTATTGTTTTAAACTTTTTTTAGACTCAAGTATCTTCCTGGGGGGTTCCAAAAAAAGTCCCACATAAATTTTTGAATCCCGGAATTTTTTAGTTTTTTAGGGAAATTTTCTTTTTAATTTAATTTCCCTTAATTGCTTTTTAATTTAGTTTTCCACATCCTTTGAGGCTATTTGCTTCTTTTTTTTCTTTCCCTTTTTAGCTTTCCCGTATAAGGATTTTTAAAAATCCTTCCCCTTTTTTTCACAGTACCTTGAAGATTGTCGCAAAAGAAACTTTTTTCTTTAAGGAATTTTTTTGAAGGGACTTTTTAGATTTTTTTCAAATGTTTTATTTAGGTAGCTTCTAATAAGGGGAAAGGAGAGGGGTTGCAACCCAAAAAATATACGGGGTTTAAAAAGATAAGTTTTCACAGGGCTTTTTGGGGTTTATGTGGATTTTTAGGCCAAAAAGAATCGAGGATAATCTCAACTATTTTCCCTTTTATCCTACTCCCTTTAAAAAAGCTTGGGGAAATATCAGCCCTGTAGGGAAATGGGTTTGTTTCGAAAATCAAAGCCGTCTCCATCTTCTCAGTTAAATGAGGGGCCCCTCATCAGCAAAATTAAAGGGCTTGCTACAAACTTTATTTGCACGTGGGGCTGCAATTTTATACAAACGTAGTGGAAATGGTTTCAGAAACCTTTCTGACTCCCGATGGGGGGGAAATAATGAGATTTTTGTCTTTAATTATCTTCGTCTTTTCCTCAATTTAATTTTTTTGGGCCCCAAACTGGTTTTTTATGATTTTAAAAATAGACGTAGGGTCCCGGAAATTTTTCCAGACTCATTATTTGGGGCTTTCATCTGTCCGAAAAACCATGCGTTAAAATTTCTTGGAAGGGTGTGGTGGTTTAATTTCCATGGTAAACTAACCAAATACTGTCCATCTTTTTTATTTGGAAAAAGTGCCCAAAAATTTTTGGGTTTTTAAAAATTTTTGAGGGCCTTTGTGGGCCCTTTGGGTTTTTTTACATAAATACCTTTTCGCATCTAAAATCCCAAACTTTTTAAAATGGTTTCATTTTTATTTCTTCCAAATAATGATTTAAATTTTTTGGTTTTGGTACATGAAACGGGGGTTTTCCTCGTAACTTGTTCATTTTTTTAAATTTAATCAAATTTTTTTTCAGCCTTTTTTTTCCCCCTTTTAGGGGAATGGAGGCCAAATCATGTGGGGGCCCCTGCTGTTTTTTTTTAGCAAGTTTTTAAAAATCATGTTTACCCCTTTCAAAAATTTTTTCAAAAAAAACAGTGATTTAAAAAATCACTTCCAAAAGTTTTAAAACAAAAGGATAATAGGCCCCCGTCGTATGTCAGTACACTCTAACTTGACTTAACTGCTTTTCAGGCTGCAATGCTTTTTTTAATCCCCCCGGGGTTTTGCAACCCGACCCTTAAAGGGAATCATCTAAAATTTTCCCAAAAGGGGTTCTATGTCCTTTTTTTTGTTTTCCTAGGGCCAAAAAGGATTTGGCTAGGTCATTATTTTTACTGTTTAAAAAAAAAATTGTTTAAAAAAAAAAAAACTATATCTAACCTTTTTTTTGGGATAAGGGGGTTTTTTATTTAGGGGGTTTTTGCAGGGGCTGGGTTTTCTTATTTAAAAAGGGCCTTTTTGAGCCTTGACAAAAAAATGTTAGAAAAATTGGTTTTTTTGAAATTTTTAGATTACTCAATTCGAAGCTATCGGAGACGTTGCTTTAAAATTTTCATCACATATAATGTTGTTGGCCCCGTTGGGCTTCCTGATTTTGGGAAGTCTTTGCTGTTTTACAAAAATATTTGGGCATTAAAAACTGTTTTTAAAAAATTATACCCTTGCATTTAAAACACCCTTTTTCAGTGAGCTTTTTTCCCCCCCCTTGGTTCACCTAAAAACCTTGAAAGCCAAAACCTTTTTTAGCTGTTCCACGTTGGTTTCGTGCCTTTCCTTGATGTGTATTGACCCACAATAAATGTGCCCCCAATGTGTTTCCATCACAAAATACACATTTTGGAGTAAGTTTATGGGTTTTAAAAAGTCCCGTTTACTGTTGTTGTATTTCACTTTGATTAAAAGTCCATAGGGAAAAACCCATTCTTTGGTTTTTAATGGGAGAGGTATAACTCCCCTTTTTTTTTACTGAGTTGAAGGTTTTTTTTTCCCCCCTGGGGTTTTTTGGGGTTTTCATCTAGTTTTCGTTTCTTGCATGCATGGAAAAATATTGGGTTTTTAAAACCATTTTTCAATTTCCCAAAAAAGGGGAAAAAAGCCGGGTTTATTGAAAATAAAATTTTAAAACGTTTAAATAGTTTGCTGGTGACAAATTTTTCTTGGGACAAAACCACTGATAAAAAACCCAAACACAAAAGTCCCTTTGGGCATATTTAGCACCTAAGATCTGGACTATTGTCCCAAGGTTTATTTTTAAAATTCCCGTAAGTTGAAAACAAAAGTTTGGGGGGTTTTAAGCTTGAATTAAGGGAAATGCAAAGGGGTTTAAATCTAACCTTGTCATCATCAAGTAATTTTTCTGCTAAGACAGTAAAAGGGGATTTGATAATTGCCTTCAACCACCCCGGGAAAAAAACTTAAATTCCCTTTAGGGGTTTTCCCTTCACAAGACTTTAAAGGTAATTAAAACTTAGCAAATTTATCTATGTCAGTTCGTGAATTTAGGATGGATTGAAAAACCCTAATGAATTTTTCATAAATTTGGGCCTTGGGAAATAGGTAATGGGGGAAAAGGTTTTGGTAAAGGGTTGGGGAATTTTGGGAAAATTGTTTTTTGTTTCAGGTTTAACAGGTGTTTGAAACCCCTTGTTACCGGGAAAGGGGGCTTGATCAGAGTTTTTGGGGGGCGATAAAACCTGGTTTTTCCTGTCAACCTTAATTGTTGTTACTAAAAGTATCCTAAAAAAATTTTTATTTTTTTCCTTCCCCGACGGATTTTGATTCAAGAAATTTATTTTATAATGTTATAGTCTGAATTTTTTTTATTTCCGACGTTTGTGTTAAAATAAAATTTAAAAAATTTGACCTCAAGATAATCAAAAACTATGTTTTGGGATCTTTAGGGTTTTAATTTCCCAAAAACAAAACTGAAAATTTGATTTCCTAATTTTGTAATCTTTTGTCTGTAAAAAGAATGAAACTGAGGTTTTTAAACAAGCCATTTTAAAGGTTTACTGGAAAAAAATTTCCCACCACCCTTAGAATTTTTTTAAAAAACACTCTACTGGGGTACAACTGGGGTTTTTTTTTTTGTTTTTAAGGGGCAGCAATTAATTTAATCAGACACTAAATGACCTACTAAGCTTAACCTCGGGTCAAAGACCGAAGGGTAAAGAATACATAAGGCTGGGGTTTTTTTGGCCCTTGGGGTTTTCCCGTGTCCAAACCTGGAAACCCGATGATTAAACGTAAAAAAACGATGTTATAAAACTTTATTTACTAATACACTTTTTAAATTTTAATTTTAAAAACTGTAAATCACAAAGGAAAAATTTTTCTTACCCCATAAAAGGGCACTGTTAATATTATTTAAAAAACTTACACTTTTTTAAATAGTTCCTTTTAATGTAAAAGGTATACTATAAAAAAACAAAAAATTTTAAAAAAATCTTCTCTTAAAATTTCTTCTATAAAAAAAATTAAAAACTGGGGTATAAAAAACTCAGTAAAACCCCAAAATTTACTTGGGGTTTTTGTCTTAAAATCAGCACTTTTCGAGTTTTTGGGGCAGTGGATTCAGGGTGCCATCCCCCCCTTTTCCCGGTTGGGTGGGGGTCCCCAGCTCCCGTTTTTTTTTTTTTTTGGGGGAAAGTGGGTGAGCGGCCCCCCCCTTTTTTTTCTTTTGGCTTTCCCATTTCTCTGTGATTTAGTCTGGAGGGAATCATTTAACCATTTAAAAATTTTAAAAAAAAATGTTTTAAAAAAAATTTTTTTTTTTTTATTTTTTTTTTTTTTGAAGGGGTTGGCTTGTTGGGGGTTTTTGTACAAAATTTTTACAACTTATTTGGGCCACAGTGTGGCCTTTAAAATTTTTTCCCCTTGGCGCCCAAAATTATTTTGAGAAATGGGGTTCCAGTTAATTTTTAAAAAAGGGTTTGGGAAATTAACTTGAAAAACCCTCCATCGCCCTGCACGCCGCCCCCGAGGACGAGGGGGTCTTTAGAACGGTTTGAAGTCATCTCTCAACGGGCTGTAAATTTTAAAAATTTTTCCCAAAATTAAAAAAATTAAAACCCCTAGGGGGGGTTATGTCAGCAAAAATTTATTCACTTTGGCTGACAAATTTAAAATACTTTTTTTTGGGGTCAAAAAATCCACAAAATTACTGGTTCCGGGAATATAGATTGGGGTTAAAAATCTCCTTGCGAAATCAAGAAAATTTCGCAGGTCCCCCCCCCTACTTTCAAGAAAATTGTAACCCAAAATTGCTCTTGTTGCGTGAGCTTAAAAGGGTTCTTCCAAACCCCATCGGGCAATATCGGGGTCTTGATTTGAAGCTGAAGTGTCCTTCTTGGGTTTCCACGTCTTTTCCAATTTGTCGGAATACGCACACTGGGGGTTCCTATGTTTCCCCAAATTTTTTCTTTATTGTTCACAAACTTATCACTAAAAAAGCTGATCACCATTTCTTCTTAAGTTTTATTTTTGGTTTTAAAAAGATACTTTTTTTCCACAAAAGCACAGTTTTTTCTTTGTTGGGTTTTCTGGGTTCAGTGTCCTCCCCAGTTTGAGTCAAAAGTAATTTGGAAAAACGCCCCCCCCGGAACCCCACCCCCGTTATTTCCCCCCAGCACAAAAAAAAACTGACGTAAATTTTGCTTCCTTGCCACTTTCCCCCGATGAAGGGAAAAACAGAAAGTTTGATTCTTGCTGTCTTTAAACATAGAAAAAATTTCCCACTTTCTTTAACCCCTGGGAATAAAGTGGGGGGCGGAAAATTTTCCCCCAAAAATTTTCCTGCTAAAGGTAAAGGAAGGGGGTGAAACTGTCTTTATTAAAGCTTAAAAACTTTGCAACCCCCAGGACGCAAGGAGCAGCGGGTCACTTGGACCAGGGCGATACTCGTACGGCATCTGTGATCATTTACCCCTGTAGCAGTAAACAGGGCGCTTTGCCCCCTTTTGAGAGGTTGGGGGCCCCCCCAGGGTGAAAGGGGGGGGAAAGGGGGTTGATACCCTCTCCGGAGAAAATTTTTTCCACATTTGTGGGGGGGTTTTTGGCCCTGATGGTTTGGGGGGTGGCCCTTTGGGGGTTGGGAGGGGTTGGGGTTTGGGGCGGGGTGGGTGGAGATTGGGGGTTGGGGCTTGGGTGGTGGTTGTGGGGGGGGGGCTTTATGGTGGTGGTGGGTGCACAGTGGTGCTGGTCCCTGGCTTGCGGTGTTGGGGTCGCTGGGTGGTTGATTGTGGGGGGGTGGCTTGATGGTGGTTGTGAGGGGTGGTGGCATGATGGTGGGGTGGTGGTGGCACAGTGGGTGGTGGTGGTGGTCGCTGGGTTGTGGTGTTGGGTCTCTGGGTGGTGGTTGTGGGGGTGGCTTGATGGTGGTTGTGGGGGGTGGCATGATGGTGGTGGTGGTTGGGTGGCACAGTGGGGGGTGGTGGTCCCTGGTTGTGGTGTTGGTCGCTGGGTGGTGATTGTGGGGGTGGCTTGATGGGTGGTTGTGGGGGGTAGCATGATGGTGGTGGTGGGTGGCACATGTGGTGGTGGTGGTCCCTGGTTGTGGTGTTGGGTCTCTGGGTGGTGGTTGTGGGGGGTGGCTTGATGGTGGTGGATGTGGGTGGCACAGTGGGTGGTGGTGGTCCTGGGTTGTGGTGTTGGGTCGTGGGTGGTGATTGTGGGGGGTGGCTTGATGGTGGTTGTGGGGGTAGCATGATGGTGGTGGTGGGTGGCATGGTGGTGGTGGTCCATGGGTTGTGGTGTTGGGTCGCTGGGTGGTGATTGTGGGGGTGGCTTGATGATGGTTGTGGGGGGTGGCATGATGGTGGTGATGGGTTGCTACGGTGGTGGTGGTCCCTGGGTTGTGGTGTTGGGTTGCTGGGGGTGATTGTGGGGGTGGCTTGATGGTGGTTGTGGGGGGGTGGCATGATGGTGGTGGTGTGGTGGTGGGTGGCACAGTGCTGGTGGTGGTCCCTGGGTTGTGGTGTTGGGTTTGCTGGGTGGTTATTGTGGGGGTGGCTTGATGGTGGTTGTGGGGGGTGGCATGATGGTGGTGGTGGGTGGCACTGTGATGGTGGTGGTCCCTGGGTTGCGGTGTGGCTCGCAGGGTGGTGATTGTGGGGGGTGGCTTGATGGTGGTTGTGGGGGTGGCATGATGGTGGTGGTGGGTGGCACGGTGGTGGTGGTGGTGGTCCCTGGGTTGCGGGGTTGGTCGCTGGGTGGTGATTGTGGGGGGTGGCATGATGGTGGTTTGTGGTGGGTGGCACAGTGGTGGTAGTGGTCCCTGGGTTGCGGTGTTGGGTCGCTGGGTGGTGATTGTGGGGGTGTCTTGATGGTGGTTGGGGGTGGCATGATGGTGGTGGTGGGTGGCATGGTGGTGGTGGTCCATGGGTTGCGGTGTTGGGTCGCTGGGTGGTGATTGTGGGGGGTGGCTTGATGGTGGTTGCGGGGTGTGGAGAAATTTTCTCCAGGAGGGGGGTATCAGCCCCTTCAGCTCCTTTCAGCCCTTTCAGCCCTGAGGGGCCCAGCCCTCTCAGAAGGGGCAAGCATCTTGTTTACTGCTACAGTGAGTAATTGATAGCAGATGCAGTATGAGTATGGGACGTGGTCGCTTCGACCGACGCTCCTTCCAGTGTTGCAGAGTGTATTTTAATAAGAGACAGTACATCTCTTACCTTAGCAGGACAATTAAGGAAAATCCTGCTCCCACTTTATTACCATCTTAAAGATTGTGGACTTGTTGTCTATGCTAGACAGCAAGAATCAAACATTCTGCTTTGTTCATCGAGGAAGTGGCAAGGAGAGCAAAGTATTTTGGTGTTCCCTTGTGGGTTTTGGCAATGGGGTGGGGGGGAATTTCCTTGGGTTTTGGGAAAAATTTTTTTAAAAAAAAGTGTGGTTTTTGAAAATTGGGGGTTTTTTTTTTTCCCCCGGGTTTTTTTAAAAAGGGGGGGGTTTTTTTGGC